>OY720441.1:108948769-109548769 GCA_963082915.1 Dolichopus griseipennis
TGAAAGACAGCATGGGAAATTTGATAACCGATACGCTAGAGATATTGAAGACATTCTCTCATTCTCATTCTCAGCAACAACATTTCGAACAGTTGTTAAATGATGGGCATACAGAACACCAGAATAATGCACCAGTCACAATGATCAACGATGATGAAACACTACCACCGAGCCTAATGGAAGTTGATCAAGCCATTCAGAAACTGAAAAATAACAAAGCTGCTGGTTCAGATGGAATCGCAGCTGAGTTATTTAAGGTAGCAGGAGAAGATTTGGTTAGGAGCATGCACCAATCATCACCAGAGTCTGGATGGAAGAATGCATGCCCGATGACTGGAACATTAGCACCATATGCCCCATCCACAAAAAGGGCGATGCCATGTCATGTGCCAACTATAGAGGAATATCTCTATTGAATGTCGCGTACAAGATCCTTTCCAACGTAATATGCGAACGACTGAAACCACATTGCAATAACATCATAGGCAACTACCAATGTGGTTTCCGTCCTGGTAAGTCTACCATCGAACAAATCTTCGCATTGAGGCAAATCCTGGAGAAGACCCATGAATTTTAAATCGATACACACCATCTTTTTATCGATTTTAAGGCAGCCTACGACAGTATCTATCGCCGGGAACTGTACATTGCAATGTCGGAATATAGCATACCATCCAAGCTTATCCGACTTTGCCAAGTAACATTGGAGAACACTAAATGTGCAGTTGCTATTGGAGGAAATATGTCGGAGCTCTTCCGCACATGCACCGGCTTCCGTCAAGGTGATGCACTGTCGTGCGACTTCTTCAATTTAGTGCTCGAAAAGATTATACGCCGCTCTGGTGTGAACACCGAAGGAACAATCTTCAGAAAATCTGTTCAGCTATTAGGCTTCGCGGACGACATCGACATAATAGCAACATCACAACGAGCCGTCATCGAAGCCTTCGTCCGTATTGAAGAAGAAGCAAAGAAAACGGGTCTTCTAGTGAACGAGAACAAAACAAAGTATATGTTATCAACAAATAAAGAGGCCAGAATACATCGAGCAGGTCCAAACATCACTATTGGTACATATAACTTTGAGGTAGTTAAGGAGTTTGTCTACGTAGGTACAAATGTAAACTCCGAAAATGACATCAAGGTGGAGATCCGACGAAGAATAAACCTAGCAAACCGCTGCTACTTCGGTTTGTCAAAACAACTGAGTTCAAAACTCCTCTCGGGCAGTTCCAAAGTGCAACTGTACAAAACGCTCATACTTCCGGTGCTACTATATGGAGCAGAATGCTGGACATTGCCCAGAGCAAGTGAGCAAGCACTTGGAACTTTCGAGCGAAAGATTCTTCGTCGAGTGTTCGGTCCTTACTGCGACGATGGGACCTGGAGAAGAAGATACAATGCCGAGATCTATCAGCTGTACGGTGACGTAGACCTAGTTCAAAAAATTAAGATCAAAAGGCTGCAATGGCTAGGTCACGTTGAGCGAATGGACAACAATGCTCCAGCTAAAAAGATACTCGAAGCAAAGCCAGAGGGAACACGTCGCAGAGGTCGGCCAAACCTTCGTTGGAGAGACGAGATTTCGACAGACATCAGAAGGCTCCAAATCTCCAACTGGAGAGAATGTGCTCGGGACCGAACGAGGTGGAGAGGAACGCTACGTCAGGTCCAGGACCTTCATGGGCTGTTACGCCACCTAAGTAAGTAAGTAAGTAAGTAATTTCTTGAAAAAAAGCTAAACAAATTTTTCCAATTTCGTAACTGAATCCTAATAAATGTTTTCAGCATTTATTTCAATTTTTTTTGATTTTTAATATGCTTAAATAGATAAAGTAGTAAGAATTTTTAACATTTTTGAATAGATAAAATAATAAGAAAATATTTTAGTAATATAAAGTTAATTTGATTAGCTAATCTTACAATCAAACTAATAAAAGCTTCTATGGTTTTAAAATGACTTATGGATTTCTCATTTAATTTGAGCCAACTGACAGTTTCTTTATTTGTGTTATATAAATTATTAGTTCTGGTTCTTATAATCAAATTAAATAAAGTTTTGAGGACTCTATTCCTTACTTCACTTGATTTATATGATGATATATAGCCATTATATATAAGTTTATCAACATAATTCGGAATACTCTCCATTCTTCTGATAGCCATTGTTATAAGAATAATTTTTTTTAATGTTTTTTCTGTGTTTATCCCATCTTAAGTTTTCATCAGTTATAATGCCCAAGTACGTAACATGATCAACTTGTTCTATTATTGTATCCTTTACCATAAGCGAAATGTTATCATTTGTTTTCTTTTGCATTTTGAATATCATATAATTAGTTTTTTCCGCATTTATACATAATTCATTTTGGTCCAGCCAACTGCAATATATATTTAAGTCGTCATTTAGTATATTTTGAAGCTCTTCTAATGTGTTCGCTTTTGCTATAAGGTCAGTGTCATCCAAATAAATGTTGTATTTTGACTTAATATTGTTTTTAGGTAAGTCCATTATATACATCAGATATAATAACCGCCCCGATAATGAACCTTGTGATACGCCTGTTTTTATTACTAGTTTATCATTTAGTACTTCATTAACTTTAACACATTGTGCTCTATTTATCAAATAACATTTTAATAAGAGATTACTGTTACCTCTAATTTCTAAGTTGTCTAGCAATCTGATAAGCCCAGAATGACATACCATACCAAATGCTTTTGTTAAGTCAATAAAAACTGCACCAGCATAGTAGCCGTCATACAACGCATCGTAAATATGTTCCAAGGTTGCTGCGATAGCTGAATCTGTACCACTTTTTTCTAAGAAACCATATTGATTAGCATCAAAACCTATTGTTTGAGTAATGAAATTTCTTATTCTTCAATTAATAATTTTTTCATTTTTTTTTCAGTTTAGAATCAAAATTGGTCTATAGTTACCACAATCTTCTTTTGACCCACTTTTGTGAATTGGAACTAAATATGCTTTTTTAATGAATCAGGAAATATACCATTAGTGAAACTTTCATTTATCAGTTTCACTAAAGGTTGTGTTATAATATTCACCAACTCTTGTAGATCTCTCACTGTAATGTTATCCAATCCTGGAGTTGCATTTTTATTTTAATTCATAATGATTTGATGGATATCTGGTTCTATAACTGCAATAAGAAGCAACGAGTTACTATTATATAAATTTTGTGAGTAGTCAAGAAAATCGTTGATATTTAGAATGTTTTTTTTAATACGTTCTCCTATTTGAGTAAACAAATTATTGAGAGTATTTGCAGTTTCATCAACATTTTTAGTTTTTTCACCATTTCTTTTATTTACATGAGTAACATTTTTCAGTTTATTTTCATAGGTATTTTTTATAGAATTATTCAATATTTTCGATAATTTCGTAGAATCGCTCCCGGCTTTTTCAATATTTCTATTAATATAATTTTTTTTCTATTTTTATTAATTGTTCCACCTTTTTTATTCCCTACACCTATAGAATAGGTAAAAGGGTATATTTAACTTTGGTATGATGTTTGTAACCACCTAAAGGAAGCGAGCTAGATATAGAAAAGTATATATATTTGTGATCAGCGTGACCTCCTGAGTCGATATAGCCATGTCCGTCCGTCCGTAGGCACGATAACTCAAAAAATAATGGAGCTATCTTGATGAAATTTTAACTGTAGGTTACTAGGACTGAAAGTACGGCGGGGATTGCATATGGGCGAAATCGGCCCATTGGTTCGGATTCTGGACCTTTTAATCGATCGAAGGGCTAGCGATCATATATAAAAAATCACAATAACTCAACAACTAATAACGCTTTCTTCATCAAGTTTGTGCTGTACGTTACTAGTAATTGAACTACTTCGGGGATTGCGTAAGTGCGGGATTGGACCATGGGTTTGGAACCTGGAACTTTTTGATCGAATTTAGGCCAAACGAGCATAATTCCGAAACCAATGAAAATAGAACCTCCTAATTTAGTACCAGGGTGTCCCTTCCTATTTCCTTAATGTCTTTGAAATTTGGGCCCCATTGGAGTAGTGGGTCGGGGACCAGCCATACATTTCCGAAGACCTTAAAGCATATCTTTAAAATTAATAAGATAACAAAATAAAAATATGTAGAAACTTCAAATTTGGCACAAGGGTGTTCTTTACTATCCCTTGCATGTCCCCCTAATTTAGGATCAATTGGAGTAGTGGTTCAGTATCCCTCTTAGACCTCTTAAGTTTTAAAAGTTTATAATCGAAATTATTAAAAATAGTAACTTAAAATTAAGATAGAACGTTCAAATTGTGTACAAGGGTTAACTAGTGCTTAAAGTTAAGCGTGGACTGCATAAGGGCGAAATCAGCCCAAGGGTTTGGATTCTGGACCTTTTAATCGGTTTCAGGGCTAACGAACATATATAAATAATCACGATAACTCAACAACTAATGACGCTATTTTAATGAAATTTGTGCTGTAGGTTATTGGAAATGAAACCACGCAGCGATTGCGTACGGTGAGGATTGGACAATAGGTTCAGAACTTAGAACTTTCTGATCGAATTTAGGCCAAACTAGCATAATTCCGAAACCAATGAAGATAGAACCTCCAAATTTGGTTTCAGAGTGTCGCTTTCGATTTCGAAGAGATTTTTTAGTGTCCTTGAAATTTGAGCCCAATTGGAGTAGTGGGTGTGGACCAGCCACTCAGTTCCAAGGACCTTAAAGCATATTTTCGAAATTAATAAAGATAGTAACTTGAAACAAATGTAGAAGCTTCAAATTTGGCACATGGGTGTTCTTTACTATTTCCTGCGTGTCCCTCTAATGTTGTACCTTTCTAAGACCCCCCAATGTGTAAAAGTTTATCATCGAAATTAATAAAACTAGTAACTTAAAACTAAAGTAGAACGTTCCAATTGTGTACAAGGGTTAACTAGTATTGAAAGTATGACGGGGACTGCATATGGGCGAAATCGTACCATAATTTCGGTATCTGGAACCCTTGAAAAGTTCAAGGGCTAACAAACATATATCTTAAAAACACCATAACTCAAAAAATAATGCCGCTATTTTGATGATATTTAAACTCTAGGTTACTAGTAATGAAAGTACCATTGGAATTGGTTCTGGTCGAGTTTGGTCTATGAGTTCGGATTCTAGAAGCTTTTGATCGATTTGAGGCCGAACGAGTATAATTTCGAAGCCAAAGAATATATTTCCTATTTCCTATGTGTCCCCGAAATTTAAACTTAATTGTAGTGGTTCAGCTATGTTCAAAGGTACTTGCTGCATTTATGTAAAATTTATTTTTATATTTAAATGAATTATATGAAAAGGTGTAAATTTGTAATTGTATTTTAGAAATACATTTATTGCATATTTTGCGTATAAGCTTTTCTATTAGGTATATTAACTAGCCATTTAAAATAATTGCAATTTGAAAAATTTGGATTATTAAATATATTATGCTTTGATTAGCTTTTTATCACAAAATTTAATAACTAGAATTTTTTCATTTTGTAATTGAATTGGAATAAATATATTTTCATTTATAACTAGTTTTTTTTGTTTTTTAATATTTTTAAATAAATAAATTAGTAAGAATTTGTAATATTTTTTAAGAGATAGTGTAATTAGAAAATGTTTTTAGTATTATAAAGTTAATTTGGTTAGCTATGTCTTACGATCAAATTAATAACAGCTTTTATGGTGTTAAAATGACTTATGGATATATCCTTAAATTTGAACCAAATAGGTGTAGGGTATTTCTAAGTCGGTTGCACCGACTGACTGTTTCTTCACTTGTTTTCGTTTTTATATATTTTGGCTTTTTAGCACATTTTCAAAAAATTTTGTAAAAATGTGCCTATATAGTTTCACTCTGTCCGTCCGTCCCTCTGTTTACAAAAACTTTTTTACATCGTTTGAAATAGAGAAAAGAAATTTTAACCACGAGTAGGTATTAAAAAAAAAATAATTTCGTAAAAGAATTTGTTTCTGTAGCTCCACCCGTTACGGAGCTACAGCCCCCCTGGGAGTCCTGGGAGTTGGGAAAAGCCCTATATTAAAATTTTTATAACAAGAGTTCTATTAGGTGTATTTTCAATCTGAAAACGGCAAAAGATAGCTGGTTTTATAAACTTTAAAAAGACATAGGTACTAAAATTTACCATTATGCAAAACACAATTTTTGCAAAATTTTTGGCTACACATATCTTCTAAACGGGCCAAGCTAGGGTCTTGAAATTAATACACAAAGTTTTAAGGTCCAACATTATACTTTAACATATGTTAAAAGATTTTCTTAAATTTAAAAGCGGTTCTTTAAATTGAAGAAAGTGTCTCTCAGTTTTAACCATTTTTGCTTAAATAGTAAAACTCTTAGTAAAATTCTAAATTTTGGTATAATTCACGATTTAATTCCTTGAGTAATTTGGCAACCTTCTCCATAGAGAAATAGGACTTAAAAATTAAAAATTTACTTATTTTAATAAGTAAGCAGTAAATTTGTCACCAACGTATATATTTCCTAAATTAAACGTTAATATTGAAGCTTTAACATTATATTCCGATAAAATACTCAGTATGAAACATTATTTTATTTTGAAAATGTGCTTTTTTAAAAACCCTTGGTTTTTTCATTACTTGTTTTCATTATTGGTTGGATCATTTTTATGTCGATTATAAAATGCTTTTCTTATTTTCAGCTTGTCATGAATAAAAGGTGTTATCCAGCTATTATTACTCGTTCTCATTGGTTTTGTCTTAGTACATAATCTTTTTGCTTCTTGTATATTTTTAACTAAGATTTCGATTCTGGTATATTATTATTTTCTATTTTGTATTTTACTATGGAATTCATTTGATTATAATCGATTTTGCTTATGTTGTACTTTTTCATTGGTAACTTCTCAATATAAATTGCTTTAATAGTTACTATTGCCAATTGATGGTCCGATAGACAGTTATTTTCTATTATATAATTATGATCATCATAATTGCCGTTCATGTTTGTTATTATGTGATCAATTAAGGTGCTAGAGTTAGTTGTATTTCTTATACTTTCCGTTTTATTATATACTGTACTATTTCCAGAAGTTGCTATAATAAATTTATACCACAGATAAATATATTATACAGATGTGTCATGCCCATATAAAAAAGTGATATTCTACGGTTAAAGCTCACAAAAAAAAAACAAAACTTTTCTTGTTTTTTATACCCGTTCATACATATATGAACATCGGGTATATTCAAATTACTCCTCCGTTTGTAACGCATCGAAATATACGAGCTAGATATAGTGTCAAGAGTACGTATCGAATCAGCATCGAAAAGTGAATCGATCTAGCTATGTGTGTCCGTCCGTCCGTCAGCACGATAACTCAAAAACTATAAGAGCTAGAGTTCCGAAACTTTTACAAAGTAATTTTTAGACAATTTGAAGGTTCCCTATTGTTTTTGGTTAAAATCGGATAAAGGCTTCGGGTAGCTGCCATACAAATTTTTCGAAATTATATGAATATTTTCAAAATTAATAACTTATTTTTATTTTATTTTATTTATTCATTTATTTTCTCAATTGAGCTTTAAAGCTCGTGAATAGTATATACAAATATATACATACAATGACTATCATTATATGCATAGATAGATCAAAATAACATAATTATGCTTGATATCAGTTACAAAATTAAAAAATTATAAAAAAAAACAAAACCAGTTTACAAACAAGTAATTAAGAAAAAAAAAAAATAGTATAGAACGATTTTGAAAAATTTGTTTTTGATAAAGATTAAATTATAAATTACAGATAAGATACTAAATTAGTGACAAAAAGAATTCATTAATTTTTTTTTTAAATATACTAAATTCAATTATATTTTTAATTTCCCTAGGCAAATCGTTAAAGTACTTATAAGCTAAATTATAGATGGCATCATAATTGTTAAATCTGACTTTAGTAGAAGTGATCTTAATATTAACAGCTGTTCTCGTATTGTAATGATGACAGCAATTATTTGTTTGTGGTATTTTTACTGTATTAATGTTTTTGTTAATTATCAAGTGTGCTTGAGTTGCCAGCTTACATTTTACAAGTAGATTGATTGGTAACAGCTTGTGGTTACTGTGTATAAGTTTAGTAGGTGTTCTCAATTTATATCCGAAAAGATTCTTTATAGCTTTATTTTGAATATTTTGTATAGCTTTTATATCTTTTTGATATGTATTTCCCCATACTTGAATGCCGTATGCAATGGTGCTATGAAACATAGAGAAATATACAGATCTTTTAAAGTTATCTGGAATTCTTTGGCTGATTAGTCTAAAAATTCCAGCGATTTGTCTGCCTTTTTTTATTTGTTCGGTGATTTGTGGACTCCAGCTTAAGTTGCAGTCAATTATAACACCAAGATATTTGTATTCACCAACCATTTCTATATTACAGTTGTCGTATTTGATATCTATTCTGCTTGTTGTTTTACTTTTAAATATCATATATTTGGTTTTACTAATGTTGACTGAAAATTTATGTTTATTCATCCAACTCCTTATTTTTAGCACATCTTGGTTAATAATAGTTTGTAGATCGACCATTGTATTTTCCGAAAAAACTAAAGCTAGATCATCAGCGTATAGGAATGGTTTGCCACCTAGTTCATTATCAAGTAGACTGTTCATGTAGCATGAGAAAAGTGTTGGTCCTAAGCAACTACCTTGGACAACCCCGTAGTTTATGCTTTCGAAATTGCTTTTAAAATTAGAAACTAAATAGAAACCAAATATAAAAACAAATAAAATGTAGTTAAATTATTAATTATCAAGTGTGTAGTGGTTAGGACATGTTACTTGTAGCCAAAGTGTCTCGGTTCGAATTCAGGCTGAGGAAAAATTTTTTTTTTTTTTAATTCATTTTTTGTTATCTATTTTGTTTTTAGTAAAATATATGTATTTATTTTATGTATGAAAAATTTAATTTTATAGAAAATTTGACAGAAGACTCTCATTTATATTAAAAATTATTAATTTTTTTTAATATTTCTATAAAAAAAATCAAAACTGTTATTTAAAACAAACAATTGATACCATAGCAACTACAATTTTTTAAAAACTGTTATTTAAAACAAACAATTGATACCATAGCAACTACAATAATTTAAAAAAAAAAATTGAGATGGACAAAAAGTCGATGGCTTAGTGGTTAGGACGTCGACCTTTTAATTGAAAAGTGTGAGTTCGAATCTCGTTCAGAGCATATTTTTTTTTTTAAATTCATCTTTTTTTCTAATTCATTTTTTATTTTATTAATTTTTTTTGTAATTAAATATAAGAAAACAAAAATTTTGAATTTTCTGTCAAACAGTTCAATTGCAATATATGAAATTCTTATTTATTTAATACACGCACGGGTATCTAAAAGTTGACAAGGTCAACTATAATCTTCCTCGTTTTTTTATTATTTTGTTATTATTAAAGCTTTTTGTTAGCCAGCGAGATGTCAGCTAGAGAAAAAATAGTATCGCTTTTTTATATGGAGATGAGACGTCTGTATAATATATTTATCTGTGCTTATTCTTAATAATTATATTAGAGTTCTCAAATAGATTAAGATTGGTATCTGCAAAAAATATATGATTTACCTTTAATACCAGTTTAAGTTCAATAAGCTCCATAAATAGGTTGCGGTTTTCCACTGGAGCTTTATAAAATGTACCCATTTTTAACTTTGGTTCTGAGTTCAGGATTTAAATTACAGTAAAGTTATATTTTCCATCTTTACATATTTCATTGAAACTAATATTATTTTTAATAAAGATGGCAGTCCCACCTCCTCTTTTTTTATTTCTACAGTTGTAAACTGCTTGATAACTGGGCATGTTGTAGATATCTTTTTCATAATCATAAATCCAAACCTATGTAATTATTACTATGTCTATTTCTTTATATTCATTAATTAATATTTTAACTTCCAGTATTTTATTTCTAATGCTACTTATATTTAAATACAACATCTTTAGATCTCTAATTTGCATTATATTCTCTTGTTCTGCCATTATTATCATCTGCCGATCAAGTAATTTTGCCAAAATTCTCTTCTTGTCTTTTGAAGATTTTTCCTATATTTGTTATAAACATGTCGTCTACATGTAGCTAGATCATTCGAAACATCTTTATTGCAGGTTATTATATTTTCGTGATATCTGTCATATATTCTGCAAAGCTCCTGATAGTCAGTTGGTAGTCCTTCTTGATTAATTAGAACCTTTGTATTGGTTTGTGTTGTACCATCAAAGAAAATATCATTTTGATCATGGAAAAATGCCAAATATAATCGCACATTGTTATATATCCTGTAATCCCTTAATCTGGAAAGAACATTATATCATATCTCCATTTTCAATTGCTCTTTTTGTAAGCCTTACAATTGGGGGTGACATGGGATCGACAAAACTTTTACTATCAACTTGGAATTTGTAGTAATCCATTTTTCATTCAGTTGTGTTCTGTGGGTTTATTGTTTCGCCTTTATTCCAGTTTGGGTACTTGGAGTTTTTTTTTTTTATATTATTATAACTATTATCAGTGGTTTGGTTAATTGTATCATTTTTAATCTTAGTTATACTATCATTTTCTCTTTTTTTTTAATTATTATCATTGCTTAGGATAATTTAATCGTTTTTAATTTTACTTTTTACATTATCATTGGTTTGGTTAATTCTATCGTTCTTAATCTTACTAGTACTATCATTTTCTATTTTTTCTGTATTATTATTATTATTATTATTATTATCATTGCTTTGGTTAATTTTATCATTTGTAATCCTACTTTTTAAATTATTATCAATAGTTTTATTTATTATTGGTTTAAATTAAAGATTTTTTTTATTACTTTCATTTCTTTTAAGTATAGTGTTTTATTTGACCATCATTTTAGAAAATATGAAAGAATGTAGCTACGCTTCTTTTTATCTTTGTTACAATTTTGTTAGTCTTTCCACTGTTATTTTTTTTCATTGTCTTTTCACCTACTTCTTTTGATATATTCTTGTCGGTGACCATAATTTAAGTTTGGCTTAAAGTTATTATTAACTTGGTCCTGTTGAATTTTATTTTGAAAAATTTAATCTACAGGTTGATGGGTCCACGTCCATTGGTGTAGGCCTAATATCAGGCTTAGAAGGGTATAAAGTTTTCCGAAATTATGGTGAGTACCATTAAGGTAAAAAATTTCCGTTTGCCCTCATTACATTTCCACCCCATTATAAGAGTCGCAAAAGCACTCGCAAACTGGTTTCTATGGTGAGTCATGCTTAATAGCTGGGCTAGTGCAAGAGCTGATGGATAGTCGGGTGGTCTACTCAAGAAAAGAATATCCCCTAATGGTTTATTAAGTCCCGATATGAACACACGAAGAGCCTCATCTCTATACTTTTCGCTAAGCCTGTTTATAATGTGTCAGTATCTGAATAATCCATCATTACTTTTTTCGTAGAAAGTGTTAGTTTTCGTTCAATATTGCCGTAGTATTCGTTAATATCTAATCGTCCTTATTTAATATACTCAGTTCTTGTTCCAAAATATGTAACGATCCTTTGGCCGAATATAAGTGGTTCGGTCGGGATTGGTACTATGAAAATCTCGCTTGGGTACCAACAAATTCTGGTACGCTTTTAGCTAAATCTAACCCCTCTAAGCAAGATACTAAAGTATAAATGGAAATTGGTTTGTAACTAACCGCACGCATTGGTGTCGTCAATTTTTCTATTTTAACTCCTTTATTTCACTCCATAGTTCATTTTTACTCTATCAACAATCACTTGTTAGCTTGTGATTAAGGCATTTTAAATTATACTTTTAATTATGCTTTTGTCTAATACCATTATGCAAACTATTCGATCACACTCTGTCCCTTATATAAAATTTTAAGTAAAAAGATTCTTTTTGTTTTCTGATCTTTCTTTTAGTTTTTTTTTTCTCGAATTTTTACTTTTAACAAGAGAATATTAAAAATTATTGATAAAAAAATATTTCCAAAAATTATCTTTACTTCAAAAATTGTCTAAATTACGAAAGAATTCTCCAAATTTACTTATTATTAATTAAATTCTTCATAAAAAAATTATTCTACTGTTGAGTTTTTTTGTTAAATAAAAAAAAATCCTGCAGACAATTTAATATTTATACAAAAAAAATTATAGTTGTACCTTTACGGTTTTTATAACCTACACCTATGAAATAGGAAAAGGGTATATTAACTTTGGTACGGTGTTTGTAACTACCTATAGGAAGCGAGCTAGATATGGAAAAGTAAATATATTTATGATCAGCGTGACCTCCTGAGTCGATATAGCCATGTACGTCCGTCCGTCCGTTCAAGGGCTAACAAACATATATCTTAAAACCAGCATAACCCAAAAAATGATACCGCTATTTTGATGATATTTAAACTCTAGGTTACTAGTAATAAAATTACCATGGGAATTGGTTCTGGTCGAGTTTGGTCAATGAGTTCGGATTATAGAAGCTTTTGATCGATTTGCGTTTACAAGCTTTCCTAATAGGTACATAAATTAACAATTTAAAATAATTGCAATTTTGAAAAATTTGAATTATTAAATATATTATGCTTTGATTAGCTTTTTATCACAAAATTTAATAATTCAAATTTTTTCACTTTTGTAATTGAGTTGAAATAAATATATTTTAATTTATTTCAATTTTTTTTGTTTTGTAATATTTTGAAATAGATAAATTAGTAAGAATTTGTAATATTTTTGAAGAGATAAAGTATTTCGAAAATGTTTTTTAGTACTATAAAGTTAATTTGGTTAGCCATGTCTTAAGATCAAACTAATAAAATATTTTATGGTTTTAAAATGACTTATAATCTTCCCATTAAATTTGAACCAAATAGTTGTAGGGTATTTTTAAGTTGGTTGCACCGACTGACTGTTTCTTTATTTGTTTTATTTTTCTATTATATTTTTTTATTAAATGAATTTTTTTGCAATTTATTGCTAATTTTATTATTAATAGAAATATGCAATAATTTTACTTTAAAATAAAAGTTCTTCTTATTACTTATTAATTGCTATTAATTTATTATAGTTAAACTTTATATAGAAAATCTTTCCAAAAATTAATATATATAGTTCGCGATATTTATAGTTCTTATAATTTAAATTTTTTTTTTTTATTTAAACTTAATTTTTATTTCAGTTGTAAAATTATTTGATTTTCTAAATTTGAATTTATAAAATTTTTTTATTTCAATTAAATTTAAACTTTTAATTTAATTTTAATCTTAATTTTAATTTCAGTTGTAATAAAATTTTACTTTTGTTCTTTTTTTAAATTCGAATTTGATTTAATTTTGTTTAGAATTAAATATAAATTAAATAATAAAATATAATATTTTTATTTTAAAAACAATTGTTTTTTATATGTCAATACCATGCCTAGGGCAGCCTCACCGTTAGGTAATAAGACAGGCTTGTTCACGGATTAAAACTATCCAAATAAACCTTAATTGTACTTTATTTATTTTGTACTTACAGTAGGATGAAGATCATTTTGCCAAGAGTATTCCTCCTTTGTTTCTTCTTTTTCATTTCTCAGATTCTGAAACCAAGTGGTGAAATCTGGTTGGTTGGCGGATACCTCTTGATTTGCTGGGTAAATTTTATATGCTTCACGGCTCTTCATTAATCAGTTATTTGCGAATTCTGAATTGTTAATGAACCCAAAGTTTTTATTTTATTGTTATCTTTGGTTTAGTTTAATTCTGCTTGTATAACAGTTTTAATTTTATAAGTATAATATTTATTTTTTTTAGAAATCTAAATTTTTTTTTTTTATTAAGATTTCACATTCATAAGATTTTTCAGGTAGGGCGCCAATTAAAACATTTGATTTTTTATTAATGTTAATTGTTTAATTTTATTTTTTCAATATAATATATTTACAATTTTTTAGTTTACAATTTAAATTATTTAGGAATTTTGACTGTCTGACCTGAACTGATTTTAAAGAGAAATCAACTGATATTTTTCTTTCAAAGCATTTATAAAATAAAAATGAATTATTTAAATTATCTGAATGCGTTACATAAATTTTAAATAACCTAAGGTTACCTCTATGCGGCTGCAAATTTTCCTTCCTCAATTGTTTTCTGTTTTTTGTTTTTTACACCCGTGCATACATATATGAACATCGGGTATTTTAAAATTACTTTTCCGTTTGTAACGCATCGAAATAGACGAGCTAGATATAGCGACAAGGGTACGTATCGGATCAGCATTGAAAAGTAAATCGATTTAGCTATGCCCGTCCGTCCGTCAGCACGATAACTCAAAAACTATAGCTAGATTTCTGAAACCTTCACAAACTTTTTTTAGACAATTTGTAGGTTCCCCATTGTTTTTGGTTAAAATCGGACAGAGTCTTCGGGTAGCTGCCATACAAATTTTTTAAAATTATATAAATATTTTCAAAATTAATAACTAAATAGAAACCAAATATAAAAACAACAAAAATGTAGTTCAATTATTAATCGTCAAAATGTCTCGGTTCGAATCCGGGTTGGGTCAAAATTTTTTTTTTTTTAATTAATTTTTTTTATCTATTTTCTTCTATTTTCTTTTTAATAAAATATATGTATTTATTTTATGTATGAGAAATTTTACTTTACAGAAAATTTGACAAAAAACTCCGATTTATATTAAAAATTATTAATTTTTTTTGTATATTACTAAAAAAAAATTTGGACAGGTATTTAAGTTACAGGTGTTTAAAAATAGCTAAATTATACATACATAGCTGCAAAACAGGGGACGTGACAAAAAAAATTTGTTAACCGACTTCTACTTATTTCAGAGGATCTAACTACTCCCAAAATTTCAAGACCCTAGCTTGAACCGTTTAGAAGATATATGTGGCCAAAAAATTTACAAAAATTGAGTTTAGCATAATGGTAAATTTTAGTACCGTATGGCAACCCTAAACATTTATTTTTTAAAAATTTATAAAGTTTATAAAACCAGCTATCTTTTGCCGTTTTGCCAGATTGAAAATACACTTATTAGAACTCTTGTTATAACAATTTGAATATAGGGATTTTCCCAACTTTGGGGGGCTGCAGCTCCCTAACAGGTGGGACTACAGAACAAAATTCTTCTACGAAATTATTTTTTTTGTAATACCTACTCGTGGTTAAAATTTTTTTTCTATATTTCAAACGATGTAAAAGTTTTTGAAAACATACGGACGGACAGACGGACAGACAGACAGACAGACGGACGGACAGAGTGAAACTATATAGGCACATTTTTACAAAATTTTTTGAAAATGTGCTAAAAACTAATTTAATTGTTAAAATTCAAATTTTTTGGAACAAGCATTTTTCTGTTTTTAAATAATAAAATTAATATTCACAAATCATAATGTGCTTGTGAATATTATGTGTAACTGTATACAAATAGGGTAAACCAGCTTTAAAAATTTATTTTCCATATCTGCTTCATAGGTATAGAAAATATAATAGTAACAATGACAATTCTAAATACCTATGAAGCAAATAAGTACTCAATATAATGGAAATTATATATACCTCATATCGCATGGTAATGCGTATAGAGCAAATAAGAACTGACAATGTTATTACTTTTTTTTTTTTATACAAAAGTTACTCCATAAACCAAAAAACCCATGGTACTTTCATTACGTGAAATTTCATTGTAACCTAGAGTTTAAATTTCATCAATGTAGCTTGTACACAATTACAACGTTCTATCTTAATTTAATTTACTATTTTTAGTAATTTCGATTAGAAGCTTTTAAACCTTAGGAGGTCTAAGAGGGGTACTAAACCAACACTCCGAAGGAAATAGTAAAAAAACACCCATGTGTCAAGTTTGAAGCTTCTACATTTGTTTGAAGTTACTATCTTTATTAATTTCGAAAATATGCTTTAAGGTCTTCGGAACTGTGTGGCTGGTCCTCGGCCAACTACTCCAAATGGTCCCAAATTTTAAGGACACCAAGGAAATAGAAAGAGGCACCCTGATACCAAATTTGTAGGTTCTATCTCCATTGGTTTCGGAATTATGCTCGTTTGGCCTAAATTCGATCAAAAATTCTAAGTTCCGAACCCATTGTCTAATCCTAGCCGTCACCGCCGTTGTTTCTTAACAATACCCTACAGAACAACTTTAATGAAGATAGCGTAATTAGTTGTTGAGTTATCGTGATTTTTTATATATGTTCGTTAGACCTTAGACCGATTAAAAGATATGCAGTCCGCGCTGTATTTTCAATATTTGTTAACCCTTGTATACAATTGGAACAGTCTATCTTAATTTTAAGTTACTATTTTTAGTAAATTCAATTATAAGCAAATCTAAGAGGGGTACTGAACCACCACTCCAATTGATCCCAGATTAGGAAACCACACAAATAGTGAAGAACATCCTTGTGCCAAATTTGAAGATTCTATATTTGTTTCAAGTTGCTATCTTTATTAATTTTAATGATATGCTTTAAGGTCTTCGGAAATGTGTGGCTCGTCCCCGACCCACTACTCCAATGGGGCCCAAAGTGGAATGGACACCTTGATACAAAATTTGGGGGTTTTATCTTCAATGGTTTCGGAATTATGCTCGTTTGGCCTAAATTCGATCAAAATGTTCCCCGCCGTAGTTTCATTACGAGTAACCTAAAATACAAATTTGATGAATATAGCGTCGATAGTTGTTGAATTATCGTTTTTTTCTCTATATAAGTTCGTTACCCCTTGGACCGATTAAAAGGTCCAAAATCCGAAACCATTGGCCGATTTCGCCCATTTGCAATCCCCACCGTACCTTTAGACCTTTAGCCTTTAGTCCTAGTAACCTAAAGTTAAAATTTCATCAAAATAGGTCCATTTTTTTTTGAGTTATCGTGCCTACGGACGGACATGGCTATATCGACTCAGGAGGTCACGCTGATCATAAATATATTTACTTTTCCATATCTAGCTCGCTTCCATTAAGTGGTTACAAACACCATACCAAAGTTAATACACCCTTTTGCTATTTCATAGGTGTAGGATATAAAAATACTTTATTTATTTTTACAGTTATTTGATTTTGAAACTCCACTTAATTTATTATATAAGGGCTTTGATAGCCAGACTGGAACTTAACTTTACAATGATTCTAAGCTTATATTTATACTAAGATTTTATCAACTAATTTTGCATAAGTCAGCTTTTAATAACATGATTCGTAATAATAATCATGAATTCGTAATAATTATAATTACTTATTCTTAATTATAGTATATTTCGTAACATAGTATTATTGGTTTTGATATAGGCTTGTTAAATCATGTTTTACCTTTAAAATGTTGCTGACTTAATATATATTAGTAATTTACTTAATAATATGTTAATGACCCTATGGATGTAATGTAACTTTAATTTCTAAATAAATTAAATATGCGGAAATCATTTATACATAAATATAAATGTTATTATTTCTAAGAATTGTTTACTAAATAGAATTTTTGAAAAGTATGCCAAAAGTCCAATAATAAGGTTTTTTAAGTTTTTTAAAAGGTATATTTAACACCACCCCTCTTAGTCTGAGGTACCAATAAAGCTATTCTAAATTTTACGCGTTTATTATAAACAGTAATCACTAGTAACAAAGCTACAATTATTATTGCGCCCGAAAATAAGCTAATTTTTTAATTCTTTATAAATTTTTAAATATCACGCGCCGGCTTGTATACAAATTAAATTCAAATAATTTTTAATACTAAAACGTATTTAATACTACAACGTTAATAGATTTAGTAAATTTTTCCTTACCGGAACTTCAGGTAGAATTTTTTTTGTTAGGGAAATTCCAGACAGATAGCTTAGAAAACAGATTTAGTCTTTAACGATCTTTAGCTGGGTCAAGTTATCATGTTTCGTATACGCAAGTTATAGTTTCGTATATAAATCAAAAAGGGTTATTAATTGACATTTATAAGTCTAGGAATAGGTAAATATGACATAGATTTGCAATCGACGTGTATATGTTGTACGCGTAGTGGCGATAAATTTTTATACCCTACACCTATAGAATAGGTAAAGGGGTATATTAACTTTGGTATGGTGTTTGTAACCACCTAAAGGAAGCGAGCTAGATTTGGAAAAGTATATATATTTGTGATCAGCGTGACCGCCTTAGTTGATATAGCCATGTCCGTCCGTCCGTCCGTCAGTCCGTCCGTCCTTCCATCCGTCCGTCCGTCCGTCCGTAGGCACGATAACTCAAAAAATAATGGAGCTATCTTGATGAAATTTTAACTATAGATTACTAAGACTGAAAGTACGGCGGGGATTGCATATGGGCGAAATCGGCCCATGGGTTCGGATTTTGGACCTTTTAATCGATCGAAGGGCTAACAAACATATATAAAAAATCACGATAACTAAACAACTAATGACGCTATCTTCATCAAATTTGTGCTGTAGGGTACTAGTAATGAAACTACTTCGGGGATTGCGTAAGGTCGGGATTGGACCATGGGTTCGGAACCTAGAACTTTTTGATCGAATTTAGGCCAAACGAGCATAATTACGAAACCAAAGAAGATGGAACCTCCAAATTTGGTATCAGGGTGTCCCTTCCCATTTCCGAAGTGTCTTGGGAATTTGGGCCTCATTGGAGTAGTGGGTCGGGGACCAGCCACACATTTCCGAAGACCTTAAAGCATATCTTTAAAATTAATAAAGATAACAACTTGAAAAAATGTAGAACCTTCCAATTTGCCACAAGGGTGTTCTTTACTATCTCTTGCGTGTTCCCTTAATTTGGGATCAATTGGAGAGGTGGTTCAGTACCCCTCTCAGACCTCCCAAGTTTTAAAAGCTTATAATCGAAATTATTATAAATATTTACTTAAAATTAAGATAGACTGTTCAAATTGTGTACAACTTAACTAGTACTATAAGTAAAGCGCGGGCTGTATAAGGGCGAAATCACCCATGGGTTCGGATTCTGGACCTTTTAGTCGGTGTCAGGGATAACGAACATATATTAAAAATCACGAAAACTCAACAACTAATGAGTCTATCTTCATGAAATTTGTGCTGTAGGTTATTGGTGATGAAACTACGGCGGTGATTACGTACGGTGAGGATTGGACAATGGGTTCGGAACTGAGAACTTTTTGATCGAATTTAGGCCAAACTAGCGTAATTCCGAAACCAATGAAGATATAACCTCCAAATTTGGTATCAGGGTGTCCCTTCCTATTGCGTAAGTGTCTTTGAAATTTGAGCCCCATTGGACTAGTGGATCGGGGACCAGCCACTCAGATCCGAGGACCTTAAAGCTTATTTTCGAAATTAATAAAAATAGTAATTTGAAACAAATGTAGAAGCTTCAAATTTGGCCCAGGGTGTTCTTTACTATTTCTTCCGTGCCCCCCTAATTTGGGATCATTTGGAGTGATGGTTCAGGACCTCTCTTAGACCCCCAAATGTGTAAAAGCTTATCATCGAAATTAATAAAACTAGTAACTTAAAATTAAGATAGAACGTTCCAATTGTATACAAGGGTTAACTAGTATTGAAAGTATTACGGGACTGCATATCGGCGAAATCGTACAATGGTTTCGGGTTCTGGAACCCTTGACAAGTTCAAGGACTAAAAAACATATATCTTAAAAACACCATAACTCAAAAAATAATGCCGGTATTTTGATGAAATTTAAACTCTAGGTTACTAGTAATGAAAGTACCATGCGAATTGGTTCTGGTCGAGTTTAATTTCAA
Source organism: Dolichopus griseipennis (assembly GCA_963082915.1). NCBI lineage: Eukaryota > Metazoa > Arthropoda > Insecta > Diptera > Dolichopodidae > Dolichopus > Dolichopus griseipennis. The sequence goes on from OY720441.1 coordinate 108,968,585, forward strand.
AGCCAAAGAATATATTTCCTATGTCCTATGTGTCTCCGAAATCTAGACTAAATTGTAGTGGTTCAGCTATGTTCAAAGGTACTTGCTGCATTTATGTAAAATTTATTTGAATATTTAAATGAATTATATGAAAAGTTAAAAATTTGTAATTGTATTTTAGAAGTACATTTATTGCATATTTTGCGTTTATAAGCTTTTTTATTAGGTATATAAACTAACCATTTAAAATAATTACAATTTTTAAAAATTTGGATTATTAAATATATTATGCTGTGATTATCTTTTTATCACAAAATTTAACAATTAGAATTTTTTCATTTTGTAATTGAATTGGAATAAATATATTTTCATTTATTTCAAGTTTTTTTGTTTTTTAATATTTTTAAATAGATAAATTAGTAAGATTTTGTAATATTTTTTAATAGATAGTGTTATTAGAAAATGTTTTTAGTATTATAAAGTTAATTTGGTTAGCTATGTCTTACGATCAAATTAATAACAGCTTTTATGATGTTAAAATGACTTATATATGTCCTTCAATTTGAACCAAATAGGTGTAGGGTATTTCTAAGTCGGTTGCACCGACTGACTGTTTCTTTACTTGTTTAAAATATATTACTTAATAATTTCGTTTAAAAAAAAATGATGTTTTAAGAAGCGACAAGAAAAATAGATTATTAGGTAAATTTAATTGAAAAAGGCAATATATTGAATTTTGTGTAGGTTATTAAGATTGAAAGTACGGCGGGGATTACAAATGGGCGAAATCGCCCATGGGTTCGGATTCTGCAGCTTTTAATAGGTCCAACGGCTAACGAACATATATAAAAAATCATGATAACTCAACAACTAATGACGCTATCTTCATCAAATTTGTGCTGTAGGTTACTAGTAATGAGACTATGACGGGGATTGCGTACGGTCAAGATTGGACCATGGGTTCGGAATGTAGAATTTTTTGATCGAATTTAGGCCAAACGAGCATAATTCCGAAACCAATGTAGATAGAACCTACAAATTTGGTACCAGGGTGTCCCTTCCTATTTCCTTAATGTCTTTGAAATTTGGGCCCCATTGGAGTAGTGGGTCGGGGACCAGCCACACATTTCTGAAGACCTTAAAGCATATCTTTAAAATTAATAAAGATAGCAACTTGAAAACACGTAGAAGCTTCAAGTTTGGCACAAGGGTGTTCTTTACTATTTCTTGCGTGTCCCCCTAATTTGGGATCAATTGGTGTGGTGGTTCAGTACTCCTCTTAGACCTCCCAAGGTTTAAAAGCTTATAATCGAAATTACTAAAAATAGTAACTTAAAATTAATTTAGAATGTTCCACTTGTGCACAAGGGTTAACTAGTTTTTAAAGTACAGCGCGGACTGTATATGGGCGAAATCAGCCCAAGGGTTCGGATTCTGGACCTTTTAATCGGTCTAAGGGCTAACGAACATATACAAAAAATCACGATAACTCAACAACTAATGACGCTATTTTCATAAAATTTGTGTGTAGGGTACTGGTAATAAAACTACGGTGGTGATTGCGTACGGTGGGGAATGGACCATGAGTTCGGAACTTAAAACTTTTTTATCATCGAAATTAATAAAAATAGAAACTTAAAATTTAGATAGAACGTTCCAATTGTGTACAAGGGTTAACCAGTATTGAAAGTACGAGAAGAACTGCATATGGGCAAAATCGTACTATGGTTTCGGGATCTGGAACCTTTGAAAAATTCAAGGGCTAACATACATATATCTTAAAAGCAGTATAACTCTCAAAATAATGCCGCTTTTTTGATGAACTTTAAACTCAAGGTTACTAGTAATGAAAGTAGCATTGGAATTGGTTCTGGTCGAGTTCGGACAATGAGTTCGGATTCTAGAAGATTTTGATCGATCTGAGGCCAAACGAGTATAATTTCGAAGCCAAAGAATACATTTCCTATGTGTCCCCGAAATTTAGACTTAATTGTAGTTGTGGTTCATTTGGCTCCTAAGAAACCCCAAATTTAAAACGCTTATCTTCGAAATTCATGAAGATATAAACTTTAAATTTGATACACGAGGGGTCTTTCCTATTTCCGTTTTTATTTCATTTTATTCAATTTTTTATTTAATTTCAGATAATTTTACAATAATATATAAAATTATGTATAAGAAATTAAGTAATTCTTAAACTGCAGCTTATAACTAACATTTAATAACTTAAGATTTTTTACAATTTTTCTAATTTCTAGATTTTTTTTTTTATTTTTTTTTTTTAAATTTTCAAATTTTAAAGATTAATTTCTAAGATTTTTTACAAATTTTCTAAGTTTACTTTTAAATATATTTAAATTATGACTGTTTTTAATTTCTACCGGTAGAGAGTTGAAAAGTTTTGTTGCGCTGCATTTTAGACTTTTTAGCTTCAATGTTGTTTTGGCTTTAGGAATTTCGATATTTTTCCTGTTTCTGGTTGGATAATTATGAATATTCTCCCTATTTTGAAGTTTTACTTTTGACTTGATATTATTGTTCAGGATATTATACATGTATTTACATTTTTCAAAGTAAATTAGTTGGTTAATATCCAGTGTATCAATTATTTTATATAAATTATTGGTTCTGGTTCTTATATTCAAATTAAATAAAGTTTTGAGGGCTCTATTCATTACCGCACTCATTTGATTTTTATGAAAATATGAACAATGACTCCAACTGCATATATTATACCTAATTCTTGATAATATATGGCCATTATATATAAGTTTAGCAGCATAATTCGGAATACTACCCATTCTTCTGACAGCCATTGTTATAGGAATAATTTTTTTTTTAATGCTTTTTATATGTTTATCCCATCTTAAGTTTTCATCAATTATCATTCCCAAGTACTTAACATTATCAACTTGTTCTATTATAGTAACCTTTACCTTAAGCGTAATATTATCATTTGTTTTCTTTTGCATTTTGAATATCATATAATTAGTTTTTTTCGCATTTATACATAATTCACTTTGGTCCAACCAACTGCAATATATCTTTAAGCCATCATTTAGTATATTTTGAAGCTCTTCTAATGTTTTCGCTTTTGCTATAAGGTTAGTGTCATCTGCATAAATGTTGTACTTTGACTTAATATTGTTTTTAGGTAAGTCCATTATATACAGCAGGTATAATAACGGCCCCAGTAATGAACCTTGTGGTACGCCTGTTTTTATTACTAATTCATCACTTAGTACTTCATTAACTTTAGCACATTGAGTTCTATTTGTCAAATAACTTTTTAGTAAAATATTACTGTTACCTCGAATTCCTAAGTTGTCTAGCAATCTGATAAGTCTGGAATGACTTACCATATCAAATGCTTTTAAAAACTGCGCCAACATAGTATCCGTCATCCAACGCATCGTAAATATGTTCCAAGGTTGCTGCGATAGCTGATTCTGTACCACTTTTTTCTAAGAAACCATATTAATTATCATCAAAGCCTATTGTTTTAGTAATGAAACTTCTTATTCTTGAATTAATAACTTTTTCATATATTTTCGAAATTGAATTTAGAATTGAAATTGGTCTATAGTTACCACAGTCTTCTTTTGACCCACTTTTGTGAATAGGAACTAAATATGCTTTTTTTAACGAATCAGGAAATATACCATTAGTGAAACTTTCATTTATCAGTTTCACTAAAGATGGGGTTATAATATTGACCAACTCTTGTAGATCTCTCACTGTAATGTTATCCAATCCTGGAGTTGCATTTTTATTTAAATTCATAATAATTTGATGGATTTCTGGTTCTATAACTGGAATAAGAAACAACGAGTTGCTATTAAATAGATTTTGTGAGCAGCTAGTAACATCGTTGGTATTTAGAATGTTTTTTTTTAATACGTTCTCCTATTTCAGTAAAAAAATTATTGAGAGTACTTGCAGTTTCAACATCATTTTTAGTTTTTTCACCATTGCTTTTAATAACATGACTGACATTTTTCAGTTTATCTTCATTGGTATTTTTTATAGAATTATTCAATATTTTCCATAATTTCCTAGAGTCGCTCCCGGCTTTTTCAATATTTCTATTAATATAATTTTTTTTTTCTTCTTTTATTAATTGTTCTACTTTTTTCTTAATTTTTATATATTTTGCCTTTTTTTCACTATTGGTCGGATCATTTTTATGTCGATTATATAATGCTTTTCTTATTTTCAGCTTGTCATGAATAAAAGGTGTTATCCAGCTATTATTTCTCGTTCTCATCTGTATTGTCTTAGTACATAATCTTTTTGCTTCTTGTATAATTTTTACTAAAGTTTCGATTTCTGGTATATTATTATTTTCAATTTTGTATTTTACTATGGAACGCATTTGATTATAATCGATTTTGTTTATGTTGTACTTTTTCATTGGTAACTTCTCAATGTTAATTGCTTTAATAGTTACTATTGTCAATTGATGGTCCGATAGGCAGTTATTTTCTATTATATAATTAACATCATAATTGCCATTTATGTTTGTTATTATGTGATCAATTAAGGTGCTAGAGTTAGTTGTATTTCTTGTACTCTGTAATTATTACTATGTCTATTTCTTTATATTCATTAATTAATGTTTCCAGTTCCAGTATTTTATTTCTAATGTTACATATATTTAAATACAATATCTTTAGATCACCAATTTGCATTATATTTTCTTGTTCTGCCATTATTATCTGCCGATCAGGTAATTTTGCCAAGATTCTCTTGTCTTTTGAAGATTTTCCCTATATTTGTAATAAACATGTCGTCTATATGTAGCAAGATCATTCGAAACATCTTTATTGGAGATTCCTATGTTTTCGTGGTATCTGTCATATATTCTCCGAAGTTCCGGATAGTCAGTTGGTAGTCCTTCTTGATTAATTAAAACCTTTATATTAGTTTGTGTTATACCATCAAAGCAAATATCATTTTGATCGTGGAAAAATGCTAAATATAATCGCACATTGTTATATATTCTGTAATCCCTTAATCTGGAAAGAACATATACACTATCTCCATTTTCAATTGCTCTTTTTGTAAGCCTTACAATTGGGGGTGACATGGGATCAACAAAACTTTTGCTATCATCTTGGAATTTAGAGTAACCTATTTTTCTTTCAGTTGTGTTCTGTGGATTTATTGTTTCGCCTTTATTCCAGTTTGGGTATTTGGAGTCTTTTATTTCTACATTATTATTGGTTTGATTAATTGTAACATTTTTTATCTTACTAATACTATCATTCTCTCTTTTTTCTGTATTTTTATCATAGCTTGGGTTAATTTTATCGTTTTTAATTTTATTTTTTACATTATCATTGGTTTGATGAATTCTATCGTTTTTAATCTTACTTGTACTTTCATTTTCTACTTTTTCTGTATTATTATTATCATTTTTTTGGTTAATTTTATCATTTTTAATGCTACTTTTTGAATTATTATTAATAGTTTTATTTATTTTTATATTATTTTTAAGGATAGTGTTCTTATTTGACCATAATTTTGGAAAATATGAAAGAATATAGCTACGCTTCTTTTTATCTTTATTATAATCAATTTAGTTATAGTCTTTTCACTGTTATGGTTAATATTATTATTATTACTATTATTGTTATTATTTTCATTGTTATTATTTTCATTTTTTATATGAGTTATAACAGTGTTAGTGTCTCTAATATTTTTAATACTTGGTTTAACATTAGTATTATTCTTATTAATATTATGCAGAATCACTTTTTTTATTTTCATTTACATTTATATTTAATTTGTTATCTTCCTCTTCTATTTTCCTTAATTGCTAGTATCCGATTTTTTGTTTTCTTATACTTAATTTATTTTTATACACTGGGCATGATCTACTAAAGGTTTTATGATTAACATCCAACCCCAAACTGAATTTTTCGTTCGATTTTAAGCAATTAATGCATTTATTAATTTCCTCTTTTTGGCATTCACTTGTCTTGTGTTGTTGGTGGCACTTCAAGCATGTTTCTTTATTCGTGCATTCCGCAGCCCTATGGTTAAATCCTTTACATTTATAACATCTAGAGACTTTTATGGCATCAAAGACCTTGCATCTTTCCCATCCAATACATAATTTTTCGTTAGCTATTATTTTTGGGAATGATTCCTTATCCACTTCTATAATTGCATTAAACATTTCTTTGTTGTATTTTTTCACTGGATATATTTTTAATACTTTAAGCTCACTCATTTGTAGAAAAGAGTTTTGTTTTTTAAGTTTTTCCACAATATCATTTTCACTAAATTTATTATTCATGTGCACAATTTCTATGTTAGGTTTAATGACCACAGGTATTTTGATATCATAATTATCTTTCATTTTTTCTTCTAATTCCTTTTTGATATTTTCACGATCTTCGATTGTTTCCGTTTCTATTAAAATCATCCCATTACTTTTGTTTTCAATATTCTTTATTTTCAAATTTTTTGGGTCCACCTTTGTATTTAAATCACTTTTTGTTTTTTCAGTTTTCTGCTTATTTTTCGGTTTTATTATTAAAGGTAACTCTTTCTTCATTTTTAAATTTACACTTGCTTTAGTATTTTTAATTACATCAGCAAATGACACTGTTTGACCCATATTTGAATTTATATTATTTGTAACATTCATTTTTTTGCAGACCTCATCATTTTTTTTAATTGCACTAACAAATGATTCATTCACTTTTTCTGTTTCAATTTTGAAGACTTCAGTAAATTTTTGCATTTTCTCTATTTCTTTTTGTTGACTGGCTTTAATTTCTTCCAATCTCTTCATGTAATTAGTTTCAATAGCCTTAAGTAATTCAACGACTTCATTTTCATTTTTTTTATTGCACGTTCAAATTCTTCCTTATATTCCTTAAGGTACTCATTATTTTTTGAAACTGCACTGTCCATGTTTTGTAAGACCAAATCAACATTTTGTATATATTGAATACAGTCGTCACAAATAAACTTAATATTCCTGTTGGTGTATAGTAAGTTCACCGTAGACTGATCCATTCCTGAACATTTTAACGCCTCATGATAGAATTTTTGCACACACCTGCACATTCTACACCCGTTTCTCCTTTAATTTTTAGTTTGCACTTTTGGCACGAAGCCATTTCGCGTAATTAATATATATAATAATTATTTTTTGCGTAATTGCTGATTATGCTTTTTTCTGTTTATCTTTTATTAATTAAAATAATTATAATCGATAAAGAAAAAAGTAAACACATACGCACCGTACTGTAGTAATTACTAATACACTTTTATATTTTTAAAAGGCTAAGATTTTACCATAAAACATATTTTGTATAATATTTTATAAATTAAAAACAAAATATTTTTTAATGAACGATGAAATTCCTTTTTATTAATTTTTATTATATCATATATTTTATTGAAATATTACCATAGGTGATACATAATTAAGACATTGTGTACAATACTTAAGCTATATACAAAGGTACTTGCTGCATTTATGTAAAATTTATTGTTATATTTAAATGAATTATATGAAAAGTTCTAAATTTGTAATTATATTTTCCATCATCATCATCATCAATTTAAATTTGATACACGAGGGGTCTTTCCTTACCATCTTAACAATTCGTTGCAGTAGGGATGAGCATATGTTGCACTCCTTGTTTCACGTTGGAAAACTTTGACTGGTGGCATTAATTGTTTTTTTTTCTTTATTTATAGTTACCTATGAATCAAGGTAAGTGACCAGACTGTGCACCGATTGCTAAGTGGAATGATCGTTGAGGTTAACACTGGTATTACTTATAAGACGAACAGCTTTTTTTGCACTCTATCGAGATACCCCAGTGTCAATTGGGGAGCACCATATACTGATTATGCATTATACTCCATTTTCGGTCTAATATATGTTTTATAGATATTGAGGAGATCAAGTGGAGAAAAGTAAGTTTTACAGTGATACAAAAAACGAACATCTACCAACATCATTAGCTCTACCAAAAATGTGATTGGACGATTAATGTTGCAGCGGCTATGTAATTTATAGAAAGCTACAATGGTTCTGTCTTCTGCAAAACTGTGGATACGATTGGAAGTTAAAGATAGAAGGTCATTGATGAATCTTAAGAAGAGGGTGGGCGAAAGAACAGATCCCTGAAGGACACCAGCGTTTAGTTCAAATTTGTCAGATGATAAACCATTGACCAGTATTCCAATCGTGCGATTCGACGTGAAATCTCCAATCTATTTAAGAAAAACCCTACCTAACCCTAAAGCTCTGCATTTTGCTTCAAAGCAGCATGCTATACACGGTCGAAAGCATTTCAATAGCTTTTTGTTTACAATTTTTCCATTACTTTAGAAAGGAACGAAGTTATAGTTATAGGGGGGTAGTTTGAGGGATCACTTTAATTACTTTTGGAATTAGGGAAACGTGGGCAAACTTCCCAATGGAATTTCGCCCTGCCCAATGACAGGATGAATACCCGAAGTTAGAAGAAGTTGCGTAGAGTATTTGCAATGGTAGAATAGGTTTTTTTAAGAGCCATCGTTGTGATTCTATCGGGATCGGCTGATTTGTTTGTATCAAGATTATGAAAGATTTTCATCACTGTTCGTGTCCTAAAGTAGATCCTACCAAAGCAGCAGCCAACTTCTGGAATATTTGGTGGTCTTTGAGTAGACGGTTGAAGAAGAATTTTTGTTTATTGATAACTCTTTTGCATCTGTTTCGAACCACAACATAGTTGGCTCTGTGAGACTTTAATCCTCTCTTCTAGTATTGCTTGAAAGCCTCCTATTTTTTACGAATGGCCTCTTTGCAAGTGCGATTAAACTATACTTTGGAATTCAGTTTAATAATTTAAATGAAGTGAGGGTTATATAACCTCATTCCAAGTAAAATGGTTTCACTAATCGCATTTGCGCGGAAGTTGACATTTTTACCGCGGAAGCACAATGACCAGTCAAAATCTTTGAAAAATAATTCAAGCCTTCCCAGTTAGCACGGCTATATTGCCATACTAGTTTTTTGGGAGGATTTTTTTTTGTTTCCTTCTGCTGGCTATAGTGCTTACGAGAAAGCTTCTTCTCACCGGACAGTTGTCCCTCCAAAAGGCAACCAGCTGAAATCATATATTTTTCAGTGTGACTGGTTAAAAACAGATCCAGGAGGTGACCCTCTTGATCAGCTTGGTCGGAATCCTAGTGGGTTTTTGGACAAGTTGAAAAAGATAGAAAATTGAGGAGAATAATTCAACCTGTTTCCCAATTGAGTTTTGACTCTTTGAAAAGTAAGCCAGTTCTTGTTGTGTACGTTGAAATCTCCCTCCAGAACAATTTCGATCTCTGGATAAGATTCCAAAATTTCATTGATCTGGTATGAAAGATTGTCAATTTCCAAACTGCTGTGTCCTGCAGTTCATTTAAGTTGGGATATTTGTATAGAAAACAAAAAAAGTATTACATGCTTTTCAACGAGAATTTTAACCCAAATATAGGGAAACTTTGGGCTAGTAGGTTTGTATTTATCTGGGTTGTTGAAAGCAATGTCATTTGTAATGTAGATCGCGATTCCTCTTTTGGGTACGAAGTGTGAAACAAGTGAGTAGCCAGTAATAATAAAATTATCATTTAGCTCACTGACCTAGGTTTCACAAAGGACTAGGATTGCTGGTTTTGTAGGGTATTACAATAATTAACACTAAAATTGATAATTTCTAATAATAATTGTTAAAAAATAGATAAAAAAAAAAAGTTTAATTTTCAATAGAAAAAAAACCAAAAATTATTTCCTTTTCTCCTTTTTTTTTTTAAAATAAAAGAATTATTAATTATATTAAAATATAAGTTAAATATTATTACGATTCATACAACCCGAACTTGCCACCGTTTATAAAATAAAAAAATCATTCAACAGTTTTTAACTTGACCTTATGGAACTTAGTTCCAACCAAAAAACTCACACACAGCAAAATCTACGTGCAGATAAAAATACCCACGTATATGTAAATAATTAAACTTAATTTAAATAATTAAAACAATTAAAATTAAAATTACGGGGATATAGAATTGATGGTATTAATTAATAAGCGAATTTAGAAATAGGAATATTACTAGACGGGAGAAAGGGAATGGATATGAAAGGAGATGGATATATTTTAATTGATTTGTTTATAACTATTAGATGTTAAATGAAAAGTAATCTTCAATATAAAAAAAGCAGTGTTACATTTAATGTAAACAAAATAAATCACGTGCCGGTATAAAATTAAAAGTGAACTATATATGAAAAAAAATTAAGAATTAAAAATTAAAAAAGTAAAAATAAATTAAAATAATATCTTCAACACAAAATAAAAAAGGGAGTAACTGAGTCTTAGAAAATTTAAAACGAATTAGTGCTGTGAAATTAGAATAAAAAATTAAGTAAAGTTATTAAATTAAATTCCATAAAAAACGAGGAAGAGGGATGTGGTAGAGGGATACCCGCATGACCGTAACATATACATTATATCATGCGGTTATTTACTTTTGGCAAAATTTAAAATATTCAGCTTTTTTAGGTGTAGAGTAATGCTTATATAAAAGAAGGAGTTGTATGGCAGCTACTCGAACCCTTTGCAGTAGACCAACCAAATTTTGCAGTAACTTTGGCCATTACACTAAACTATTTTTGGCAAAATTTCAGACACCCACCTTCATTTGCTGTAGTGTAATCCTCATATAAAAGGAGGAGTTGTATGGCAGTTACTCGAACCCTCTGTAGTAGACCAACCTAATTTTGCAGAAACTTTGGCCATACAACTAAACTACTTTTGGCAAAATTTCAGACACGCAGCTGCAATAGGTACAGAGAAATACTCATATATAAAAACAAGTTGTATGGCAGCTACCCGAACCCATGGACCAAAATGACTGGATTTAAATACCGATTCCGGTTTTTGCATAAAAACGAATTTGTGAAAATTTCATAATCCTAGCTCCTTTATTTTTTGAGTTATCGTGATGATGGACGGACGGACATACATCGCTAAATCGATTTATTTTTCGATTCTGATCCGATCCATACACTTGTGTCTATATCTACCCCCCTCCTTCTCTGCGTCACAAACGTAATGGCAAATTTATTATACCCTTTGACTATATAGTCATACGGGTATAAAAATTTTAAAATTATATTGAGTAATAAATAAATGTAATATACATAATTTACCGCCATTGGAGATGGCCATATTATCCAAATCACAACATTTAATTTAAATATATATTTTTTTTTTTTTGCAAACAAATTACGTTTAACTTTAAAATAGAATAGAAAAAACTTTATTTTATGTAATTTAAAAAACAAAGAAAAACGAGGAAGATTATAGTTGCCCTTGTCAACTTTTAGATACCCGTGCGTGTATTAAATATATAAGAAATTCTTATATTGCAATTGAACTGTTTGACAGGAAATTCAAAATATTTGTTTTTTTATATTTAATTGAAAAAAAATTAATAAAAAAAAAATTAATTAAAAAAAAAAGATGAATTTAAAAAAAAAATATGCTCTCAACGAGATTCGAACCGAAACTTTCCAATTAAATTATCGACGTCTTAACCACTAAGCCATCGACCTTATGTTCATCTTAATTTTTTTTTTTTTTTTTTCTTAATTATTATAGTTGCGATGGTATCAATTGTTTGTTTTGAATAACTGTTTTGAATTTTTTTAAAAATGTTTTAAAAAAAATAAATAATTTATAAATGAGAATTTTAAGATGAATTTAAAAAAAAAAAAATTTTGCCCCAGCCAGGAATCGAACCGAAACGTTTTGATTACCAGTCCCATGTCCTACACACTATACCATAGAACAATTAATAATTTGTTTACAAAACGAGTTTTTATTTATCTCATTTTTTTTTTTTAAAATAATTCTAGTTACTATGGTATCAATTGTTTGTTTTAAATAACAGTTTTAAATAATCGTAGTTGCTATAGTATCAATTGTTTGTTTTAAATAACAGTTTTGAATTTTTTTATAGAAATATTAAAAAAAATTAATAATTTTTAATATAAATGAATCTTCTGTCTAATTTTCTATAAAATAAAATTTTTTCAAACATAAAATAAATACATATATTTTATTAAAAAAAAAATAGATAAAAAAAATGAATTTAAAAAAAAAAAAAATTTCCGTAGCCTGAATTCGAACCGAAACATTTTTGCTACAAGTAACATGTCCTAACCACTACACCATGAATCGATTAATAATTAAACAACAATTTGTTTGTTTTTATATTTGGTTTCTATTTTTCGTTATTAATTTTAAAAATACTCATAAAATATCAAAAAATTTGTATGGCAGCTACTCGAAGCCTTTCTCCGATTTTAACCAAAAACAATAGGGAACCTACAAATTGTCTAAAAATTACTTTGTGAAAGTTTCAGAACTCTAGCTCTTATAGTTTTTGAGTTATCGTGCTGACGGACGGACGGACGGACGGACGGACACACATAGCTAGATCGATTCACTTTTCGATGCTGATTCGATACGTACCCTTGACACTATATCTAGCTCTTATATTTCGATGCGTTACAAACGGAGGAGTAATTTTAATATACCCGATGTTCATATATGTATGCACGGGTATAAAGATATAAGAGATTGAAATGAAAATAAAAAATATTTAAAACTAAATATTTTCTATTCAAACTTTTTGAAACTTTTTTGGCTCTTTCACAGTATAACAGTATGACCAAGTAAAATTTTTATGAATTACTTAAAAGCTGAAGATAAATCAATATTATTGTAAACGCTTTCCCAAAATTCGAAGTTTAGTTTTGATTAAGTTTTCTGAAATTAATTTCTTTCTTGTCTGGTAAAGTTTTATAATTATCTGATTTCTGTGTACGAATTATTAATACAAGCAAAAAAATTAAAACCTGGTATTGTGAAATCATTTACCTCAAAATCGTAAATACAAATTTCAGATCTAAAAATAAAGTCAGGAATGTTTTCTAAGGCTTCAAGATTTGCAATAAAAACGTCAAAATTTTGTCTCAGACTCCTTCTGTTTCGATGAACTACAACAAAATTATTATTATGGCAATTTCTAACAAGATTATGTGCAATCATTTTAAAAATTGTATTTTGTTAAATAACTAACAAATATACTTTTTAAGTATTTTTAAGGCAAAAAATGATCTTATAATAAAGATTGCACTGGTTTCATCTTTTCTAATAAATATATTACAATTTTTATACCAAAGAAATTTGTAATTCTTTTTCTCCCTTAATTTTTTGGGTTCCATAAATAAAGCTAGATTAATTAGTTAAATTGATGTTGTATATATTTCCAAAAAGTTCTGTGTTTAATTTTTTATTGTTTTTAGCACATTTTCAAAAAATTTTGTAAAAATGTGCCTATATACCTACACTTTGTACGTCCGTCCGTCCGTCCATATGTTTACAAAAACTATTACACAGTTTGAAATAGAGTCAAGAAAAAAAATAATTTCGTAGAATTTTTTTTTGTAGCCAGACCTGTTACGGGGCTACAGCCCCCCAAAGTTACAGAAAGCCCTATATTTAAATTGTTATAACAAGAGTTGTATTAGATATATTTTCAATCTGAAAACGGCAAACGATAGCTGGTTTTATTAACTTTATAAATTTTTAAAAGGCAAATGTTTAGGGTTGCCATACGGAACTAAAATTTAACATTAAGCAAAACTCAATTTTTGGAAAATTTTTTGCCACACATATCTTCTGAACGGTTCAAGCTAGGTTCAAGCATGGGAGTAGTTAGATACTCATGAATAAGTAGGAGTCGGTTAAAATAAAATTTTTAACAAGTCCCTTATTTAGGAGCTATAAGGGCTCGAAAATTTAAATTTTGATATTTTTAAACTTTTGTAACTTGAATACCTGTCCAAATTTTTTTTTAGTGATATACAAAATTCAAAGCTCTATAATTATATTTCAAAATGTATCAAAGGCTTTTTTTAATTTTGAAGGGTGACGAAGCTACAGCAACTGCAAATTCCAAAAAAGCACTATATTTAAATTGATATAACAAGAGTTATGTTAAGTTTATTTTCAATCGAAAAACGGTAGAAGAGAGCTGCTTTTATAGACTTAACAATGCCGCTAAAATCTATAGGGTTGCCAAACGGTATTAACAAATATACAAATTTCAAAGCTAACTTATGAAATTAACTTATTCACCATTGTATGTTTTTCCAAAATTAAACATTTACATTGAAGCTCCAACATTATATTTCGCACTTGTTAACAGGTTTTCTTGAGAGCATTGGGATTATATTCTAAGTATTTATTTTACTACTAGCTGTTGGCCCGCCATAGAATGACGTAGTTAATTATATTAAATTAGAATTTATTTTCAAAAATATATAAGTTCTTGGAATTTCGGAATAATGTATAATTTGCACTTTGCCAAATAATGGTGTAAAGAAAAAGAAAAAAGGGAATTTTTTGTAATTTATATGCATTTAAAAATATATCCTTCCATCCGGAAACGAATCTGCGTGTCAACATTTCGGAGTCAGACACTCTAAAAATGTATTCTAATAAGAAGAAAAGAAAAACTGTATTTTAATTAGCCGTATTTTGTAATTAGTTTATAAAACTTAAGTAAATTTATTTTAGTCTGCTTAATTATAAAATGTGTGTTTATATATTATTTTTTTAAAAGTTTTTCCAAAACAAATTGGAAGATTCATATTATTTCATTTGAGTATTTTATTTTATTGATTTATTTCTTAGCCTGTTTTTAGTTGATTTTTTAATTTTTAGCTGATATTATTATTTGTTAGTGTTTTGTGATTAGGGTTTTTCTTATATAATATTGCTTTCTTAGTTTTTTAATTTATATATAGTGTAATAAATTTATGGTAATAAATTTGGGTTGTAATATATTTGTGGTAATAAATTTGGTGATACTTTATTATGTCTATCCTGGTAGTTATGCGGTTCTTGTCTTAACCAAAGTGCTGAAGGCCATAAGCCCTATGTCACACTGTGATGGTTATTTCTCTATGGGCTGAACCCAATTTAGAGATTCTGTCTTGGTCAAATTAAAAGCTTATCCTTTTTGTTATCTTAGTTAAGTTATCTAAGAACTTAAACTTTTAATTGTTATTTTTTTTGAAATTTACAATGGTATTTATACAATATTTAAAATTTATCCCCACTACTTTTTTTAGTACATTACATTAACATTATTAAATTTATTATTTCACAATAAAAAGTGCCATATGGGCTATTTTCTTAAAAATATAATTTAAATTGACAAATATTAAATTGTGTGTTAAACATATGTGCTACATTCAGTTCTTCAACCTTTTGAAGGAAATTCCCTGAATGTGCAATTTCTATTCATAATGACTTTTTTTTATAAATGTAAAAAAAACAGAAAAATATATAATATTATATGGTACGGGTGTTAATTGTTGTTTTAAATTTAAATGTTTAGAATCAGCATTTTTTGCTAAAGAATTAATGTGATTAATGTGTTCGTATATACTTAAGGTATATATGAAATTAGATATCTTTATTAAATTGTTATACTTTTTAATTAGGTATTGTGTTCGTGAGAAAGAATGTAAAAATACGTTGAAGTTAACTAGGTATTGTATTAGTATAAATTAAATGTATGTGTACGGTGAAGTTATATAGGTATTGTAATAATTGTAGTGTTAGAATTATTGAATGCACTACACCCTTACCGTAAAAGAAAAAAAAGAATTTTGTACAAAAAGAAGAAAATTCTTTTTTTTTTGTTATATTAAAATATATATACATGTTTTTTTTTTTTTTTTTTTTTTTTTTTGCGTTAATGCTTATTAGGAAAAAAAAATTTTATTTTGTTTATTTACAAGTGTTTTTTTTTTTTGTATACTTATATATTATATAATAATAAATTTTTCTTAATAATAAAATTTTATAAAGTAATAAGTAAAAAAAAAATTTGTTTTATAAAATATTTGATTTTAGCTAGTTTTAAAAAGTTTTAACCTTATTGTGGATTTCTTTTTGTTTGTTTTTTATTTTTATTATAGAATTTACATTGTTTGTTTTTATTATTTTATATGGTCCATCATACGGACTATCTAGTTTATTTTTTCTTTCAGTTTTTATTAGAACTAAATCATTTATTTTAAATTTTATAGGTTTTACATTGATATCATTTACATATTTTCTGTTTATTTTTGCTATATTTAACATATTCTTCGCTTGTTCGGCTGCAAATTTGAGTCTAGTTTTTAGTTCAAGTACATAGTCGTTCATGTCTTGTATAGGTATGTGTGTATTAGTATTAAAGTTTGTTGGTATACTTGATATTTTTCCGTAAAGTAATTCAAATGGTGAATAATTTGTATCTGTGTGTGGTGTTGTGTTATAACAATATGCAAAGTAAGGTATCCATTCGTTCCATTGATATTCTTGAGTGAACGATAAGAGATATTGGTTTAATACTCTATGTTTTCGTTCAATTGAGCCTAGTGTCTCATGGTGATATGGAGTTGATTTTAAATGTTCTATATTGAAAGTTTTGCATATATTCGTAAAAATTTCATTTATAAATTCAGTACCTAAGTCTGTTTTTATTGTTTTAAAATTACCATATCTTAAAATGATATTTGTGATTAATGTTTTTGCTATAGTTTTTGCTTCTTTTGTTTCTATTGGTAAAGCTTCTATCTACTTTGTTAATTCGCATTGAACTGTTAATATATATCTGTAGTTATTACATATTCTCAAAGGTCTTACGGTGTCTATGCTTATAGATTCGAAAGCAGATGAAGGTGTATTAGTTATAATAAATTTTTCTTTATTATGTGTTGTAATTTTATTCTTTGCACATATCTTACAGTTGTTTATGTATTCTTTGACCATCTTGTTTAAATTTTTCCATATATAGCGTTGTTTTATTTTGTTGATGGTTCTTTTGATTCCTGTATGACCTCCTTGTTGAGAGTCATGGTATTCTTTTATTATTTTATTTTTTGATTCATTATCTTCAATTTTCTTAGGCGGGGTATATATTAAAATTTTTAATTCATTCATTTTTAATTTATTCATAATATCATTGTACAATGTTTTAAATTCTCTTATGTCAATTTTTCTAAATATTGAATCATTATCACTAGTTTTTAGTCACAGTCCGTAACAATCGTGAATTTAGTGCATATACATAGGGTCTAAAATATGTTATTGTCCAATGTATGCCTAGTAATTTTTTCTCGATTATTGGTTTGTTTAGTTCATGTTTGTTCAAAGATCGACTAGCGTAAGCGATTGGCCGGTCGCTACCTATTTCTCCTTGTGACAAAACAGCGCCTAAAGCAAAGTTGGATGCTTCAGTTGTTATTATGAATTCTTCATCAAAGTTATTGACACCGGTTATTTTGCATTTATTTTCTGAGTTAATTAGTTCATGATTATCTATACAATTATTTTTTATTATTGAAATCTCTGCTCCTGTATCTAGTAAAAATGCTAAAGGTTTTTGAGTTAAGCTTGTTTTTAAGAATATGTAATTTATTTTTCTGTTGTTGATAAAGTATATTTTTAATTTATTTGCAAGTTGTTTAAATCCTCGGCAAGTTGTCGTACTTCGAGGTTTCCCTGTTCTATGCTGAGGTAATTTACGTTTCCATTGTTTCTATTTTTATTTTGTATCTTATTTTGTTTTTTTTTTTTTTTTTGTTTCTTCTTTATTAATAGTAATAAGAAGAACATTGTTGTTGTTGGTATTTAATTTTTTGTTTTTTTTTTAATTTATATTATAGCATTTTAATACGTTTTTATTTTTATTTTCATTGTAATTGTGGTTTTTATTGTTGAAACTGTTGCGATTTCTGTTTTGATTGCGCAGATTCTTCCTTCTGTTTCATTATCACGTCCTTTTGGCCATTGTCTTCCTTCTGATTCGTCTATTTAGGCACGGGTCGCCATGTAATAAATTTATGGTAATAAATTTGGGTTGTAATATATTTGTGGTAATAAATTTGGTGATACTTTATTATGTCTATCCTGGTAGTTATGCGGTTCTTGTCTTAACCAAAGTGCTGAGGGCCATAAGCCCTATGTCACACTGTGATGGTTATTTCTCTATGGGCTGAACCCAATTTAGAGATTCTGTCTTGGTCAAATTAAAAGCTTATCCTTTTTGTTATCTTAGTTAAGTTATCTAAGAACTTAAACTTTTAATTGTTATTTTTTTTGAAATTTACAATGGTATTTATACAATATTTAAAATTTATCCCCACTACTTTTTTTAGTACATTACATTAACATTATTAAATTTATTATTTCACAATAAAAAGTGCCATATGGGCTATTTTCTTAAAAATATAATTTAAATTGACAAATATTAAATTGTGTGTTAAACATATGTGCTACATTCAGTTCTTCAACCTTTTTAAGGAAATTCCCTGAATGTGCAATTTCTATTCATAATGACTTTTTTTTATAAATGTAAAAAAAACAGTAAAAATATATAATATTATATGGTACGGGTGTTAATTGTTGTTTTAAATTTAAATGTTTAGAATCAGCATTTTTTGCTAAAGAATTAATGTGATTAATGTGTTCGTATATACTTAAGGTATATATGAAATTAGATATCTTTATTAAATTGTTATACTTTTTAATTAGGTATTGTGTTCGTGAGAAAGAATGTAAAAATACGTTGAAGTTAACTAGGTATTGTATTAGTATAAATTAAATGTATGTGTACGGTGAAGTTATATAGGTATTGTAATAATTGTAGTGTTAGAATTATTGAATGCACTACAATAGTATTAGATAATTAATGGGCTTTTTATTTTAGATGTTGTTTGTTAGAGTTTTTTTTTTAATTTGGTTGTGTTACAAATTATATATATGTATAAATATATATATATATAAATATATATATAAAAAAGTGGTTGAGTTTGGTAAAATAGTACTTTTTGCTGACGACGCATTAATTTATATAGAGGATGAAAATGTTAATCAATGTGTTAATAAAATAAACGCAGATTTAAGTAACATCAATAGCTGGTTTAAAGAAAATAAACTGAGCCTAAATATTCAGAAAACTAAGGCAATGGTGTTTAATGGTGTCTTAAATAATTCTATTTCAATCGATGGTACAATTTTGGAAATGGTCGATGAAATAAAATATTTAGGTTTAATTATTGACAGAAAGTTAAATTTTACCAAACATATTGACTTCATGTGCAAAAAAATAGCTATCATTTATGTATCGGATTAGAAATAAACTTTCTTTATGCAGTGCAATAAATATTTTTAACACGACGGTAAAGCCACATTTCGAGTATTCAATTCTATTTTCATTTTTCTACATATTGTAATTTTTTATTTCTCTTTTATATTTACCACTTTCTTTCTTTTTTTGAAACAAATTACATTTTGAGTTTTGATTTTTTAATATAACTTTATGATCAAATCAAAGTAAAATATTTTATAAAAATATTGTATAAAAAACATTGTCGTTTAATAGTATTTAAAATACTAAATAAATAAATAAATAAATAAAATAAATATATATATATATAATAATATTTTCGGACCAAAAAAAATAAAACAAAAAATATTTCTTGATTTAAAAATTTCTAAATTTTAATAATTATCTTTTCTTTATTGATAGTCAAAATGAACTGACTTTACAAAAAGTTTCTTTTTTTTCACTTATTTTTAATTTTCTAAAAATGACACGTTAAACATAAAAAAAATTAATATTCGAATACGATTTCTTAAGTACTTATTTTAATTAGTTATTGTTACACAATCTTAAAATTATTTATTTGCTGACCTTTACTTATTCTAAATAATACAGTATAACAAGTGCATTTGGCTTTTTGTATGCAAAATGACACTTTAAAAGAAACAACAAAAAATAAATTTATAAAAAGAGAAAAAAAATTTATGAAGCAAATTTATACGGCACGAGTATGATTATGCGTTATCATCGAAATTTCGTATGAGGTTATTGGAATGGAGAAACATGTGTTTTTATAACATTATTGTGGTTTAGTTCAGAGGGGTGATCTATTGATAACGTAACACCTCCGCCCTTAAGATTCGACTCC
Organism: Dolichopus griseipennis; assembly: GCA_963082915.1. Taxonomy (NCBI): domain Eukaryota; kingdom Metazoa; phylum Arthropoda; class Insecta; order Diptera; family Dolichopodidae; genus Dolichopus; species Dolichopus griseipennis. The sequence continues at coordinate 108,988,671 of OY720441.1, forward strand.
TGGCGAATCCCACTTGATTGTATTGGAATTTTGGGTAGAGCAAATTTAAACTTTATAAAAAGGAAAATGCAAATAATAATTATTGCTGTAACTGTAATCACGTCCAATGTTAGATTTGTATACCAACTTTTGTGGTGAATGAATTTTAATTCCTCTATGTGCTTTGTGTTATTGATTTGTGCGTAATACAAATCATCCACATGAAATCGATTTGAAATTTTCGCTACAGTTATGTTGCGATTTACATAGGGTGAAATTCGGTGATGATATTCTTCTTCGGAATTTTTTTGATCAAAAGCTCCGAGAGAAATTTTACAGTTATAAAATTTTATTAAATTGTTTTCTTTTATTTTTATGTCGGTAATTTGACCACAATTATTATAAAGAGAGGTTTCTTTAAAATTTTTTGTTACCACAATGTTACTTGAAATTGATTTTATCTCCATTGCAAGATTTTGCTTATAATGGCAAATCATTTGATTTGTTTTCATTAAATTTGCAATACATTGATCCTCAATTGGGATCAGGTTTTTTTCTAATATGTTATATTTTTCTACATTTTCAAAAATATTTTGTTTACAATTTATAACTTTACTTAAATTAGTATCTAATTCTAAATTACTATCTTTATTTGGAACTTTAACAATTATGTTCCTATAACAATTTCCTTACAGAATTTTTTATGTAAGGTAGAGTTTCTACGGTTATATTATAATTTACAATTTCTTCCTTTGTAAGAACATCTTTTGCTAAAATTTCTAATCTACTTGACAATATTATTTCTTTTATGTTTCAATTTATTTTACTAAAATTTGTATGTTCTCACTAATTTCATTTTTTATAATAAATAGGTTAAGTTTAATTTCAATTTCTTTAATATGCTATATATATTATAATAAATAGGTTAAGTTTAATTTCAATTTCTTTAATATGCTTATCAAAATTATTTATTGTATCACTTATATTTCTTTGTACTAAGTTTACATGTTTAGTAATTGCTTCGACTTGATCTGAAATTTCTTTGTTTATTGATATTTGAGCATTTAAATTTTCTATGGCTTTTTTATTATTGCTTTCTATTATTTTGAAATGTTCTTCTATTTCTTCACGTTCATCATTGTCCATGACTCCAGTGAGAAATCGAAGACCGTTACCAACCAAATTTACTAAACCTCGTTTTGTAACATGGTGAGGAATTATACTACTGAATTCTTCTTTCAAGTGATTGAAATTGTATAGAAGTGTATTTGGAATGTTAGTTTTTTCTTGCAACTGGTTTATGTTAAGTTCTATTTTACTTATACTTTCTTCATACTTCGACAAATCTATTATATGCAAAATTTTACTATAATTATGAATTATTTTTAGCTCGTGCTCTTGAAACAAAATGTATCCGTTACCGGATTTTAGTTCTGTAATTTCTATAGATGATTTTGAGTGGACTGAATATGGAAATAGCAGGAGAAGTAAAATGATAATTACTGAAAAAAAAAAAAATGAAAGAAGAGAAATTTGTTAATTTTGAAATTTATACTTTCTTTTAAATTGATTATTATAGCGAGGGAGGATTTCATTGTTAATTTTATGATGGTCTTGACCTGTTTCTATCATTTTCACCTTCTTGTGGTAGGGTTGTAATTTTGTAACCCTATTTAACTTAAGGTAATTGGAAGGCTTACTATTGGTTTTTCCTTTATTACGTTTTCTGATAGATTTTTCTTTGATTTTTGTAATAAATTCTTTGATATAAGGATATTGGTCGAAAGAAATAACACCATTTAAAAAGTCAATAGGCCTTTTGCCAGTTGAGGTGTGAATAGTTTCGTTGTAGACTTTTAAGCTTTTGATAATGGGATCTTCGTCCGTAATTTGACCTTCTTCTTTTTGGATCGTGTTCAAAATTCGTAGGTGTTCATTCAAGGTATTATGGAATCTTTCGATATCCGCATTACTACTATGATTATTGGGAGTAGTAAAATGAACGTCAATTCCTTCTGTCTCTAAATAATTTTTGAAATTCAGGCTGTTAAAGCCCTTCTCTTGTTCGGTTACAACTTTAACAGGTTTACCGAAAGATGCTATATATTGCATAAATCCATTTTTCAAATCCACCCAATTCCTAGATTTTAAGGGAATGATTTGGGCGTGCTTTGAAAACTTGTCAATAATTGTCAAGTATGGATTTCCTTTTGTGTGAAACCATATGTCCATATGAACTACTTGTAATGGTTTTTCAGGGGTTTCTGTAATTTTTAACGGTAGATTTAAAGGACGTCTTTCATACTTTGCGATGTTACAAATATGACAATTATTTATAACATTCTGAATTTCATTTTTTAATTTAGGAAAATAGTAGCTTTTCTTTAAATTTCGATAAACATCATTGATACCTCTATGGTTTGTTTTTATGTGCTGGTCAAGAATAAGTTCCTTTATTTGAAGATGATATAAAATGTCAGTAAGTAAAAATGAGCATTTGTTTAATTTTATTAGTTTATTTTTTGAAAAATATTTTAGGTATGTATTTTGAAAAGAACTGTAAATATTAATATCTTCAATCATAATTCCTATTATTCCTTTACTAGGAATATGATTTTTAAAAACTTCAATAAAAAATTTTTCGTTAGGATTAGGATGTGTGAAAATTTTTCTTGTTCTACGATGGATTTTAAACAATTTCAATTGTTCTTGTGAACCCTTTTCTATTATGATTTGTGTTTTGTAGAAATTAAGTGGTGATTCTGATATAGGAATATATTCGGAATTGTCTTCGTCAGCTGAATGCATTGTAGCATCAGTTGATCGTATTTCGTCAACTTCCATGTTGTTTGAATTATTATCATTCGAATTTAGTCTATTTAAATTTGATTCGTTTAAATGAATCTCAACGCGTGAAAGAGCATCTGCAACTTTGTTTTCGCGCCCACTTAAATATTCTATGTCAAAATTAAATTCTTCTAAATTGATTTTCCACCTTTGCAATTTTGAATTAGGTTCTTTCAAGTTATGTAACCATTGCAAGGGTTTGTGATCTGTTCTAATTGTGAATTTACGACCATAAAGGTATGGTCTAAAATACTTCACTGCCCATACTATCCCCAATAATTCTTTTTCTATCGTTGAATATCTGCATTCATGCTCATTAAGCGTTCTTGACGCGTAGCAAATTGGATGATTGTCTTGAGAGAGAACAGCCCCAAGAGCGAAGTTACTTGCATCAGTTGTTAATATAAATTTTTTTTCAAAATCAGGATAAACGAGAATAGGATCGGTGGAAATTAACAATTTTAACGAGTTAAAAGCATTTTTGTATTCTAAGTCAGAAATATTAATGTGTCTATTTTTTTTTAAGCAAGTGGTTAAAGGTTTGGCTATTTTCGCAAAATCTCTAATAAATTTACGATAATAACCGACTAAACCCAAAAATGATTTTATTTGTTTTTGAGTTCTGGGGATTGGGAACTTATTAATAGCTTCAAGTTTGTTTGGGTTGGGTTTGATTCCCTTGGTTGTAACCACATGGCCCAAGAACTCGGTTTCTTGTTTCATGAACTCACTTTTATCTAACTGAATCTTTAAGTTAGCATCTTTCAATTTCTGTAATATTCTTTTCAAATTTTCAAAGTGCTCTTCTTTACTAGTACTGAAAATTATTATGTCGTCTAAATAAACATAGCATATTTTACCTATAAAATCCCTTAAAACAGAATTCATTAGTCTTTGAAACGTTGCAGGAGCATTTTTAAGTCCAAATGGCATCCTGACGAATTCAAAGTGACCGTTATTGGTGTTAAATGCGGTCTTTTTAATGTCATCTTCTGCTATTTCTATTTGGTGATAACCTTTCGCTAAGTCCAGAGTAGTGAAATACATAGCTCTGCCTAGCTTATCTAGGATATCATCCATATTAGGGATAGGATATTTATCGTCAATCGTGACATTGTTCAGTTTTCTGTAATCAATGACAATGCGCCACTTTTGTTTGCCTGACGCATCTTGTTTTTTTGGGACAACCCATATTGGAGCCGAATATGGTGAATCACTATGTCTAATAATTCCCTGTTTTAACATATCTTTTATTTGATCATTAACTTCTTGGCGATGTATTTCCGGATAACGGTATGTTCTAGTATAAATTGGAAGCTTATTCACAGTTTTAATTTGATGTTTAATAGCATGAGTAAATGACAGATCATCACCTTCGTGGTAAAAGGCTTTTTCGAACTTTCTTATTAAATTCAAAAGCTCTGATTTTGTAGATGTGTCTAAATGATCACACCTGATTTCATTTTCTCCTAAAAATATTTCGTTTTGAAATACTTCTAGCTCCTTTAACGGAACTGGAATGGAGTATTCCTTTTCTTCATTTTCATTGAAGAAAAGTGGAATTATGCTTCCCGTTTTTAATTTTAGAAATTTTTCTTTATAATTAATTTCGGCTTCAAGAGGACGTAAAATATTATTTCCTATAATGCCATCAAATTTATCATGAAATTTCATTTCTAAGAATTTTATTTTTATATCAGAATTGAATTCTACGAAAGATTCAATCGTTATCAGGGTATCACAAGTGGTGATATCGGTGATAGTTTTTATATTCGCGGCTTTTATTTTACTAGCATAGATAGGATTGCAAATGTTTGTATTAATTATACTCATGGAAGCACCCGTGTCTACAACAAATTTTAAGGGTCTTCCTTTTGATTGGATTGTTATATAAGGAATGGACTCTTGGTCGAGGCTGTTAATTGAAAATTTTCAACCGTTTGTACTGTATTCACTCTAGAATTAATCGTTGGAGGAACCACATCCATCGGTTCTGATTGTGAATTTGTTGCATTTCTTCTGGTATTTTGACTATTACTATGACTATTATTAAAATTGTTATAATTAGCACGACTATTGTTATCATTATAATTATTACTATTATGATTATTATTGTTAGTTCGGTTAGTATTTTGGTTATAACTATTATTGCTATTATAATTGCGGTTATAATTATTATTGCGATTAAAATTATTATAGTTAGCACTATTTGATTTATTGTAATTAGCGTTATTTCTATATTGATTTTGATTTATTTTACTATTATTTTTGTTGTTACCATAATTGAACCTACTATTATTGTTAGAGTTATTTTTATTTTTGGAATTGTTCCCAAATGGATTAAAATACGCGTAGTTTCCCTCATGTAGAATATCCATTGCCACTTCAATTGTTTCAGGATTTCTACTAAATAATACGGAACGCATTGGTTCAGGTAACTTATCTTTAAAAATCTCCAATCCGGTTTTAATATTGGCGGCAATACTAAAACTCGAATTGGGTTCTTCTCTAATTTTGTTATTTAGCCTCCTTAAAATATTTTTTATGTTATTATACAGATCTACACTGTTAGAAGTAAATGTTACATCTCTAAGTTCGTTGTAAATTTGGAGGGCACTTTTATTTTCTCCGAAATTGTTAATTAAAACTTCCCGTATTTCAGACCAAGTTTTCGCATTATTATTTACCTCAATTACTACTCTAGCCTTATTAACTAACTTACTTTTAATTCTACTAAGCAAAATATTTTGACTACTTATATCATATTTAATAACTGAAGGAATTATTAATTCTACTAAATCTAAAAAATTAATTAAATCGTTACCTTTCCCATCGAACTCGGGCAGACGTTCAATGTATTTTAGTGGATCTATTTCCAATGTTAATAACTGTGGTTGATCTGGCATGTTGTTTTTGTAGTTGTTCGTTTGTCTCTCTGGTTCTGAATCCGAATCGGTGCTGAATTTCTTATAGAATTTGTTGCTGGTTGTACGAGCTCTTCTGATGGCACGATTTCTCTCTCTTTGGAACATAAAATTTTTCTTTCGCTTTTAATTTAATTTTATTTTAAAGTTAAAAAAAAATTTTTATTTTAACTTTTATTAATTTTATTTAAACTTTTTGATTTAACTGTTTGTCTCTTTTTTTTAAAAAAAAAATTCCTTATATTTTTTTTTTTTTTTTTTTTTTTTTTAATTTTAATAAGAAAATTTATTTTTTTAATATTAATTTTAATTATAAGTTTTATATTATTTTCTTAATATTAATTTTGATTATTTTAAGTTTTATTATAGGTAGTTATAAATATTAGAAAAAAGTTTTTATTTCTTTTCTTTATTTTTAAGTTTTAATTACTTATAAATTAAAGTTTAATTAATTATTCAATAATGTTGAATTTTCAAAATTTTAAATTAAAATTTCTTATGTTCACAGTTTTCTTTTATTGTTTTCAAAATTCCTGAAATTGGAATTTCTTATGAGTTCACTTTTTTTTGAAATTTTAATTACTAAAAAAATTAGGCACTTAATCAATTTATTTTCACTAAATAGAAAGAAATATTAATTTTTTTTTCTTTGTCCTTTATCACTGGATCCTGTTATTTTTTAGGATCCTACCGACTGCGCCAATAATATTTTCGGACCAAAAAAAATAAAACAAAAAATATTTCTTGATTTAAAAATTTCTAAATTTTAATAATTATCTTTTCTTTATTGATAGTCAAAATGAACTGACTTTACAAAAAGTTTCTTTTTTTCACTTATTTTTAATTTTCTAAAAATGACACGTTAAACATAAAAAAAATTAATATTCGAATACGATTTCTTAAGTACTTATTTTAATTAGTTATTATTACACAATCTTAAAATTATTTATTTGCTGACCTTTACTTATTCTAAATAATACAGTATAACAAGTGCATTTGGTTTTTTGTATGCAAAATGACACTTTAAAAGAAACAACAAAAAATAAATTTATAAAAAGAGAAAAAAAATTTATGAAGCAAATTTATACGGCACGAGTATGATTATGCGTTATCATCGAAATTTAGTATGAGGTTATTGGAATGGAGAAACATGTGTTTTTATAACATTATTGTGGTTTAGTTCAGAGGGGTGATCTATTGATAACGTAACAATATATATAAATTTTTTTTAACTATTTATCTAACTTTTTCCAATAAAAAATCTCTAACAACGACCAATATATCGGTTTTCTATTAATTGATTATATTTTAAACTCCGGGAAGAACCGAAACTGGGGATTTTAAAATTTACCGAAATTAAAATTTTTAAGTCGAAAAAAATTGCATTTAATTTAGTTATTTTTTAATAAAAATTCAATTTAACGTATAAAAATTAGAATTTCTTGTTTTTTTTAATTTTTACCCTCTTTAGTATTTTTGTATAAAAATAATAAAAAAAAAAGTTTAATATATTTTTTCCTTTATAAGAAAACTTAATTTAGATATTTAAAAAAAAATACTTAGAAAACAATTCATAAATAATTAAAATAGATAGTTTTTGACGTACTTATGATAATTTATGGTATTTCATTTTTTATAATAGAATACATCCAAGAAAACCCATATAATTCAATACACCATTTAGTAAACTATACATTAGAAGTAAATTGGCTGGGTGGTTAAGACGGTGGTGACTAAATTTTGTATTTTAGGGTGTTAGGTTCAATTTCAATCCAGGGGAAAATTTTTTTTTTTAATGCAATTAAATTAAATTTTAAAAGAGATTCACGTCTTATATGTAAATATCGTGAAATTAAAAATTCAATATGAAATTTTAACAGAAAAAAATTTGGTTTTTACACTTGCACCTGTTGTACGGACAAGCTTTCTCCCTAATACAATAATATACATATATATTATTATAAATATTAAAAATTAGGATTCGATTTCAAAACCAGAAGGCACTACCGCAAGCCTTATTAAAATATTTTATATATATATTAATTGAAGAAAAAAAAATAGTTAAACGGGATTGATATAATATATTAATTGAAGGAAAAAAAATAGTTAAACGGGATTGATTTAGAGTTAATTACAAAACTATTAAGACCATATTATTATTATACACTTATTTAATTATAAATGTTAAGATATAAACAAAAATTTTATTTTTTTAGGTACCTGTGAAATCGAAAAAAAAAGTTAGGGAAAATTTGAAATTGCTTTGGTTGCTCTGCTTGGTTATTTGCTTTCAAAGCAAAGCAAGCAGAGCACCAAAGCACATATTTGGCCTATACTATTAATTCAGTATTTCACTGAATTTAATGAAGACTTAAAACAGGAATGATCCTGTAAATCATAGTCTCGATTTTAAATGCAAAATGTTTTACTATTTATTTAAATTTTCCCAAAAATCTTCTGTGATTTTTAAAACTGAAATGAACTATTTCATATAAATTTAAGTTCATAAAAATGTTTTTTTTTTTTATTAAAAATTAATACAATATTTTTTGGCCTGCTTATGATAGTTTTGGATATTTTATTTTCTAAAATAAAACACATCCACAAAACATTAATATTTTATTTTTTTATAATTGAACACATCCAACAAAACACATTTAATTGAATGCGTTTGTTACACCTCATTCTAGACAAATATATTAATAATAATAATAATAATAATTATTCATAATTAATAAATTGATGAAATAACTAAATTATATTATCATTTATTTTTAAATATATTTTTAAAAAATGGTTCTTGGTTATTTTTGCTATCATTATTTTTTGTTTTGTAGCACTGTAGATAGTTTGCATACTTGCATTTTTGTTGTTAATACTGCCATTTCTCTCATTATTGTTGATATTGCTGTTGTTGTTTTTACTCTTTGCTGTCTTTTGTTTAATCTTCTTGAGAAACATTTCTCAATTTCACTTTCGCTTATATCAATAGATAAACCCTCTCTAATTACTATTTTGCTGCATTTATATAGGTAATATCACCACTCTCCAACGATGGTAAGCCACTTATTTCAATGTAATTATTTAATTGTTGTTGTTGCATATAATTTACCTATTTTCTAATTTGTGTATTATTGCTATTAGGTTAGAATTTTCAATGCTGCAATTCTTTAATTACATTTAAACATTTTTTATTTGCACTTTCTAAGGTACTGTAATATTAATTTTAATATTACTTTAAAATTAATCAAAATAAAGATAAATGTAAGAAAAAAAAAAAATATTTTAATAATACAATTATAAATAAATTTTTCATTTAAAAATAAAAAATCAAAATAATTTTAACAAAAATAAAATAATAAAAATTTGTACTTGTAAACTATAATGCTTAAATACAAAATAAAAAGTTATTTTCTATTCTTTCAAAAACAAAATAACTTTTCTCTTAAGGGTGAGGGTGTAGTGTATCTACATTCACTGCAATAAGTTGTATTCCGTGATACACCGCAAATAATTGTTTAAGCATTATTGTGACAATTCTTATAATTAAAATAATTATATGCTACAAATTAAAGGATCATATTGCATTCTATATTTTTGTTTTTCTTTCTGTTTTCATTTCGTTCGTAATATGAATATACCATATGTTACTATACCATATGTTGCATTACATTGTGTGTGGTATATTCTTAGTGTTAATGAACGGAGTGTACAGAATACCTAGTGACCCACTTAAAGAGGTTCTTGGAATGCACTATGTGAATTATTATTTGTAGCATACCAATATATAAATAAATTTGGGTTAAAGTAACTAGAACCAAATTTTTAATGTAAGAACTAATTTGATTAATATTAATTGTATTAGTAGAAATTAGTAATCTTTATTGTAATTAATTTATATGTATTTGTAATTGAAAAAAAAATATAAATACCAAGGGTTTTTGGTAAAATAAAAATAATGTTATTCTTGGCTTTGCCAACAAAAGAAATAATTGTTTTATTATTTTTAAAACTGGATAGCGGCGCAGCACGCCTAAATGCTTGAAAAAGTGCATTGGATAATGCACTAAAAATTATCCAAATCAATTACGGAACTACACTGTGTTATAGGCCAACCTCTGATAGATTCACACAGTACCGTATTGATTTATCATCTTTTATAATAGCCACCCAACATTACACCAAATTCGCTTGAATAAAACCAATACATTAGAACAACTTTATACTTCGACATAAATATGAATTTGATATTGTCTCACGATATTTTACTAATAATTATACAAAAGAAATACTCTTTTCAGTTGATAGCATGGACCTCAATATTATGAATAAATTCAGAAAAAATATTAAGAAATAACTGGAACCTAAGAAATATATATATATATATATATATATATATATAAAAATATTATTAAATTTCTGAACTGGTAAGCTTCTACTTGTTACGACAATTGTTTCGGTACAACTACTACTACTTTAATAACCCTTCTGCACTACCTGGTTTCTTAAAAGCCGATTATTATGTCATTTGTATTATTTTGACAAAAAAAGGTAATAATTGTATCGATACGCTTCTTCTATTGAAAAAATTTAAATCTAACAATTGCACATGAATTCAAAACAATATTTCAAATACCTTGAGGAATTTAAAATGTTTAGTATTGAAGATCGTCTAACATTATTTATTTATTTATTTCATCAATTTATTAATTATGACTAATAGTAAAATTAATACTTAGAATATAATCCAAATGCATTCAAGAAAACCTATTGTTGGAGCTTGAATGTTAACGTTTAATTTTGGAAAAACATAAACTGGTGAAAGTTACTGTTTTATAAAAACATAAAAGGTTTAATTTTTAAGACCTAGAAGCCCTTCAATGGGGAAGGTTCCCAAATTTTATGGATCTGCCCATTCCCCTTCTGTCCCACCATTCCATTTTTTTAAGGTTCTAGAAAATCAATTGTGAACCTCACCAAAATTTGGAATTTTGCCTAGAATTTTATTATCTAAGCAAAAATGGTTAAAACTAAGAGACAATTTCTTCAATTTAAAGAAACTCTTTCAAAATTAAGAAAAACCTTTCACATAATTATGTTGAAATATAGTGCTGAAGCTTAAAATTTTATATATTTGCTCTCACATATTTGCTAAAAATAGGGCTTTTTCCAACTTTGGTACCTACTCGTGGTTAAACTTCTTTTTTCACTATTTGAAACGATGTAAAAGTTTTTGAAAACATACGGACAGACGGACGGGCGGGCAGAGTGAAAGTATATAGGCAAATTTTTACAAAAGTGCTGAAAAAAACCGAAGCTTTTAAAAAGCAGATTTTCAAACTTATATAGGGTTTCTATTTTATCATTTATTTTTGCTCTCAAGAAAACCTATTGACAAGTGCGAAATATAAAGTTGGAGCTTCAATATTCACGTTTCATTTTGGAAAAACATACACTGGTGAATAAGTTACAGTCTTATAAAAACATAAAAATTTTAATTTTAAAGTCCTAATAGCCCTTCAACTGGGAAGGTTCCCAAATTTTTGCTAAGCAAACTTATGATGATTCTCGAGGATGATTATTCTCGAGCTTATCCAGCTCCTGTCCCCATCCATCCATTTCTTTTAGTTATAGGAAATCAATTGTGAACTCCTCCAAAATTTGGGATTTTACCTAAAATTTTATTATCGAAACAAAAATGGTTAAAACTAAGAGACACTTTCTTCAATTTGATGAACCCCTTTTAAATTTAAGAAAAACCTTTTATATATGTTGAAACATAATGCTGCAGCTTTAAATTTTGTATATTTGTAAAACAAACTTTGAACAGGTATTTAAATTACAGGAGTTTACAAATAGCTAAATTTCAATTTTCGAGGCCATATAGCTCCTAAATAGGGGACGTGACAAAAAAATTTTGTTAACCGACTCCTACTAATTTCTGAGTATCTAACTTCTCCCAAAATTTCAAGATCATAGCTTGAACCGCTCAGAAGATATGTGTGGCCAAAAATTTTGCAAAAATTAAGTTTTGCGTAATTTTAAATTTTAGTACCGTATGGCAACCCTAAAGATGTGTCTTTTAAAAATTTATAAAGTTTATAAAACCAGTTTTCGTCTGCAGTTTTTAGATTGAAAATATAGCTAACAAAACTCTTATTATAACTATTTAAATATAGGGCTTTTTGCAAATTTGGGGGGGCTGTAGCTCTTTAACAGTGGGGCTACAGAAAAAAGTTCTTTTACGAAATTATTTTTTTTGCAATACCTATCCATGGTTAAAATTTCTTTACTCTATTTCAAATGGTGAAAAAGTTTTTGAAAACATACGGACGGATTGACGGAAAGAGTTAAGCTATATAGGCAACTTTTTTACAAAATTTTTTGAAAATGTGCTAAAAACAGCACTTAGGAGGATTTTCTCCGTTGAATACGTGTTTATGGGTGTAGTTGGTACATACCATTCGGATTCGTGAAATTTTACTTCCAGTATTTATGAGGTTGTTTTTGTTTGCATTTGGGAAGAAGACATAATGGAGTTAATTTGGTTCCATATTGTTGTCTCTTATTTTTTATACCCTACACCTATGAAATAGGGAAAAAGTATATTAACTTTGGTATGGTGTTTGTAACCAACTAAAAGAAGCGAGCTAGATATAGAAAAGAATATATATTTGTGATCAGCGTGACCTCATGTGTCGATATAGCCAAATATCTTTTTTTAACTTATTATTTTGCATTATTGCCAAGGTTTTAGAGGGTAAAGTTTTTCCAAGAATACATTTAGCTCTCCCCCATTTTTTTCTGGGATTATTGTTATTTATACCATTCACAAAATTTTCCCAAGAAGTCTTTCTTTCTTTTTTGATTTCTCTTCTCAGTTCTACCTTGGTCTTTTTTAGAGTTATTAGTGTATGTTGTGCAAGATTCTGAAGGATCTAAGCAATTTTGTTCTCAGTTTTGATAATTCTGCTATTTTTTGTTCATGCAGGTTTGTTATGTCTCTTTTAAGGTGAACATAGATTTGACATAGATTTATCTACGCATCTGAATGCCTTACCCAATTTGGCTGCTTCTTTATTTATGCTTTCGGTTGGTGAATGATTGTTCAAAAATTGTTCTATTTCAGTTTTGTATATTTCTCAATTGACACCCTTTCTTTGAATATGACTTTTTTTTGGCTTTTATAATTGCTTTGTTCCTGTTTGTAACTATAATTGGGTAGTGATCGTAATCTTTCAGATTCTCTGCAGTTTACCAAAGAAGTTTATATGCTATGGATGTATGAGCGATCGTCAAGTTTGGACATGTGAGTGTTCCTCTTGAGTTTAATAGGATTGGCGATCCATCATTTAGTATGCAGGCTTCTCTTATATCGTCCGACCATTCACCAATCCTCTTTAATTCGTTATTATATCACCCCAAGTTTCGCTCCTTGGATTCATATCTCCAAATATTATATACGGTACGGCAATTTGTGCTCTTATTGCGTTTAAATGTGCATTTTCTAGCCTTAGTTCGTTCTAGGGGTAAACATTGACCACAGTGATATTTCTTTGAGCCCAGGTAAGAAAGTTCTAATGGCGATAGCCTGGAGAGTTGTGTTGAGATGAATTTGTTCAAAATGTATACCTGAGTAAATCAAGAAACCTACCCCACCACCCTGAGGTGAGTTATTGGAAACAGACATGTGTATTGTTTATAATTATTATACCCTACAACTATAGAATAGGTAAAAAGGTATATTAACTTTGGTATGGTGTTTGTAACCACCTAAAGGAAGCGAGCTAGATATGGAAAAGTATATATATTTGTGATCAGCATTACCTCCAGAGTCGATATAGCCATGTCCGTCCGTTAAAGAGTTAAGTTTATTATATGTAGTATTTTAGTACAGTATTCTACAATTTGTATGTTTTCTAATTTTATATTAATGTAACCATTATTATTTATTAGGTATTGAATTTTGATAGCCTGTGTTTGTGTAGTAATTGTGTAATTGAGTAATATAATTATTGGGATAAGCATTTTCTGTAATTATGAAAAGAAATTCGTATAAAAAAAATTCTTAGGTTGTGATTTGGGAAAAAACTTAATTTAAATAGTCTACAATGATTGTGATAAATTTAACATGTGTTTTGTAATTGTTTTTTTTTTGTGTAGGGTATAAATTGCTTCGTGTTAAGAACATTTTTGTGGTGAGTGATTCCATTTGGCTCATGCCTTTAGTTATAGTGTAATATACATTTATAGTTGCGGAATTTTTTTCAATTATTCCTAGAATTTTAAAAGTAGTTGCCTAGATTAAAGTCTGAGGATTCGTGTGAGCAGAAGTACTATAATGAATTATAAGTACTATAATGAATTACCGAGGCATTTAAAAGAGGTTGCACAGTTGCATACATTTAAAAAGAAAACATTTAATTTTTTCTTCCTCTAATTTCCTGTTTTCGTTTAGTTATTCAATATTTTTAAGTTTCTTGTTGACGATTAAATTATTAATTTTTAATAATATTTAATCTATTACTGGAATTTGACCGTTAATAAAGTCGATTCGTTTTCATTAGTTGTACCGTGAATTGTATTGTTTTAGAAATGTATTATTTTTAAGATGTTTTCTTCGAATGTGCCTAAATTATTGATACTATCGTGTTTTAATAAGCGAATGTGTTCGTTAATTGTATTGTGTAGTCTTTCGATATTGGCGTTAGAACAATGGTTACTATTAGATTTATAATGAATTTTTATGTTTTGTTCTCTAAGGAACTCTTGGATTGGCAGTGCTTTAAATCCGAGTTCGTTGTGAACTATGATTTTTTTAATTTTGCCGTGTGTACTTATATATTGGATTCGCGAATACCTAATCGATACTCACCATCTTTTTATCGATTTTACAGCCGCCTATGACAGTATATTTCGAAATACATTATATGACGCCATGTCCGAATTCAGTGTACCGGCCGAATTCATACGCTTGTCTAAAAAGACTTTGGAAAACACAAAATGTATGGTAGCGGTTGGAAGTAATATGTCTGATAAATTTCAATTATACTCTGGATTCAGACAAGGTGATGCACTGTTCTGTAACTTTTTCAATCTTGTGCTGGAGTACACATTACGTATGTCGTTCTGGTGTTAATATGGTAGGAAAATTTTTTTATAAATCAGTTCAGCTACAAGGTTTTGCTGACGACGTTGGTATTGTAGGAAAAAAAAGAGGAAAACAAAGTGGGTCTTCGTGTAAACGAGAATAAAACAAAAATTCCGAATATACCATATACAAATTCGGAATCCAACAAACATCCTATTGGATGCAATATCACTGCCAGTGTATATAACTTTGAGGACCAATATTAACATCAAAAATGATATAAACGTAGAAATAAGACGTAGAATAACCATGGCAAGCAGTTGCTACTTCGGTTTGTCAAAACAGCTTGGTTCAAAACTCCTATCGCGTAATACTAAAGTGCAGTTTAAAACGCTCATACTCCCAGTTCTGCTGTACGGTTTAGAATCGTGGACACTACCAAAAGCAAGTGAGCAAGCACTAGGTATTTTCGAAAGAAAAATTCTGCATACAATATATGGTCCAGTAGACGACGGCGGTGTATAATGACGTTGATGTAGCCACGAAAGTCAAAATCATTGGCTTGGTCAGGTCGAGCGAATGTCAACCGATGCTCCAGTCAAGAGGATATTTGAAGCCAGACAAGGGAAGCGATGCCGAGGGAGACCGAATCTCGGTTGGGGAGATGAAACATCGGCAGATTTAAAAAATCGCCAATTGAAAGAGATCTGCGCAAAACCGAGAGGAGTGGAAGGAGATATTACATCAGGCCCAGAACATTCATGGTTTCTAGTGCCTAACAAGAAGACTTATATATTGGAAAATTTTTTTTCTAAATTCTGTCCATGTTCGCCCTAGTATTTTATAGACGTATTTGGAAAACTTGTCGATTGTTGTCATAAATAGATATTTTTCTAATGTGTAAAATACGTCAATGTGTACAATTTCGTTAGGTCTTATTGGTGTTTCTGTGATTTTGAATGGTATTTTTGGTGAATTTCGATCATATTTTTCTAACATACATATCTCGCAGTTTTTTATATATTGAGTAATTCGTAATTTTAAATTTGGGTGGTATATTATCTTTTTTAATTCCTAATAGACTACGTCAATTCCCTTGTTGTTATTGTTTTTGTGCAACTTTTCAATTAGTTTTATTAATTTATTTTCGTCTTCCATATTTTGTAATTTTTTATAGCATTTTAATATTTTAAAATTTTTATTATTTGAAAAATTGTTATTATAAACTTCTTCGAAAATGTGATAAATTCTTCATCTATTAGAACTGCGTTTAATTGTTTTGGTTTTAAGTGGTTCTTAAGAATAGTAATTGCAGTTATTCTTTTATTTTTGAATATTTTTATGTTTTTTATTCTCATGGCTCCAGATAATGGTTTTTCTATAATGTAATGTAATTATTGGGATAAACATTTTCTGTAATTATGAAAAGAAATACGTAATATAATATGTATAATATATAAGTTTATTTTCTTTCTAAAAAAAATTCTTAGGTTTTGATTTGGGGAAAAAACTCTATTTAAATAGTCTACTATAATTTTGATAAATTTAACATGTGTTTCGTAATTGTTATTATGGTTTGATTTCTAAATATATTTATGGGCGACTTTGTGTTTTCAATGGTATTCAAATTAACTTCTATATTGTGCGTTTCTATACGAGGTATTGTAGATAATGCATCGGCGTTTCCGCGTAATCCAAATCTGAAAGTCTTATTCTCCATCGAACCAACTTAGTTCAATTTGGTTCTTTAATTAAAAATAGCCGGGTCAAAGGTTTATGGTCAGTTTCGATTAGAAATTTTCTTCTGAATAAAGTTTAGAGTTCTATATATTCGCTGTTAATTTTAGTTTACTTTTTGATGACGAGTTATGTATGACTTCGTTATCTGAAAACTTCTGCTCTTCATGACAGTTTAAGGTATTTCCATGGTCTCTATTAGATAAGTGTAATTTGTTTTATTTTCTTTTAATTATCAGAATATTGTTTTTTTTAAATCAATAATGGCTTCCAAAGGCATTAAAATATCGTTTCCGATCAGTCCGTCATAATATTTATGGAATTGAAAAACAAACATTTCTATTATACCCTACACCTATAGAATAGGTAAAGGGGTATATTAACTTTGGTATGGTGTTTGTAACCACCTAAAGGAAGCGAGCTAGATATGGAAAAGTATATATATTTGTGATCACCGTGACCTCCGGAGTCGATATAGCCATGTCCGTCCGTCCGTCCCCCCGTAGGCACGATAACTCAAAAAATAATGGAGCTATCTTGATGAAATTTTAACTGTATGTTACTAAGACTGAAAGTACGGCGGGATTGCATATGGGCGAGATCGGCCCATGGGTTCGGATTCTGGACCTTTTAATCGATCGAAGGGCTAACGAACATATATAAAAAATCATCAAACTTGTGCTGTAGGTTACTAGTAATGAAACTACTTCGGGGATCGCGTATGGTCGGGATTGGACCATGGGTTCGGAACCTAGAACTTTTTGATCGAATTTAGGCCAAACGAAACCAATGAAGATAGAACCTCCAAATTTGGTATCAGGGTGTCCCTTCCTATTTCCTAAGTGTCTTGGAAATTTGGGCCCCATTGGAGTAGTGGGCCGGGAACCAGCCACACATTTCCGAAGACCTTAAAGCATATCTTTAAAATTAATAAAGATAACAACTTGAAAAAATGTAGAGGCTTCCAATTTGCCACAAGGGTGTTCTTTAATATCTCTTGCGTGTTCCCCTAATTTGGGATCATTTGGAGTCGTGGTTCAGTACCCCTCTCAGACCTCCCAAGTTTTAAAAGCTTATAATCGAAATTACTAAAAATAGTTACTTAAAATTAAGATAGAACGTTCAAATTGTGTACAAGGGTTAACTAGTACTATAAGTACAGCGCGGACTGTATAAGGGCGAAATCAGCCCAAAGGTTGAGATTCTGGACCTTTTAATCGGTGTCAGGGCTAACAAACATATATAAAAAATGACGATAACTTAACAACTAATGACGCTATGTTCATGAAATTTGTGCTGTAGGTTGTTGGTAATGAAACTACGGCGGTGATTACGTACGGTGAGGATTGGACAATAGGTTCAGAACTTAGAACTTTTTGATCGAATTTAGGCCAAACGAGCATAATTCCGAAACCAATGAAGATAGAACCTCCAAATATTGTATCAGGGTGTCCCTTCCTATTTCCTAAGTGTCTTGGAAATTTGGGCCCCATTGGAGTAGTGGGTCGGGGACCAGCCACTCAGTTCCGAGGACCTTAAAGCATATTTTCGCAATTAATAAAGATAGTAACTTGAAACAAATGTAGAAGCTTCAAATTTGGCCCAGGGTGTTCTTTACCATTTCTTGCGTTCCCCCCTAATTTGGGATCAATTGGAGTGGTAGTTCAGTACCTCTCTTAGACCCCCCAATGTGTAAAAGCTTATCGAAATTAATAAAACTAGTAACTTAAAATTAAGTTAGAACGTTCCAATTGTGTATAAGGGTTAACTAGTATTGAAAGTATGACAGGACTGCATATGGGCGAAATCGTACCATGGTTTCGGGTTCTGGAACCCTTGAAAAGTTCAAGGACTAACAAACATATATTTTAAAAACACCATAACTCAAAAAATAATGCCGGTATTTTGATGAAATTTAAACTCTAGGTTACTAGTAATGAAAGTACCATGGGAATTGGTTGTGGTCGAGTTTAATTTCGAAGCCAAAGAATATATTTCCTATGTCCTATGTGTCTCCGAAATCTAGATTTAATTGTAGTGGTTCAGCTATGTTCAAAGGTACTTGCTGCATTTATGTAAAATTTACTTTTATATTTAAATGAATTATATGAAAAGGTCTAAATTTGTAATTGTAATTTAGAAATACATTTATTGCATATTTTGCGTTTATAAGCTTTTCTATTAGGTATATAAACTAACCATTTAAATAATTGCAATTTTTAAAAATTTGGATTATTTAAATAAATATATTTTCATTTATTTCAAGTTTTTTTGTTTTTTAATATTTTTAAATAGATAAATTAGTAAGAATTTGTAGTATTTTTTAATAGATAGGGTAATTAGAAAATGTTTTTAGTATTATAAATTTAATTTGGATAGCTATGTCTTACGTTCAAACTAATAACAGCTTTTATGGTTTTAAAATGACTTTTGGACTTCCCATTAAATATGAACCAAACAGGTGTAGGGTATTTCTAAGTTGCACCGACTGACTGTTTCTTTACTTGTTTTTGTTTTTGTTTCGCCAAATTTTTCAAAAAGTTGGAATTTAACTTTTTGTTTTATAATAGCATCATTTTTAGCTATTGATTTGTGTTGCCTTGTGATCTATAACAGTTTTGATTTGAATAGCGTTGTGGTATATTTCGATTAGCACGATTATATTCGGTTGTGCTATCGATCGATTGTTATTAGGGTTACTACGATTATTATTTATGTTTTTTGAATTAGTACGAATATTATTTATATTGTTAGGATTAAAATTATTAATAGGGTTACCACGATTATTATTTATGTTGCTACGATTATTGAAATCTAAAGAGGCATGGCCACTTGTGAAAAGGATATCTATTGCGCCTTCTAAAGTATCGGGGTTCCGGCAGACCAAGATGGTTTTCATAGGATCAGGTTTTTTAGATTTAAATATGTTTTTCCGCGCGCATTCGTTTGCAGCGGCTCCTTGGCCTAGTACAATTACTAAGCTTGTTTTTAAATTTCATTGTAACTAATTCTTTTAAATGCTGTAGCTCTAGGTAAGTTGTATTAGTCATCTATGCTTTTCTTTTCTCCGAAGTTGTTTTGTAATATTGTTTTTGTGTCTGGCCATGAACTGGCTTGACAATTGATTTCTATTATTTCCCTAGCTCTACATAATAGTTTCCTTTTAATAATATCTGAAAAAATGGTTTGTGATGCGCCGTAAGTTATTAGCATTGGGTGTATTCTATATACTAAATTGACAAAAGTCTGTAAGTACTATCACCTTTGGTAATCTATCTTATTAATCTTAGGTAATCATAGCGATTATTATTAGCCATTTTTAACAAATAATTTGTTTACAAACTTATTAGGAAAAGACTAGCAAAAAAAAAACTAAATAAGCCTACGTTTGTTTGTGGTATTGTTGCTTGTTGTTGGTGTTGCTTTTACTGCTGTTGTGTTGACTGTTGTTGTTGTTATTGTTGTTGATTATTAAACAGCGCACGGGAACCCTGTTTAATTTTCAGTGTTTGCAAAAAAAAACCTTTGCTTTTTTTCTATATATACAACTTGTTGAGTTGTTTGCCTAAGCAATTTTATATTTGTGGTCTGGAGACTTATTTTTTATTATATTCGACTGTTGATACTTTGATGGTGTAAGATGCAGATCCACTTTCTATACCTTTAGGTATAAGTAGTTCAACTAGCACCTTTTTTATATATATTACTGTGCCTTAAGCAGACTCATTTAAGGATAACGGATAAAAAAGTCTTGCTTCACAGTATATATAGTTTTTAGTCCAAAACTTGCAAACTTCTGCTTCGTAAGTTCGACGTTTAATAGTATAGCTTCTTAGCTATAACTAATACAGAGATACACTATTAAGTATTGATATAAAACTGATTTGATGCCGTTTACCCAGACTCGAGTAAACTTTATTCAATTGGTGTCTTGTGCAGTATCAAATGTTATTCACTTAGTGTATCCTACCGACTGCGCCAATTTTATGACCGAATTTTGTATTTAATAAAAAACAAGTGATAAAAAAAACAAGGGTTTTTAAAAAAGCACATTTTCAAAATAATATAGTGTTTCATACTAAGTATTTTATCGGTATATAATGTTGAAGCTTCAATATTAACGTTTAATTTAGGAAATATATACGTTGGTGACTAGTTACTGCTTACTTATAAAAATAGTAAATTTTTAATTTTTAAGTCCTAGTTAAGCCCACCTATGGGGAAGGTTGCCAAATTTCTCAAGGATATAATACACACTACTCCCCTTCCACCAAACTTTTATAGGTTCTAGGAATTAAGTTGAGAATTCCATTAAAATTTGGAATTTTACTTAGAATTTTACTATTTAAGCAAAAATGGTTAAAACTCAGAGACACTTTCTTCAATTTAAAGAACCCTTTTTAAATTTAAGAAAATCTTTTAACATATGTTAAAATATAATGTTGGATCTTCAAATTTTGTATATTAAGGAAAAAATATTTAAACTGGTATTCAAGTTGCAGGTGTTTAAAAACAGCAAAATTTCAATTTTTCGAGCCCTTATACCTCCCAAACATGGGGCTTGACAAAAAAATTTTGTTAACCGACTCCTACTAATTTTTGAGGATCTAACTTCTCCCAAACTTGAACCATAGAAGATATGTGGAGCCAAAAATTTTGCAAAAATTGAGTTTTGCACCATAGTAAATTTTAGTACCGTATGGCAACCCTAAACATTTTGGCGAAGTATTTTTGTAAATTCTATAAAAGCAGCTCTCTTCAACCGTTTTTCGATTGAAAATAAACCTAACAGAACTCTTGTTATATCAATTTAAATATAGGGCTTTTTTGGAATTTGCAGGGGCTGTAGCTTCGTCACCCTTCAAAATGAAGAAAAACCTTTGACACATGATGAAATATAATTATAGAGCTTTGAATTTTGTATATTACTAAAAAAAAATTTGGACAGGTATTCAAGTTACAGGTGTTTAAAAAAAGCAAAATTTCAATTTTCGGACCTTATAGCTCCTAAAAAGGGGGCTCGACAAAAAAATTTTGTTAACCGACTCCTACTAATTTCTGAGTATCTAACTTCTCCCAAAATTTCAAGACCCTACCTTGCACCGTTCAGAAGATATGTGTGACCAAACATTTTGCAAAAATTGAGTTTAGCAAAATGTTAAATTTTAGTGCCGTATGGCAACCCTAAACATTGGCCTTTTAAAATTTTATAAAGTTTATAAAACCTGCTATCGTTTACCGTCTTCAGATTGAAAATATATCTAACACAACTCTTGTTATAACAATTCAAATATAGGGCTTTTTCCAAATTTGGGGGGCTGTAGCCCCGTAACAGATGGGGCTACAGAAAAAAATTCTTCTACGAAATTATTTTTTTTGTAATACCTACTCTTGTTTAAAATTTCTTTTTTCTATTTCAGACGATGTAAAAGTTTTTGTAAACATACGGACAGACGGACAAACGGACAGACGGACAGACGGACAGACGGACAGACGGACAGACGAACAGACGGACAGACGGACAGACGGACAGACGGACAGACGGACAGACGGACAGACGGACAGACGGACAGACGGACGGACGGACAGAGTGAAACTATATAGGCACATTTTTACAAAATTTTTTGAAAATGTGCTAAAAACACTTTATTTATTTTTACAGTTATTTTATTTTGAAATTCCACTTAACTTAGATTCTTAGCTTATATTTATACCCGTGCATATATATATGACATCGGGTATATTAGATTTGCTCCTCCGTTTGTAACGCATCGATCTAGACGAGCTAGATATAGTGTCAAGGGTACGTATCGGCTCAGAATCGAAAAATTAGTCGATCTAGCTATGTGTGTCTGTCCGTCCGTCCGTCCGTCCGTCTGTGTGTCAGCACGATAACTCAAAAACTAAAAGAGCTACAGTTTTGAAATTTTCACAAAATATTTTTCAATCAATTTCTAGGTTCCCTATTTTTTTTGGTTAAGATCGGACCAAAACTTCGGGTAGCTCTCGAACAGCTAACTTTTTTAACTCCAATATTTTCATACAAAAATTTGAAATATAGCTATGCACCTTGTAACATGAAATTATATGAATTTTGTTTTTTTGTTTTTTTTGTTTTTTGTTTTTGTTACAAAAAGTAGATAACGATTTCGAGTTAGAATTTCATATGATTTAAATGATGCGTAGTTTATTTAAGATAAGCAAAAAAGAAGACAAAGATTTTTTTTAAGTAAATGGCTTCATAAATAATTTATATATGTATATTCATATAATATGTATATTCATATAATATGTATATGTGTAATATTTTGAATGAATCATTTTATCAATATGATTATATGATGCTTACTTTGCTTAGGTTTAATATATTCGTGAATTAAAAATTAATTAAAAGAGATAGAATTGAAAAATTAGAGCTAGAGTTTTGAAATTCACACAAAACATTTTTTGGACATTTTTAAGGTTCCCTATTCTTTTTGGTTAAGACCAGACCAAGGTTTCGGGGAGCTGTCACACAACTTATTTAAACCAATATAAATTTCTTCAAAAATAATTATACTTGAAAGACGAAAATTACACACGGTTAGTTTTATAATGAATCAAGCACTTATATGAAGTTTCAAAATTTTACGGCTTCATTTGCGGGGGGCTGCCATACAACTTCTTTGCACCAATATGAATTTCTTGGAAACTGAGTATACTACGAGGATGAAAATTACACACTGTTAGTTATATAATGAATCGAGCACTAATATGGAGTTTCAAAATGTTGCGACCCCATTTTCGGGCAGCTGCCATACAAAGTTGTCAATTCGGTAACTGTGAATCTAATGAAGCTACGAGGTTAAAATTAAAACTGGGCAGGTAAAGTAATAGGGCAAGTTAGTTGGCAAAGTTGGACATCGCTCGGGCCAACTTTTGGGGTGGGCTATTTTTTTTTTATGGTTATTTTTTTTTATGGTTTTTTTTTTTTGTTTTTAAGCAAAAATTATGGTATAATGAATTAAAAATTTAATATTTTTTTTTTTTTATTTAATTTTTTTTAAGCAAAAATTATGTGATAATAAGCTAAATTTTTTTTTAACTATTTTACTTTCCTATATTTTTTTTGTAATATTTATAATAGCATGTGGAAAATAAATAACGGTTAGTGGGTAAGCACGGGTATCTAAAAGTTAACAAGGGCAACTATAATCTTCCTCGTTTTACTAAGATTTTATCAACTAATTTTGCACAAGTCAGCTTTAATTAATATGATTGTTAATAGTTAACCTGAATTTTTAGCGCATTTACAAAAAATTTTGTAAAAATGTGCCTATATAGTTTCACTCTGTCCGTCCGTCTGTCCGTATGTTTACAAAAACTTTTACATCGTTTGAAATAGAAAAAAGAAACTTTTACCAAGAGTAGGTATTATAAAAAAAATAATTTCGTAGAAGAATTTTTTTCTGTAGTCCCACCCGTTACGGAGCTGCAGCCCCCCAAAGTTGGGAAAAGCCCTATATTCAAATTGTTATAACAAGAGTTCTATTAGGTGAATTTTCAATCTGAAAACGGCAAAAGATAGCTGGTCTTATAAACTTTATAATTTTTTAAAAGACAAATGTTTAGGATTGCCATACGGCACCAAAATTTACAATTATGCAAAACTCAATTTTTGCAAAATTTTTGGCTACACGTCATATCTTCTAAACGGCCCAAGCTAGGGTCTTGAAATTTTCGGAGTAGTTAGATCCTCAGAAAAAAGTAGAAGTTGGTTAACAAATTTTTTTTGTCACGTCCCTTGTTTTACAGCTATAAAGGCCCGAAAATTTAAATTTTGCTATTTTTAAACACCTGTAACTTGAATACCTGTTCAAATTTTTTTTTGTTAAATACAAAATTTGAAGGTCCAATATTATACTTTAACATATGTTAAAAGATTTTCTTAAATTTGGTATTAATTTGGATTCCAAATTTTGGTAGAATTCATATGCAAAACTCAATTTTTGCAAAATTTTTGGCTACACGTCATATCTTCTAAACGGCCCAAGCTAGGGTCTTGAAATTTTCGGAGTAGTTAGATCCTCAGAAATAAGTAGAAGTTGGTTAACAATTTTTTTTTGTCACGTCCCCTGTTTTACAGCTATAAAGGCCCGAAAATTTAAATTTTGCTATTTTTAAACACCTGTAACTTGAATACCTGTTCAAATTTTTTTTTGTTAAATACAAAATTTGAAGGTCCAACATTATACTTTAACATATGTTAAAAGATTTTCTTAAATTTGGTATTAATTTGGATTCCAAATTTTGGTAGAATTCATAATTTAATTTCTTGAAACTAAAAAAGTTGGGGGAATGGGAGTAGTGAGGATTAGATCTTTGAGAAATTCCTTCCCCTATTGAGGAGCTATTAGGACTTAAAAATTAAAAAATTTACTGTTTCTATAAGTAAGTAGTAACTTAGTCACCAACGTATGTATATATTTCTTAAATTAAACGTTAACATTGAAGCTTCAACATTATATTCCGATAAAATACTCAGTATGAAACACGATATTATTTTGAAAATGTGCTTTTTTAAAAACCCTTGGTTTTTTTCATTACTTGTTAATAATTGATTACATAATATTATTGGTTTTAATATAGGCTTGTTAAATCAAGTTTTACCTTGAAAATGTTGCTGACTTAATATATCATAATATTTAATCAGCTTATTTTTTCCCATACAAATATAAACATCCTTTTTTAGAACAAACTATTTGACCAATTTTAATGAAGCAACAACCAAAAGAAAGGTTTTTTTTGTTTTCATACGACAATGATATTTTTTTTTTAGAATATTTCGTTTTTTCAGGTGAAAATCCGTCTTTAATTTTACGTAAATTTGAATTTAACGGTCACGCTTTTAAAAGTTGAGGCTTATGACTCTAATATTATGCGCCGACTTTCTGTGTAAATGTAATTCATTTTCGGTTTTAACGCAGCTAAATCTAAATCAAAAGATTATAGGCGCCGACTTATGTATATCTTTCTTTTTTTTGTTTAGTTCAAATATTCAATGAGCAAGGAGATTTAAATTTTTTTAAAATTTTTTTTTTGTTTTTGTTTTTTCTTTATCTTAAAAAGTGAACGAAAAAAATGAGTTTGTTCGAAATAAAAAAAAAGCTATGCATTTGGTTTATACAGTAGTTTTCATTTATAACGAACTCGGTTCAATTTTAATTATAATAAACGTAACACTTTTTGCCAATGAATTAAATTTTACCTAAAAATGTAAGTTGTTTATTACATTTATATTTTTTTTATTTAAACTTATTATATCTAATAATGTTGCTTGGTGATTATTTTAGTATTTTTATATATATTTTTGAATATAAAAAAAAATCATAATAACGCATCAAAAATACAAAAAAAATTTCATTACAAGAAAAAACATATATACATCTATAAACATAGAGATGAGGCTGACACATCAAATAAAAATCTAGCAAATGAGTTCAAAGTGCCAATTCTAGAATTAGCACAATCTACAATGTTCAATTCTTATACTAATTTTTCAAAATTCACAGCATTCTTTTAAAACGACATTTGTTTATTACGACGAATATTTTCTGTCTCTTCATGGTCGTTATAAGCGAGCTTTACTGTATTTTTTTTTTTGTTATATGTTTGCAGAAACAAAAAAATTACATTTCTTAGGAAAAATTATGTGTTCTTTAGGAATCAACCAGAATTAATGCATACGGCGTGCAGTTTCTGTCAAAAAATTTTGAAATAAGTAGGTATGTTATGTACTGTACTTCGGAATTTAAAATTTTAAAATGTGACAAAGCGTATAAAAATATTGTAATTGTTTTTTCTGATGTTGCTACGATTAAGTTTTCAAAATAAAATATTTTAAAATAATATTTTTTTTTAAAAAAACATACATTCCAAATAATTGAAAATACCTGTAATATGTTCGCTAAAAAAAAACTAAAAAATAATCTTCAACTGAAATAAAAGTTGACGTATAATTTCTGTCAAAAAATTTACAAATAAATAGGTACATGAATTTACATGAGAGCTGTTCGAAATGAAAGCAATACATTTGGTTTATACAGTAGTTTTCATTTGTAACGAACTCGGTTCAATTTTAATTATAATAAACGTAACACTTTTTGCCAATGAATTAAATTTTACCTAAAAATGTAAGTTGTTTATTACATTGATATTTTTTTTATTTAAACTTATTATATCTAATAATGTTGCTTGGCGATTAATTATGTATTTTTTATTTAGTTTTGAATATAAAAACAATCATAATAACGCATCAAAAATACAAAACAAATTTCAAAAGAAGAAAAAGCACTATACATAGGCTTGAGGCTGAGACATCAAATAAAATGTTAGCAAATGAGTTCGAAGTGTCCATTCTAGAATCAGCACATTCTACAATCTTCAAGTCTTATACTAATTTTTCAAAATTCACAGCATTCTTTTAAAACGACATTTGTTTATTACGACGAATATTTTCAGTCCCATAATGGTCGTTATAACCGAAAAGCACTGTATTTTGTTTTTGTTTGCAATTTACATATTACATATAATACAGTAGGTACTAAAAAAAAAATTTTTTGTAAATCGTAAATTGTGGTTGCTTTTTGTTAAGTTTTTTGTAAAATTAAAAACCGAATTCTGAAATATGCAGAAACTTAAAAAAAAAGGTAATATTTATTAAGAAAAATGATTTGTTTCTTATGGATCAGCCAAAATCAGCATGTACGGCATTCAGTTTCTGTCAAAAAATTTTGAAATAATAAGTAATGTAAAAAAATTTACATGAAAGCATACGCGACGTTTTAAATTTAAAATTTTAAAATTTAAAAATTGACAAAGTGTATAAAAATACATATAGTAATTGTTTTTTCTTATGCTGCTGCGATTAAATTTTAAAAATAAAATATTTTAAAATAACATTTGTTTTTAAATAATTTAGTTTAAAACATACAAATATTCAAATAAATTAAAAATACCTACAGTACAATATGTTTGCAAAACTAAAAAAATTATCTTTCTCAAAAAAAGTTATTTGTTCCTTATGTCCTAACCTAAATAAAAGCGCGCAGCGTATAATTTCTGTCAAAAAATTGAGAAATAAATAGGTTCATAAATTTACATTAGAGCAGCGAAAATACGCGTAACGCAATGTACTGTATCTCGGATTTTTAAAATTTACAAATATTGACAAAATGTATAAAAATATTATTATTGGTTTTTCTTATATTGCTAATTATGTTTAAAAAAATAATATTTTTTTACAATAATTTTTATTAAAAAATATCTTATATTTAAAATACCTATAATATGAAATTAAAAATATTTTTTGTAGGTACTAAATTAAAACATTCAAATAAATATTTTTGATACATTAAATATTGTACGCGCGTATCGATTTACCGATAATGGATATGTAGACAGACGTATTGACGTACTGCCGTATAAAAATTGTACGTCGTATGTTTTGATTTCGTTCTAATAATTGAAAAGTTTATTTTACATTTTAAACAGTGAATACTGTTTTTATACCCGTGCATACATATATGAACATCGGGTATATTAAAATTACTCCTCCGTTTGTAACGCATCGATCTAGACGAGCTAGATATAGTGTCAAGGGTACGTATCGAATCAGCATCGAAAAGTGAATCGATCTAGCTATGTGTGTCCGTCCGTCCGTCCGTCGGTCCGTCAGCACGATAACTCAAAAACTAAAAGGGCTAGAGTCTTGAATTTCACACAAAGTCATTTTTAGACAATTTCTAGGTTCCCTATTGTTTTTGGTTAAAATCGGACCAAGGCTTCGGGGAGCTGCCATACAACTTTTTTGCACCAATATGAATTTCTTCAAAACTATTTATACTACGGGGATGAAAATTACACACGGTTAGTTTTATAATGACTCCGGCACTTATATGAAGTTTCAAAATGTTAGGGCCCCATTTTCGGGGGGCTGCCATACAACTTCTTTGCACCAATATGAATTTCTTCAAAACTAATTATACTACGCGGATGAAAATTACACACGGTTAGTTATATAATGAATCGAGCACTTATATGAAGTTTCAAAATGTTAGGGCCCTATTTTCGGGGGGCTGCCATACATCTTCTTTGCACCAATATGAATTTCTTCAAAACTAATTATACTACGAGGCTGAAAATTACACACGGTTAGTTATATAATGAATTGAGCACTTATATGAAGTTTCAAAATGTTAGGGCCCCATTTTCGGGGGGCTGCCATACAACTTCCTTGCACCAATATGAATTTCTTCAAAACTAATTGTACTACGAGGCTGAAAATTACACACGGTTAGTTATATAATGAATCGAGCACTTATATGAAGTTTCAAAATGTTAGGGCCCCATTCTCGGGGGGCTGCCATACAACTTCTTTGCACCAATATGAATTTCTTCAAAACTAATTGTACTACGAGGCTGAAAATTACACACGGTTAGTTATATAATAAATCGAGCACTTATATGAAGTTTCAAAATGTTAGGGCCCCATTTTCGGGGGGCTGCCATACAAAGTTTTCAATTCAATAACTTTGAATCTAATGAAGCTACAAGGTTAAAATTAAAATTGGGCAGATAAATTAATAGGGCAAGTTACTTGGCAAAGTTGGACATCACTCGGACCTTCGGACTTTTAGAGTGGGCCAATTTTTTATTTTTTTGTTTTTTTTTTTTTTTATTTTTTTTTTTTTTTTTTTAAGCTAAAGTTATGGGACAATGAATGAAAATTTTGTTTTTTTGTTTTTGTGATTTTTTTTTTTTTGTTAATTTTTTTTTTTTTTTTTTTTTTTTTAAGCTAAAGTTATGGGACAATGAATGAAAATTTTGTTTTTTGTTTTGTGATTTTTTTTTTTTTTTGTTAATTTTTTTTTTTTTTTTTACGTCAAAATTATGGGGTAATGAGTTAAATGTATAAGGGAAGTAAATTACGGTTTATTTTATACACCATAGTGGGTATGCACGGGTATCTAAAAGTTGACAAGGGCAACTATAATCTTCCTCGTTTATAATAATTTTAAAAACAAATTTTATATATCAAAAAGTGTACATGAAGATTAGATTGGCGTAGTTTGTAAATGGAACGCTAATTTTTGTTTCAGGAGTACATAATTGTCAGATTATCATCATATATATATTTGACATTTTAAAACTACCTGTCATTTGAGAAGTTAATTATATTTAATAGTATATAAATATTAATAAGTGAAAAAATTTAGGTTTATTGCTGATATAAATATAAAGAATATTTTTTAAAATAGAAGGGGGTAAGTGCTTATTGGTTATCAAATAAAAAATATGATTTAACATAACCTATTCAAGAGAATTTTAATTAAAGCCATCTGCCGGAAATTATTTATCTACTCTGTCATATACTCTTTTACAAGGGCTGAAGTAGCTGGCAATAGTTGAGAGTAGAAAAGAGTTTACTCCTCTTAAAGGAATAAAAGCAATAATATTTATTTGTTTTAAGAAACTTATGAGTCATGGCTCATGACCATGTATAGAAATATATTTGTGTCAATAAAAAACTTAGGAAATATAAAATAAATAAACTAGACAAAAAGGTATAAAGCAAACTAAGGAATTCAGAATCATTTTTCGCATGTTTTCAGAACTTAAATAAGCATACATTTGTATGTAAATTTACCTATGTAGCTATTAAATTTAAAAATGAAAAAAGGGTAGGAAAAATTTATTCTTTGATGATTTATTGAAAAACTTTTTTTTTTGCTATAAATCTTAAGTTTGAAATTTAAAAAAAGACTTCGGTCAACTTGCCTATTTTTTGTACTTCTGGCAGCTTCAATATAATATAATACTAATTACTAAACTTATGAATTATGATATGTTATATTTTGTTGTACATATTATGTATTCATAGAGTTTTTTAATTAGGATACAGAATACGTACAACATAGTTCATATCGTACTAAAATGTTTAGAAAAAAGTACAGTTTGCTATATGAAGGACAGCATTAACTCGAATTTTGGGTTCTTGAGTTCAATAAATATGTATATGTTTAGAAATATGTATTTATTAGAATAATATTTATATGTATTTAGAATTTTAATTTAATTTAACTGTACCAATTTATCCTCTCTTTAAAGCGGCTTAAGCTATAGAAATAAAACTCAAAAATCGGTACTTAACAACCTTTTAATAATTAAGAAAAAATATAAATTTTTTTTAAGCAAACTTCAAGCGCAAGAACTGTTGGCAACACTGTTGGCATAATTTTTATTATGTATAGTCTAATATAATTTACACAAAACGAATTTTATATGTTAACTTAAAAGCAAAAATAGCTCGAATTTCGAGCACAGGGCGATACTAGTATTAGTAATTTACTTAATAATATATTTATGACCTTATGGATGTAATGGGACTTTAATTTATAGCGAAAATCATTTATACATAAATATAAATGTTATTATTTCCGAGTATTGTTTATTAAATAGAATTCTTGGAAAGTATGCCAAAAGTCCAATAATATAGTTATTTAAGTTCAAGGTTTTTATATTATAAATATACTACTTATAACAACTAACCCGTTATGGAGCTACAGCCCCAAAATAGTGAAAAAGCTCTATGTTTAAAAATTATATAAATAATTGTATAAGGTATAATTTCAATCTGAAAAAGGCGAAAGACAGCTGCCGTTATATGCTTGATAAATTTTTGAAGCGCAAATGTATAAGGTTACCACCCGTTACTTTGATTTAAAGTTATGCAAAACGCAATTTTAATAAAACGTTAAAACTGAAGCTCCAACATTATATTTCGATAACTTATTAACTTAGTATGGATTTCGTTATTTTTTATCTAAAAGTAATAATGAATTGATAATTGATGAAATACTCAAATTATAATGTATATTTTGAATTTATTTTCATATGTATTTTTACCATTAAACATTATACAATTTTGAAAATGTGCTTTTTAAAAGTAAAAAAGTTTCACAAAACTAATATATAATACTAGCTAATACCCGGTGCGCGTTGCTGCGTCTCTCCATGGACGTTTAATTGAAGTTGGTATTACTGCAAAAAGTTTACCCAAAAAATGCACACGGTGTAAATTTTAAAATGTATGAAAGCAATTTTTTTAAAACGATTTTTCTAGGATTATTCTAGTAATTTTTGAAACTTTCTGTAATTCAAAGCAGTAAAAACTACTTTCCAAAATTACTTCCAAAAGTTTTTTTTGACCAATCGTAGGACCGACATGTGTTACCAAACACCAAGCCTGTTAACATACTGAACTCCATTTTCAAGTTGCTTCAAGCATATAAAAATTTGGAGTCAACTGGTCAAAACGTTTCTAATTTAGAGTTAGTAACGCAAAAATTTATAAAAAGCCACTGTGCCGCAATGAGTTAACAGAACTACACTTGCTCTTTGGGCAAAGCAGTATTGCACAAAATTGGTCGTAATTTGCTTCCAAATCGGATCGGCATGGGTTAATCAATTGCAAGTCCGTTAAAAGAGTTAATTTAAAAGCTTTTTTTTTAAAAGCTGTTGGGCGGCAATGGTTTAATGGAGCTAAACAAAATTATTTTGAGGCTTTCTTTTTAGCCAAAGCAGTATACAAAATTTGAAGTCAATTGGTCAAACCATTTCGAATTTCGGCTTTCTTTTTAACCAAAGCAGAATTTCGTGAAATCGGACAAAATTTGGACCCAAAATTTTTTTTGACCACCCGTCGGCCCGACATGGGTTAACAAATTCCAAAACTGTTAATGGTGTTAACTCAATTCTCAAGGAGCATCACGTATACAAAATTTGAAGTCAATTGGTCAAACCATTTCGAATTTAGAGTAAAGTATTGAAAAAACCTATAAAAAGCTGTTGGACCGCAATGGGTTAATGGAACTCAACAAATTTTTTTTTGGGGCTTTCTTTTAAGCCAAAGCAGAATTTCGTAAAATCGGACAAAATTTGGAGCCAAACATTTTTTCGACCACCCGTCGGCCCGACATGGGTTAACAAATTCCAAAACTGTTAATAGTGTCTACTCAATTCTCAAAGAGCATCACGTATACAAAATTTGAAGTCAATCGGTCAAACCGTTTTCATTTTAGAACAAAGAAGTTTAAATACTTGCACCACAGCCCCAACTTGGCGGTCCGTTAGAGAAAAATTTTTGGGCCACGATTTCTTTCCGTACCCAAAAACCTCTATATACAAATTTTCATGAAAATCGGCTGGGCAGTTTAGGAGTCTATTCGCTACAAACAAACAAGCAAACAAACAAACATACAAACAAACAAACAAACAAACAAATAAACAAACTTTCGCTTTTATATATATAGATTCTTAAATTTATTACAGCTAAAATCTTAAAAAACTATATTTCAATTTATTTAGTTGATTATCTTTTTACTAGTAGGATCCCTGTGCAATTGCACAGGTGTTTTTTGTTAAAGTATTTTATCTCTTTTAGCATTAGATAGTTCTTTGTAATACCGAGTTACTTTAGAAAATTTTTTAATATTTCGACAAATCTTTAAATAACGTTTTGTATAAATATTGCTAAACAAATTGAAATTTCGCCAATTTGGTTAGTGAGAAACTAAAAACTTAATCTTTTTATTGCTGTAAAATTTTTC
This sequence comes from Dolichopus griseipennis, assembly GCA_963082915.1. NCBI lineage: Eukaryota > Metazoa > Arthropoda > Insecta > Diptera > Dolichopodidae > Dolichopus > Dolichopus griseipennis. The sequence goes on from OY720441.1 coordinate 109,021,898, forward strand.
TGGATATGATACCTGCTTTCCTATTACAATTTTAACAACAATAAAAAAAAATTCAATTCATATTAGTTTTTTTTTTATATTTGCCTCTATATTCTATTTCAAATACCTGTTTTAATCTATCAATACAATTGATGATCGAATTACATTGTATGAAAATTAATTGTAATGTGAAATAGCTAAGTCTCGCTAACATATTTCTGTATTAGTAGTTTGATTGGTTATCGTTTTTAGCACATTTCAAAAAATTTTGTAAAAATGTGCCTATATAGCTTCACTCTGTCCGTCCGTCCGTCCGTGTGTTTACAAAAACTTTTACATTGTTTGAAATAGAATAAAAGAATTTTAACCATGGGTAGGTATTGCAAAAAAAATAATTTCGTAGAAGAAAATTGTTTTAACAAGAGTTGTCTTCTATATATTTTCAATCTGAAAACGGCAAACAATAGCTGGTTTTATTAACTTTATAAAATTTTAAAAGGCAAATATTTAGGGTTGCCATACGGTACTAAAATTTAATATTACGCAAAACTCAATTTTTGGAAAATTTTTGGTTACACATAATTTCTAAACGGTCATGAAATTTTGATTAAAGTTAGATCCTCAGAAATTAGTAGGAGTCGGTTAGCAAAATTTTTTTGTCAAGTCCCATGTTAAGAAGCTATAAGGGCTCGAAAATTGAAATTTTGCTATTTTTACACACCTGCAACTTAAATCCAAAATTTGAAAGTCCAAAATTATATTTTAACATATGTTAAAAGATTTTCTTAAATTTAAAAGGGGTTCTTTAAATTGAAGAAAGTGTCTCCCAGTTTTAACCAGTTTTGCTTAAATAGTAAAATTCTAAGTAAAATTCCAAATTATGGTGGAATTCACAATTTAATTCCTAGAACCTAAAAAAGTTTTGTGGAAGGAGAGTAATGAGGTTTTTATCCTTGAGAAATTTGGCAAGCTTCCCCATAGAGTGGCTACTAGGACTTAAAAACTAAAAATTTACTGTTTTTATAAGTAAGCAGGAACTTAGTCACCAACATATATATTTCCTAAATTAAACGTTAATATTGAAGCTTTAACATTATATTCCGATAAAATACTTAGTATGAAACACTTTATTATTTTGAAAATGTGTTTTTTTAAAAACCCCTTGGTTTTTTTTCATCACTTGTTAAAATATAAACTAAGATAATTGCAACTAAGATATTAAAAAATAAAATAAAATTAATATATGTATATCAAATTCAAAATATGATTTTTCAATTTATAACTCATTTTTTTGTAATATTTGAAATAAACAACGGAAAGCACCACACGACTGATAAAATGTCTTTCTTAAGTTTAATTTTTTTTGCATGTAACCTACTCCGATAATATATTTGTTGTGTACACTTTTTTTAATGTAGAAAAACTTCGAAAAAATTAAGACAATAGTCGCGTTTAGAATGAAGTAGCGCTACACTGAATCACACCGGTGAAGCCCTAAATTGTTGTACTAAATTGTTGTCTAGCCCTAAATTGTTGTACTAAATTGTTGTCTAGCCCTAAATTGTTGTACTGAACAATTTGCAGCAAAATGAAATGGCATTTGACTTTGAGTATATTTTTATTTTATTTAATTTATTTAAATTATGAACAAAATGGAAAATTTCTATGGTATTCAAAATCATTTCTATAATTCTATTTCTATCCTTATTATTTTTTTATTTAAAATATTATTAAAATTCAAATTTTTAAAACTAAACAAATGCGTATTTTTTGTTTTATTCTTATATTTTTTATTTTTTAATCAATTAAAATTTTTAATTTTATAACAAATGCTTTACTTTCAAAAATTATCAGAAAATCTTGTAAACAAACACTTTTTGGTGGCGCGAAATAAAGCCATACGAAATAAAGCCATAAAATGACATAATGGCTTTATTTCGCATTCAAATGCGAAATAAAGCCATATCGAGAATTTTTTTGCGTATGGCTTTATTTCGCATTTGAATGCGAAATAAAGCCATATCATTTTCCAAAATTTTACGAAATAAAACCATATAGTAAAATTGATACAAATTCTAGTTTAATAGTAAACAAAGTAAAAAAAAAATAGAAATTGATAATTAAGTGCAGTTATACATGTTAAATAATATTATATTTTCATTACCCCCCCGCTAACTGAATTATTGAAGCTAGATTTTGAATCCAACACTAAAATGAAAAGAATGGTATAAGAATTCGGATACCTAATTCATTCAAAAAATTAATAAGTTCCTAATTTTTTTTAATACACTGTAATAAAACATGTTAAATAATATTATATTTTCGTTACGGGGGCTGCCGCCCCCGAAACCCCGCTAACTCAATTATTGAAGCTAGATTTTGAATCCAACACTAAAATGAAAAGAATGGTATAAGAATTCGGATACCTAATTCATTAAAAAAATTAATAAGTTCCTAATTTTTTTTAATACACTGTAATAAAACATGTTAAATAATATTATATTTTCATTATATTTTCATTTGAATCCAACTAACAATCCCACATATAAACATATATATGTGAGATCTTGCCTCTTCTTATATTATGAATAAAACAAACCGTTCTCCTTTAATGCAGTCTTTCAACTGCCTCTATATTTATATATTTCTCACTACAAAGTATGTTGCTTACTTAAAACTACAAAAAGAGTTGCCACACACGGCCATCCTGACTGGACATTCGCCTCGAATGTTCTTTAATATCTCATACATTTTAAAATTTATTATTTTCTTTTTTATTATTATTGCAAAAATGTTTTTATTAAGTCATTCATATTATTTCTTTAAAAATATATTCTTTAAAAATAAATTGTATTCTAAATACATATAACTATATTTTCATTTCTGTTTTATTCATTAATATTTATAACAATTTTGTCATATTTTTTCATTTATACTTCAGGACGATACCAAACATATAAGTATAATTCAGGACGGTACCTGAACATATAAGTTTAATTGTTTTATTAAAATTAATAATTCTATCTTATTACTATATACTAATAATTCAGGACGATACCTGAATATAAATTTTTCAAAATGCCAAATCAATAAATATTTACTTTTATACTCCTTATTAAACTATTTCATGACCAGGCAGAACTGTGTCAATATTTGTGAACTGATTGGACAGAACCTAATCAACTTTTCACACTTTATTACTTTTTTTTCTTTCCTTTTTTTTTTTCAGGTATACCTTTTTTTTTACTAATATTTATATCCTTTCCTTTTCTCTCTTTTTTTTTTTTTTTTTTTTTTTTTTTTTTTAATATTTATCTAAATTAATCAAAATTAATTTCATTTCATTAAGACATTTATTACTATTTCAAGTTTTTCTTATTACTTATCTTATCTTATTACTTAAAAAAACATATTACTTATCTTTTCGTAAAACAAAATTTTCATTTATATTTTATATACTAAACAAAACAACAAAAAAAAATAAGAAAAAACAAAATTAATAACCTTTTTGCTTTACCATGATTTTATTTGATCGGCGGCTGCCGTTGTTTCATTAGGTCCTTCACCTGATATTTTCCTCAAATTAAAATGATTACCTGTTTTGTTGATAATCTTATATGGACCCAAAAATTTTTTTAATAACTTAGACCCCTGGGCATACTGTGATCTTTGTAGAGCTATAATGTCACCTATTTTATAATTCGGTTCTATTTTACGTTTTTTGTTATAATAGTGACTATTTTTTCCTTGTGCCCTTTTAATTTTGATTGCTGCGTGTTTACGTAATTCCTCTCTTTTAGAACTGAAATCTTGTATCAATTCTTTTTCGACACTATCTATGACATTTTGCAACTCGTTATTTGTCCTCATTTTAACTCCAAATAATAATTCGTATGGACTAACGCCAATACTTTTTTGATATGTAGCGTTAATTGCTGATTGCACTTTACCTATCCATTTATACCATTGACCTTCATTTTCAATAGTTAATTTGGATAAAACAGGAAGTATAATACTTATGATTCGTTCCACCTGCCCATTTGCCCTTGGTAAACCCGTTGGTATTAATACATGTTCAATATTAAAATTTTCCATATATTCCTTGAAAGCCGTACTAGTAAACGCTGATCCTCTGTCTGTTATGATTCTTTTCGGAATACCAAAATTATTTATTTGCAACTGCACTTTATCTATGACTTCTTTTGAACCTGTGGACCGGGTTGGATATGGACAAACATATTTAGTGAACCCATCTACCATGGTTAGAATGTATTTATATTGCTTTGTTGTATTTGTAATCGGCCCTATATGATCAATGTGTAACGTGTTCATAGGAGCGTCACCTTTCGGTATAGGATGTAAGTAACCTTCTTTTTTCCCGGATTTCTTATCAATCAGTATACATTTCAGGCAAGATTTTTTGTATTGCTGTAATTTTTCGTCTAGTTTAGAAATATAATAATTTCTCTGGATTAGTTCTTTCATTTTTTTGATTCCGAAATGGCCCTCATCGTGCGCAAATTTTATTACTTGTTCTTCCATGGCTTTTGGTACTGCTAATAGATTATGTCCTTCATTTTCATAGTATAAAATATTATTTTGAAGTAAATAATTTTTAACTGATTTACCACTATTTAAGTTAGTTATTACTTCCTTTAAATAATTATCATTATTTTGAGCTATTTTAATTTTTTCTATTATTCCATCTTCAATTTCGATCATTAGTATATTTCGACTTAATGAGTCGGCATGTCTCATATATTCGCTTTTACGATGTTCCACTTTGTAATTAAAATTTGATAAAATCATCGCCCATTTGTTAACTCTAGACGATAAAATTTCTTTTTTGTTCACCGACTGTTTAAACGCCACGCCATCTGTTATAATTTTAAATTTTACTGATTCTAAATATTGTTTAAATTTTTTAACCGCCTGCACCACTGCTAATACTTCTAACTCATAGCTCGTATATCTTTGCTCGACGTTTGAAGTTTTCCTACTCCAATAATATATAGGATGTAATTCGTCTTGGTCGTTTTTTTGTAATAATATTCCTGCCAGTCCAAATTTAGAAGCGTCAGTGTGTAACTCCAATTCGTTACCTGGTTTGTATAAATCTAAAACTGGCTGACTGCACAAACAAGTTTTTAATTTTGTTATTGCCAATTGTTGTTCTTTACCTATTTTAAATACTGCATCTTTTTTCTTCAAATCTGTTAATGGCTTAGCTATTACTGAATAATTGGCTATAAATTTTCTAAAATAATTTGTTAGGCCCATAAAACTTTCCAGTTGTTTAAATGTAGTTATTTTTGGGAAATTCTTAACTGCTTTTATTTTGTTTGGCGATGGTTGTACTTGACCGTTTGAAATTACATAACCCAGGTATTCGATTTGTTGTGATAAAAATACACATTTTTTCCAATTTATTGTTAAATCATATTCAGCGGCTTTTTTTAAAATTTCTTTTAAATTCTCCATTGCCTCTTTGGCATTTATTCCAGGTATAATTATATCATCCATATATGTTAGACATTTCTCTTTTTTCTTTAAGTCTTTAAAAATATAGTTTACATATCTGAGAAATATAGTGGGTGAAGTACTCAATCCGAATGGTGCTTTTGTAAATTCGTATTGACCATTATGGGTTATAAACGAGGTGTAATGTCTGCTTGATTTTTCAATTTCTACATGGAAAAATCCATTTTTTAAATCTATTGTCGAAAAATATTTATATTTTTCTAATTGGTCAAGTTGATCCTCAATCAAAGGCATTGGTTGCCTATCCTTGATAATTTTAGTATTTAATGCTCTATAGTCTACACAAAGCCGTTTGGTTCCATCCTTTTTATTTACCAAAACTATAGGACTGGCATAACACGATGTCGATTCCGTAATTATTCCTTCTTTGAGCCACGCCTCAATTTGATTTTCTACTATTGTTTTGTCTGTTATTGATAAACGTCTCGCAGGCTGAAAAATAGGTTTCTCATCGGTTAATACTAAGTTGAGTTTTATTGGAACTTCCTTTTTATTTCTTTGTACTGATGGATATTCCTTGAAACAATTATTTATAATTTCTATGTATTCTGGATTTACAGTTTGTATATTAAGTTCGCCTTCAAAACTATTTATATTTAAAATATTAAATGTTTCTGCTGGTAAGATTTGTATGTTTAGTTTATTCGTTAATAACGTGACTTTAGTAATAAATTCTTGTCCTAGTATAATTTCGTAAGGAATAGCGTCGTCGCTTACAATATAAAACATTGAGTTATATTCGTTCATGTTTATTTTAAATTTTAATTTAATTTTCCCTTCGACATTCACCTCCGAATTAGCCAAACCTTTTAATTTTATGCTGCTGCTCTGCTTTTCAGCTTTAGGGTTTAATAATATTATTTTTGATTTCTTAATTAAATTTAAACTACAGCCGGTGTCTATCAGCGCTGTCATAATAATTCCTTTGTCAAAAATAACTTGCTTAATAAATTGGTTTTTATTGGTGGCAAAATTAGCTTGTTGTTTCATAAAACAATTTTTTGCGACGTGGCCTAGTTTTTTACATATATAACATCGTTTTATATATTTATTGTTATACCAACAATCTCTGCTTTCGTGCCCTTTCTTTTTACAGATACTACATCCGCTTATATTATACCCATGTTGAAATTTTGAATTAATGTTGTAATAACTTTTTTTACCAACTACTGGATTTGTTTTTGTATCTAAAAAAGAAAAATTATTGACGGCAGTTAATAGTTCTATTACTGATTTAAATGAACTTATCTTTAGTAAATTTTGTAAATTCCGGTTTTCCAGTCCTTGTATTATATATCTTATAATTGCCTCTTCACTAAATTGACCATTTTTCCCCAACTGGTTCATGATCATAATGTAGTGTTGCGTAGTCTCACTTGAATTTTGTTTCCTTCGTTGCATTACCACATGGTAATCAGCTTCATTTTCTCTTCCGTGAAAATACGCTTTTATATCGTTGCAAAATTCGTTCCAATCTCTGTGAATATTTTGAAGGGAATCGAACCACAGTTTTGCTGTTCCCTTTAATTTAAATACTACACATGATAATAATAGATCGTCATTTATATTAAAACCTCCTTTTAACAGGTTAACTCTTTTTATCCAGTAATAAATATTGAGTCCTTCGCTATCCGGATCAAAATTTGGTAATAATTCTATTACTTCTTTCCATCCCAAATGATTTAATTGCCTTACTTCATTGGTTTGAATTTGATTGGGCTCATTGGAAAAACTTGATCGTGGCGCCTCAATTTGGACATTAGGGGTTACTATTTGAGAATATGCAACATTATTATCCGCTTGTGTTGTATTCTCAGATTGAACAATTCTGGCAATTAATCTGGCTTTAGTACCATATGTCGGTAAGGATTTATTTCTTAATAAAGTTTTTAAATCTTTTACCGTTAATCGTTCTAAATTATTCATGTTATTATATTTTGTTTTACTTAAAGCAAATTTTTTTTTTTTTTTTTAATCTTCTATCCAAACAAAACTAGATTTTTCTAGATTTATGTTATAACTGTATGTTTATTTCAAAAAGAAATATTTCACCACACAAAGTTCACCACAGTGTTTTTGTTTTTTTTTTTTCTTGTTTTTTAATATATATTTTTTTTTTTTATATATCTACATATGCATACATACACATATTTGTATATGCACATAAATATTAATTTTATTAAAACAACTGTTTTTCTAGTCAATTTCTTATGGATTTATTCACATACAGCTATACATATACTTATATTATTTATGTATGTTTGTCTTCTAATATTAATATATACCTCTATATGTATATGCAAAATTTTTCAATATTATAATTATATGGTACCAAAACAATTCTATTGCGCTGTTAAATATTACTTTTTGCTTTTCTTTTTTTTATATTTTAAAACGATTTGTTCCAAATGATTCTGTTTTTTTTTTTTTTTTTTTTTTTTTTCACTTCTGACACCATGTGAGATCTTGCCTCTTCTTATATTATGAATAAAACAAACCGTTCTCCTTTAATGCAGTCTTTCAACTGCCTCTATATTTATATATTTCTCACTACAAAGTATGTTGCTTACTTAAAACTACAAAAAGAGTTGCCACATATAAATATTCTGGAAAAAGCGGCAATCCTGCTTTGAATCCAACTCTAACATCCCTCCTAATTGAGAATCCCACATATACACATACATAAATATTCTGGAAAAAGCGTAAAACCCTGCTTTTGAAACCAACTCTAAAATTCCTTCCTAACTATTTAAATAAAAAAGTTTGGAAAATTAAATTGCTTCTATTTTCACAAATAAAATTACATTTTTAAATGCGAAATAAAGCCATATGGCTTTATTTCGCAATTGAATGCGAATTAAAGCCATACGCGAAAAAATTGGCGATATGGCTTTATTTCGCATTTGAATGCGAAATAAAGCCATAATGTCATTTTATGGCTTTATTTCGTATGGCTTTATTTCACGGCGCCCACTTTTTACATTAAAATGTAAACACTTAAACGTCAATTGAAAATCGCTACACACACAATACTAAAAAAAAACATTTTTAATTCGCACTGTCAAATTTGAGTGATTGAGTGAGATATGTACAGCGGTTCCAAATTTAAACGTTTTATAAAAACCGATTATATGATATGTTTTTATTGTGTAAGACCAAAATCGTACCAAACGTGAGTAAATTTAAGTAAAATTGTACTCTTGTCTTACACAAAAATAGCCATAATAGATGGACAGTCTGTGGAACTATTCTATACTATATTCATATTTCAAATTAAACGTTTTGGTTCTCTTATTTTTTTGCTACTATTTTTTAAAAAATGGTTTTGTATTTTGTAGGTATGTTAATTTACAATATTGAATTTTATATTCTTCTTTTTTTGAAGTGTTAAGGAAAAAGAGAAAAATAGAAATTTTTCAAATCGGAATATCTGAACGTCTTTTCAAAAAAAGAAAAAAATTATATTTAAGTTGTTCAACTTGATCATATATTATAAAACTCAAAATGCATAACAAAGACTTAGCCCATAAACACCAATATGTTTTGATTTTCTTCCAACCAACTTTTCAACCTTCAAAATGGGCTTTCAACTTGCCCATACACGATTCAACTTCGGGAGTACGCGTACCAAGTTGAAAACATGATGCATAACAAAAAAACAGTTACAACGTGTGTATGTGATGTATAATAATAAATTTAAAGGCATGGGCAATGCCATCATTGATTTATTGAGTGAATATTTATAAAAATTTTGATGCGCAATATTTTTTTACATGTTGGCAAGGTCTCGCCAGCATTTGTGTAATATATATATGACTATTAAGATTATTTTTTGATAAGAAAGTATTTTAACTCTATTAACATTAGATACCTAATACTGTCATTTTGAAGTGCTTTGTAATACCGAGTTACTTTATAATTTTTTTTAATACTTCGACAAATATGTATTTAAATTATGTTTTGTATAAATATTGCTAAAAAAATAAAAATTCAGGTTTTTAAAATTTAATTTTTTATCGCGTTACCAATTTGATTAGTAAGAAACTAAAATTTATCTTTTTATTACTTTGAAATTTTTCTGAATATTATCCTTGCTTTCCTATTACAATTTTAACAAAAATAAAAAACAATTCAATCCATATTTATTTTTATACCCGTACCCGACTATATAGTCAAAGGGTATAATAAATTTGCCATTACGTTTGTGTATGGATATAAACTCAAGTGTATGGATCGGATCAGAATCGAAAAATAAATCGATTTAGCTATGTATGTCCGTCCGCCCGTCCGCACGATAACTCAAAAATTAAAGGAGCTAGGATCTTGAAATTTTTGCAAATTCGTTTTTTTGCAATAGCCGTCATCGCTATTTAAATCCAGCCATTTTGGACCATGGGTTCGGGTAGCTGCCATACAACTTCTTTTTTTATATGAGCATTACTCTGTACCTATTATAACTGCGTGTCTGAAATTTTGTCAAAAGTAGTTTAGTTTTATGGAGAAAATTTCTGCAAAATTTGGTTGGTCTACTGCAGTGGGTTCGAGTAGCTGCCATACAACTTCTTATTTTATATGAGCATTACTCTCCACCTACTGAAGCTGGGTGTCTGAAATCTTGATAAAAATAGTTTAGTGTAATGGCCAAAGTTTCTGTGAAATTTGGTTGGTCTACTGCAGAGGGTTCGAGCAGCTGCCATAGAACTCCTTCTTTTATATGAGCATTACACTACACCTATTAAAGCTGTATGTTTGAAATTTTGCCAAAAGTAATTAACCGGATGATATAATGTATATGTTACGGTCATACGGGTATCCCAGAGTTGACACAGTCTACTGTACTACAGTCTTCCTCGTTTGTACTATTTTTCGCTTACACAATATTAGAAAAAAACTAAAAATCACCCTAGAGAAGTGCCCCTTGAATTACCCGATTTTCTCTAAAAGCTTATCATATATTATATTAACATCAAAATCTTATAAATAAAATTTGAAAACATCCCGAAAGTTGTTTAGGTAAAACAATATATGTATCTATCTATTTATATATATAAAAGCGAAAGTTTGTTTGTTTGCTTGTATGTAGCGAATAGACTCCTAAACTGCCCGGCCGATTTTCATGAAAATTTGTATATAGGGGTTTTTGGGTACGGAAAGAAATCGTGGCCCAAAAATTTTGCAAAACGGACTCCCAAGTTAGGGCTATGGTGCAAGTATTTAAACTTTTTTGTTCTAAAATTAAACGGTTTGACCGATTGACTTCAAATTTTGTATACGTGATGCTCCTTGAGAATTGAGTTGACACTATTAACATATTTGGAATTTGTTAACCCATGTCGGCCCGACGGTTGGTCAAAATAATTTTGGAAGCTAATATTGTCAAAATTTGCGAAGTACTGCTTTGGATAAAAAGAAAGTCTCAAAAAAAATGTTGTTGAGTTCCATTAATCCATTGCGGCCCAACAGCTTTTTATACATTTTTTGGTTACTTTACTCTAAATTAGATACGGTTTAACCGATTTTCTTTAAATTTTGTATATGTGTTCGTTTTGAGAATGAAGTTAACTCTTTTAACAGACTTGGAATTTGTAAACCAATGCCGGCCCGACGATTGTCAAAATAAAGATTTGGAAGCAAATTACGTCCAATTTTGCGTAATACTGCTTTGCCCAAAGAGAAAGTTGGGTTCTGTTAATTCATTGCCTCACAGTGGCTTTTTATAGATTTTTGTGTTATTTAAAATAGAAACGTTTTGATCGGTTGACTCCAAATTTTGTATGCGTGAAGCAACTTGAAAATGGAGTTGGAGTTGAGTCCAAGACTGTTGGTGTTTAGTAACACATGTCGGTCCTACAATTGGTCAAAAAAAATTTTTGGAAGTACATTATGTCCAATTTTGGAAAGTAGTTTGTACTGCTTTGAATTGAATATAAGCGATTGTTTTGAAATGATTTTAAGGAAACATTTATTCCCATTAAGTATATTTTTAAAAAGTATATGGTATAACTTTTAAATATTCATACTTTGTCATAAAACATACTACATATAAACGGATTGCAGTAATTACTAAGAAAAAATCTATTTAAAATTTGGAAAAAAAGTTAGTTGTGACGTTGAATTATTTGTAATTAATTACTAAAAATGATAACTGGAAGATTTTAAACCAACCAAAAATTGTGGCAAAATGATGTAGTTAAAAAAATAATAAATAAAAAATATGAAAAACTTTATAGTTTAAATCATTTTTTACACATTATTTTTGTGGTTGTAAAAAAAAAAAGAAATACTGAATCAGATTCTTTCTAATCATTGTAGTTTTGAAAGAAAGCCTTTTTCCTAGGGTTAATGAGAAGTATTGAAGCTAAAAAAACTAAGCCATCACGGTTTTTAAAACAAAAATTTGGACTAGATCTTATATACAAATTTACCTTTTTGAATTGGAAATTCGTTGCGACGTACGCCGCGAATTTCCATAAGCCTTTAACAACTATTTTAGGTAAGGACATCTGTCGCACGGTTTGCTTTATTATAGAGAAACATTGAGAAGAGGTATTAATTGCTTGATTTCTTAAAACCAGGTGTGCTTCCCTAATAAACATCTATAGTGACCAAAATGTCCGTCGATGGCTAATTGAAGTGCTTAAATATAAATTTCGTTTAAATCAAATTCCTCTTTACATATTTTTGAAACTTTTTTGTTAAGTACCTGGCTTGTAGAACCATGGTGTTGATATCGATTCATATATTCATAGTATAAAACTATAAAAAATATAAAGAAATAAAAAGTACAGCCCATATCGGTTTTAAAGACAACCAGCAAAAGGTTGTTATAAAAATATCAAAATTTTTGTTATTATAAATTAAAAGAAGTATTTTTTGAAAAAATAATTTTGTTTTGATAGAAACGTTTTCAAGTAAATAGAAAAACTAGAATACAAATACGTATTTCGTCTACATCTACTAGTCGGTGTTGGCTTTCGGTGAATCGAAATTACTGAAATTAAAATTTAAATATTTACTCATTTTTCCATTTTACTTGGAAGTGTCATTTATTTAATTATTTATCACGTCTTAAATAGAGTCTTAAATAGACTTTATTTCACAGTTTTTTATATAACTTTTACAATTTTTAATAGAATATAATTAAGAAGATTCATTTTCAAAGTTAGCCTATTTTATAAAAAATTTTCGGAATTGTCGAAAAGACATTAATGTCTCAAAAATTATTAAATTCACTTGAAAAAAAATATATGATTTTTTTTATATATCAGACTCCAGTCTCCAAACAATATTAGACTTTTCTTCGAAACCAAATACTCTACACTTTTTATTTTATTTGCACTTAAAGTTGAGCTCATATTCATTCATATACACTTGATTGTTTGAAAGCAAACTGTTAAATTTACATGAAACAAAAATAAATAAAAATATTAGAAATATCATACTTCAGCCAGGTCACAACCAAGCTTTATTGACGAAATATTTATATTAAATATTCTTTGAAAAGGTGCATTTTACAACAACATGCTATCAATTAAAATTTTTTAGCTGTCAATTAAAATTTATAAATTAAAAATCTATATTTGAATTTATGCAAAACAGAAATAGGGCAATGGGTTTAATTTTAATTATTGAAATCATTTGACAAAAAACATTTTTCGAGTTGGAAAAAATAGTATAAAATTTTGAATTTACTATTATTTCGTACTATTTTGGAAAAGCATCAAGAAAGGTAGCAAAATTAGATGTAAAATCTTTCAAAATTAGATGTAATTAGTTTTTCCGTTCTCAATAATCAAACAGTTAATTTCGCAATTACGTGCATACATAGGCCAATCTAGTAAATTTATTTATTTATTTTTGTCCCTTACCTCATACAATGAGATGAGGAAGTGAGGCATGTCGATCTCTTTTCAGGCATGGCAGATTATACTTTATGTATTTATTAATTTTAGTAATATATTTTTTTATTTATTTTTTTTTTTTTCATATTTATGTATTTTATATTTTACTTTATATATTTGGTCAATGTTTTGTAAAAACATTTATTTTCAATAATTTTTTTTTAAATTAAATATTTCAATAAAAACGAAACCGCAAGTGTAAAAATGTATTTTTATGTTATGTGGTCATAACTGCTAAACCACGGTTATAAGCCAATAAAAGGGCTTTTTTATTATACTAACAAAAATATTACAAATTTAAAATGCTATTTTGACATAAAAGTTGTATGTAAATTTCTTTAAGTTGATATTTCATGGATTGCAGAAAATGAAAAATATTAATTTATGGTAGGCAAAGATATTTTATTAATTTTAACAATGGAGGGGACAGAACTTTAATAATTTAAAATCTCAAATAATATTAACCTTAAGTTGATTTTGCTACAAAATCATAATTTTTTATAACCTTTCTACACTTATTTTTCTTGAATTATTCTAGAAGTATATTATGTCTTTTATTATATAGTATATACTTACTACTATAAACTATTTTCTACACATCTTGATTGATTACAATTAATGTATTTTCTTCAATTACATTTAGAGTTTTTTTATTACATTAAAATTGTTTTTACAAATTACTAAAGAAAGCAAACTGAAAGTATGCAACATAATTTTAATCTAATAACTTTAATTTCAATGTAATTGTTTAAATATAATACTCATATTTCTTTAATCTACACACGCTAATAAAAATAGTTTTGTTTATTTACAATAGCAACTATCTTTTGTATTTTCTTTTATCCTCCGATAAAAGCTACTCACTTTACTATAAATTTCAGGTGTATTTGGTCTACCACATCCATCAGCAAAAGAAACAACACCTATATATTAATATTTTATTAAAAGAAAATAATATCATAATTTTGTAGTGTTTTCAGTATACCTGCTTGATAATATTTATTTCTTCTCATAATATGCAGTAGTCCACCAGTATCACCCTACAATTGAAATTAAATAATATAAATTTATGCACTATACTTAACATTTTTTAAATAAATTTTATTCATTCACTACATCTAACCTGACAGGTATCCTTTTCACCAGCTTTCTCATCAGCACATAACATATACGATACAATTGCGGTATTTTTTGATTCGCACTCTTTATTTGAGTGCGAATCAAAAATAATTGGAACTGAAACTTGATGAAATTTATCTACAACTTCGCCATCCTGACTTGTTCTACCCCAGCCAATTACAATGTCCTAAAAAATTACTCTGCGAGCTTTATTTTAAAATATTTTTAAAGTTTTTTTAATTCTTAAATATAAAACTAACTTTTTTTACTTTTTCAATAACTAAATTTAAAGTGCTACAAGGTAAACAAATCGGTTTTAATTTCTTATTGCTAAAATCCACTTTCTTCTAGTGTTTTATCAACGCAATATCATTTATGTAAGTGTCATCATTAAAATAGTAACTGGAATGTATGATAATATTTTGAGCCTGTTGACAAGTTAAAGAGAAAAAAAAACTGTTTAAATATTTTCTTTCTGAATAATTTTAAATAGAATAATTTTAAGTTCACTTGTATATCAATAGCTTTGTCACCAGAATTTAATCGATTATATGCTAATAATCTAACCGAAATACCATATTCTGAGAGTCTATTAACGCAATGAGCAGCTGCAAGAACATAATGATCTAAACAAAAAGAAAAATAATAAAAAAATTTAATAATTTTTGTTTTTAATTGTAATTATTAATTAAACTTCTTCCACAAAAAAACTCTCCGCCATATAACAACATAGCCATCCACGGGTACTAAAGTTCTTTTGTTTTAACTCCACCAACAATTTTACTATTTAGATTTGCAACACCACAGACTATATAGTTTTAATACATATCGTTGTGTTAATATTAAATAAAAAAAAATTAATAAAGAAAAACTCACCACATTTTGGACATTTAGTTTTTAAATTGTTTTCTTTAGATTTCTTTAATATTTGTAAGATCCCAGGTTCGCTTGATTTTGATGTATAGTTTTTATTAGAACTAGCCTTAAGTTTCAAAATTTTTATTTTGCTTAAATTTTTCTAGTAAAATTTTACTTACTGTATATAAGATTATAAATAAAACACAAAATATAGTCGTATGTCCACTTTTCATATCCAAAATTTTTATACCCGTATGACTATATAGTTCAAGGGTATAATAAATTTGCCATTACGTTTGTGACGCAGAGAAGGAGGGGGGGTAGATATAGACTCAAGTGTATGGATCGGATCAGAATCGAAAAATAAATCGATTTAGCTATGTATGTCCGTCCGTCTGTCCGTCCGTCCGTCCGTCAGTCCGTCTGTCCGCCCGTCCGTCATCACGATAACTCAAAAAGTAAAGGAGCTAGGATTATGAAATTTTCACAAATTCGTTTTTATGCAAAAAACGGAATCGAGTTTGAAATTCAGCCATTTTGGTCCACGGGTTCGAGTACCTGCCATACAACTTATAATTTGATATGAGCATTACTCTATACCTATGGAAGCTGCGTGTCTGAAATTTTGCCAAAAGTAGTTTAGTATAATGGCCAAAGTTACTGCAAAATTTGGTTGGTCTACTGCAGAGGGTTCGAGTAGCTGCCATACAACTCTTTCTTTTATATGAGCTTTACACTACACCTGATGAAGCTGGGTGTCTGAAATTTTGCTAAAAATAGTTTAGTGTAATGGCCAAAGTTACTGCAAAATTTAGTTGGTCTACTGCTGAGGGTTCGAGTAGCTGCCATACAACTCCTTCTTTTATATGAGGATTACACTACACCAAATGAAGCTGGGTGTCTGAAATTTTGCCAAAAGTAGTTTAGTGTAATGGCCAAGGTTACTGCAAAATTTGGTTGGTCTACAGCAAAGGGTTCGAGTAGCTGCCATACAACTTCTTCTTTTATATGAGCATTACTCTACACCTAATAAAGCCGAATGTTTGAAATTTTGCCAAAAGTAATTAACCGGATGATATAATGTATATGTTACGGTCATACGGGTATCCCAGAGTTGACACAGTCTACTCTACTACACTCTTCTTCGTTTTTATTAAAATCTAAAAGAATAAATTAAAAAATTTATTTAAAACGAAGAAGAATGTGGTAGAGCAGACTGTGTCAACTCTGGGATACCCGTATGACCGTTATATCAATATTATTGTAAACATTAATTACTTTTGGCAAAATTTCAAACATACCAGCTTTATTAGGTGTAGTGTAATGCTCAAATAAAAGAAGGAGTTGTATGGCACCTACCCGAACCCTCTGCATTAGACTAACCAAATTTTGAAGAACTTGGGCATTACACTAAACTATTTTTGGCAAAATTTAAGACACCCAACTTCAATAGGTATAGAGCAATGCTCATATAAACTAAGAAGTTGTCTGGCAGCTACTCGAATCCATGAATCAAAATGCCTGGATTTAAATAACAATGAAGGCTATTGCAAAAAAACGATTTTGCGAAAATTTGAAAATCCTAGCTCCTTTATTTTTTGAGTTATCGTGCGGACGGACGGACGGGCATACATAGATTTTTTTTTCGATTCTGATCCGATCAGTAACTGTTGAGTCTATATCTACCCACCTCCTTCTCTGCGTCATAAATGTAATGGCAAATTTAATATACCCTTTTGTCTTTTGAATATTTCATAAAATCATAGTTAATTTTTTCGAATTGATTTCTTTTTTCCTAAAAATTGATTTAATTTTGTATGCACATGCACATGTATGCATATAAATATTCTAAATATTTATTAAATCTATTTTTTTATATCTCAATAACAAATAACCTTTATGAATATTTGAAGTTGACCAAATATTTCATTACAATGTCTTATGAGGTTTCAATTTTAAAGGGAAATCTTTTGTTTTGATTTTTTCATTTATGTTAAAATAAATTCGTGTAGGCATTTTTCTAAAACTTGTAAAATGCATAGTTGTGGATGAAATCGGAATGTAAGAAATTTTATAAAATGTTTCTGTATCAGCCAAGCCGGACGATGGTCATGTCATCAGTTATTTGACGTAATTTTCCATCATGGAATAACGTAATTGAATATTGCTCAGGCCCACACGAGTGTGGTTACCAATTTAAAAAAATGGATTATTATTTTAATTAACATCCGTGGGACTGAGCAAACATTCATAATTATACAATTTTAAAATTTGTTTCTAAATCTGTTCCTTAAACCAATTGTCTTTTATATCATTAATTATTTTTTTTTATTATTTATATTAACTAAATTTTATATTTTATCAATTAAAATATAATTATATATTTAATATAATACAAATATATTTGTTCATTTTTTCTTTTTTTAGTATTTAGTTTGAAAGATAAAAATATGAATATAAATATATAATATAAAAATGTCCAATCATATGGTAATCTTATATTGATTTTTATCAATTTCCAATACCAGAAATATTTTATATTTTGTCCGGTCTCAAATTTTTTTTATTTACCGTACACATAGTTCAAAAACTTTTAAATAATGAAAAAAAAAACAAAAACAACAAAATAAGGAAAAAGAAAAACATTTTTTTGTTTGTATTGGTAAGTGCAACGAAACCGGTTTCTGTGAATACAGAATTTTCACCGAATACGTCAAAATTACGTCAATGCAATATGACATTACATACCGTGTGGCTTGGCTGTATAAATGTATGTATGTATGTATTCAAATTTCTATTTCTTAATTTTTTAATCTTTAGAGGTTTTTTTTTCGATTGAGATCAATAATGATTTTGTTCTAAGAAGAAATTAAGTTCTAAAAAATATTTTTTCATTTCATTTTATATTTTTGTAGTGTATAGTATTTATATTTGTAGCACATTTTGTTATAAGTGATTTGATTTAATTTTCGTTTTGACGTTTTATTTTTTATGCACTTTGTGCACTATGAATGTATAACCTTTGCAGCAATTTAGTTCTCAGTAAAAGCTTTTTCTTACTTCGGTTATAAATAGTAACAAAAAAAAACCTTATTTGTAGTTCAGCGTTTGATTATTGTAACGTGCTGAACAGCCAAAGCTTTTGTTTTTTTTAAATAATAGCTATCGCTTTCATTTGCTTCTATAGTTTTTTAGCAGCATAGCATAGCATAGTTTTATTTATTAAAGTGAAATGCTGTGACTGTTCAGCAAAAGCATTTATTTAATTGCTATTGCTGCTTTAACTGTAGCATTTCAAACTCTGGTTCTAACTAAGAATTTCTATTAAAATTTAAATACTCTGTGTGATCAAAATCTTATTTATTGTGGCATTGATAGAAAAAAAGTATAAAAAATTGTTTTTATACACGTATGACTATAGGTCAAAGGATATAATAAATTTGTCATTACGTTTGGGACGGAGAGGAGGAGGGGGGTAGATATCAAGTGTACGGATCTGATCAGAATCGAAAAAAAATCGATTTAGCTATGTATGTCCGTAAGTCCGTCCATCCGCACGAGGACTCAAAAACTAAAGGAGCTAAGATCTTGAAATACTCGCAAATTTGTTTTTTTGCAATAGCCGTCATCGCTATTTAAATCCAGTCATTTTGACCCATGGGTTCGGGTAGCTGCCAGACAACTTCTTATTTTATATGAGCATCACTGTGTACCTATTACAGCTGCGTGTCTGAAATTTTGCTAAAAGTAGTTTAGTTTTATTGCCAAAGTTTCTGCAAAATTTGGTTGGTCTACTGCAGTGGGTTCGAGTAGCTGCCATACAACGTCTTCCCTTATATTAGAATTACTCTATACCTTTTAAAGCTGGGTTTCTGAAATTTTGATAAAAATCGTTTACTGCTTTGGCCAAAGTTTCTGCAAAATTTGGTCAGTCTACTGTATTGTACATAAGTATTACTTTACATATAATAAAGGGAAATGTTTGAAATTTTGCCAAGAGTAATAAACCGGATGATATAATATTTATATTACGGTCATACGGGTATCCCAGGGTTGACACAGTCTACTTTACTACAATCTCCCTCATTTCTTTTTTATATTTGTCTCTATATTCTATTTTAAATACATATTTGTTACTGTTCGCTCAATACAATTGATGACCGAATTACGGTGCATGAAAATGAATTGTGATGTGAAATAGCTAAGTTTCTGCAAAATTTGGTAAAAAAAATTTAATAAAAATATTAAAAACGAGTAAGATTATAGTTGCCCTTGTCAACTTTTACATGGCCGTGCATACCCACTATGATGTATACAATAAAATATATTACATTATATATATTACAAACAAAAATTTAAAAAAGTAGAATAGTTAAAAAAAATTTAACTCATTATCCCATAATTTTTGCTAACAATTTTTTAAAACAAAAAAAATTTTAATTCATTAGAAGAAGAAATACATATTGGTGCAAAGATTTTGTGTGGCAGCCCCCGAAAATGAGGCCGTAACATTTTGAAACTTCACATAAGTGCACGATTCATTATAAAACTATCCGTGTGTAATTTTCATCCTCGTAGTATAATTAGTTTTGAAGAAATTCATATTGGAGCAAAAAAGTTGTATGCCGACTCCCAGAAGCCTTGTTCCGATTTCAACCAAAAAATATAGGGAACCTAAAATGG
Organism: Dolichopus griseipennis; assembly: GCA_963082915.1. Taxonomy (NCBI): domain Eukaryota; kingdom Metazoa; phylum Arthropoda; class Insecta; order Diptera; family Dolichopodidae; genus Dolichopus; species Dolichopus griseipennis. Next base: position 109,041,979 of record OY720441.1, read on the forward strand.
TCTGAAAATGACTTTGTGTTAATTTCAAATCTCTAGCCTTTTTAGTTTTTGAGTTATCGTGCTGACACACGAACGAACGAAAGACACACATCCCTAGATCGATTTACTTTGCGATGCCGATCCGATGCGTACCCTTGACACTATATCTAGCCTGTCTAGAACAAATGGGGGAGAAATTTTAATATACCCGATGTCATATGTGTATTCACGGGTATAAAAATTAATACATAAATATCAAATTCAAAATATTTCAATTTATGACTCATCTTTTTGTAATATTTGAAATTGAAGCACACCAAACCACTGACAAAATGTATTTTTTAAGTTTTATTTTATATTTATATTCTACACCTATGAAAAAGGAAAAGGGTATATTAACTTTGGTATAGTGTTTTTGTAACCACCTAAAGCAAGCGAGCTAGATATGGAAAAGTGTATATATTTGTGATCAGCGTGACGTCCTGAGTCGATATAGCCATGTCTGTCTGTCCGCAGGTACGATAACCCAAAAACTTAAGCTAAGGAACATATAAATAAAATCATTATAACTCAACAACTAATGGCGCCACCTTCATGAAATTTGTGCTCATGTAACTAGTAATGACTATAGAGAGGATTGCGTGAGGTCGAGATTGCACCATAGGTTCTGATCCAAGATGTTTTTGATGGAATTTAGGCCAAACAAGCATAATTCCGAAAACAATTAAGATAAAACCTTCAAATTTGGTATCAGAGTGCCTCTTTTTATGTCCTTAGAGTCCTTTGAATTTAGGACCAATTGGAATAGTGGGTCAGGGACCATCCACACAGTTCTAAAGAGCTTAAAGCATATCAATGAAATTAATAAAAGAAGTAGCTTAAAATTAAGATAGAACGTTCCAATTGTGTATAAGGCTTTACTAGTATTGAAAGAAAGGCGCGGACGGAATTTACGAAATCTGACCATGGGTACGGATCCTCGAACTTTTTAATCGAATTTAGGCCAAACGAGCAGGATTCCGAATTCAAAGAAGATAGAACCTCCAAAATTAATAAAAATAGTAACTTGAATTAAGGTAGAACGTTCTAATTGTGTAAAAGGATTAACTAGTATTGAAAGTATGAAGGGAACTGCATATGGGCGATTTCGATTGATTTCATACAATGGTCTCGGGTTCTGGAACCTTTGAAAAGTTCAAGGGCTAACAAACATATATCTTAAAAACACCATAACTCAAAAACTAATGACGCTATTTTGATGAAATTTTAATTCTAGCATACTAGTAATGAAAGTACCTTTTGATGGAATTAAGACCAAACGAGTATAATTTCGAAACCAAAGAAGATAGAACCTTAAATTTGGGGAATAAGTGTTTCTTCTTATTTGTTTTGTGTATGTGAAATTTCGGATGAATCGGAATAGGGGTTTCCGTACCACACCCACTACTCCGAAGACCTTAAAGCATATATTCGAAATTAATAAAGATAGAAACTTCAAATTTGATACACTATTTCTTATTTCCGTTCTTATTTAACACTTTTATATTTTAAAAGGCTAAAAATTTTAATATAAAACATATTATGTTTTATATTTTATAAATTAAAAACAAAATATTTTTTCAATAAAAGAGGAAATTTTTAAATTTTTATTATATCATATCTATATTTTATTACCATAGGTAATATATAACTAAGAAATTGTGTACGATACTTAAGGTTTAAAATTTATTTTTATATTTAAATGAATTATATGAAAAGTTCTAAATTTGTCATTGTATTTTAGAAATACATTTACTGCATATTTGGATTATTAAATTTTGTGATAAAAAGCTAATGAAAGCATTAATGGTTTTAATTAACATTAAAAACCATCAAATTATATAAACTTTTATATCTTTATTTTTACAAATTAATATTTACCTTAACCTTAAACTCAAATTATATAAAACATTAAAAATTAAATAAATTAAGAGAATTATTTTAAAAATTATTTAAAGTTGAAATAAATAATCAAGGGTAAAGAATTATTCTACAGTAAATGCACTACAACAAAAAATCCTGAAAAGAAGTAATTGCCGCATGTGTGTACAATTTTATTGAATTGGATAAAAAGTTTTAAATATGCAATTATATAATTGCATTTAAGAACCATTTATTTCAAGTTTATTTATTGATTAATATTTTTAAATAAATAAATTAGTAAGAATTTTTAATATTTTTGAATTGATTAAATAATTAGAAATGGTTTTTTAGTTAATTATGTTAGCTATGTCTTACGATTGGTAACGCACATCGGATTTGGAAGTGCAGATAAATTCATGTTTAAATACAAATAGGATAAGAGAATCGATAAACGTTCAAGGAACCGGTTACGTGAAACAGTGAAAACTTTTGGCTACAAGAAGCGGACGCTAATCGGAGCATGGAACGTGAGAACACTATATGGTGTTGGGCGAAATGGGTAATCTAAGCTTGAAATGTTGCGTTTCAATATTTACATACTTAGCGTCAGGAAACTAAATGGACGATGGTGGTGAACTTAATTCAGACAGTAATTTAACTCACATGCTGTACTTGGGGGATGATGAACAGAAACATGAATAAGGCGTGGTGGAGTAGGAATTATGCTAAATGCTGAAGCAAAACGCAGTCTTATCTCTTGGAAACCAAGTTCACGCAAATTGATGACTGCCAGATTAAAATCCTGGGTCCTAAATGTAACCATAATACATTGTTACGCTCCTACCGAAGAAGCAGAAGATGAAGAAAAGCTGAATAATTACACTCTACTTGGGACAACATATGATAATGGTTCACAGGGTCGACATAAAGATTATATTGGGTGACCTAAACGCGAAAGCCGGAACGGAAAACTCTGGTTTAGAACGCGTCATGGGACGGCATGGCATTGAGGTAAGAAACTACAATGGCGAAAGGCTCGTGGATTTTTGCAATTCCCGCCAGCTAGTCATTGGCGGTACGCTGTTTGCACATAAGTCATGTCATAAGGTAACAAGGGTGTCTCCAAGTGGTCAAACTGAAAACCAAATAGACCATTTTATTGTCCAGCAGAAATGGAGGAAATTTCTTTGCGACGTTCGAAATAAGAGGAGCGCTGAAGTTGGAAGCGATCACCAATTAGTTGTTGCGCGAATGCAGTATAGAACTGCAGCTGTCCAAAGACGAAATCAGGTACCTGTCAGAAGAGAACTCTTCGATGTTATAGCGTTAAAAAATTTCGAAACATGTGGAACTTTTGCACAAAAATTTCGAGAAAGGAATTCAACATTGAATGAAGCAAATGAACGAGAGGACGGTACAGTTTCTATAGATGAATAGTGGGATAAATTAAAAATATCATTTATAGAAACTGGAAGAGAAACAATATTCCGACTTTCGCAGCCCATGGATCTCACAAATTTTGTGGGAAAACAAAACCAGAGGTAAAGAGCTAAAAAACAAAATAAACTGTGAACAGGATCCGCGGCTATTGGGTGAGCTTCCCAGCGAGTATAACAGAGCCCATAAAATCGCGCAGTGAAGTGTAAGACGAGACAGAAGGAACAAATAGACAACCTTGCTACGGAAGCAGAGATAGCAGCAAGAAGAGGTGATGGCAAAGCCTTATATAAGGTGACTAAAATTCTCCCAGGTCATTCAACAAAGCAACAAGATATTATCTTAGATGCAGATGGAAGGCTTCCGGTGTCGATGGGTGATCAATTACGGATGTGGAAAGACTACTTTTGCCATTTGATAAACGGAAATTTTATACAGCAATCTGCATCAGAAATCCGTGAAGAACCTGAGTTGCGTCGATCCTACAGGGGTATTAGTACAGCATCACCTACTAAACCATAAATCGAAAGTGCAGTTTCGCTCTTGAAAGATAGCGAAGCTGCAGGAATTGACCAAATACCCGCCGCACTTTTAAAAGCAGACATCCCCGCAACGGCGGATATACTTCACCCATTGATTCAGGCTATATGGGAAGAAGAAAAGTACCCGAGTGAGTGGAAAGAAGGAATTATTGTTAAACTGGCAAAAAAGGGTAACCTGAAGTATTGGAATAACTGTCGCAGTATAACGCTGTAAGGCAAGGCTGTATATTATCGCCTATATTATTTTAGGTTGTGATGGACGAAATCTTAACCCCAACCGTAGGCGTAGATGAGATGTATGGTATTCAGTGGCGACTAATAAAACATTTAAGCCACTTAGATTATGCTGATGATGTAGTTTTCATGACACACACAAGAAGTAGCGAACGAAATGTGCCAAAATTTGAACACAAATGTCAAACGAGCTGGTCTAAAAATAAATGCAGCTAAGACAAAAAGCATGCGTACAGAGCACTCAACACATCAGCAAATTGTGCTAGAAGAAAGTCAAATTGAAGAAGTATAGCAGTTCAAATATTTAGGAAGCATGGTTACATCGAATGTGGGAAGGGAAGTTGATGTTGACAGCAGAATAAATGAAGCTAGAGTTGCTTTTGGAACTCTATCAAATATATAGCAGTCAAATAATATCGCCCTGCGTACAAAGCTTAAAATATTTGAAACAAACGTTAAATCAGTACTTCTATACGGCTGTGAAATAAGGAAGGTAACCTCCAATATCACCAAAAAATTGCAGACGTATGTAAACTGTTTTCTACGCCGCATCTTAAAAATTCGTTGGCCACAAATCATTATCAACATACACCTGTGGCAAAAAACGAACTAAAAGATGATTGAGGTCGAGATTCGAGAAAGAAAATGGAGATGGATCGGACATACCTTGAGGAAACAAGGTAATGTTTAGTAATGCAAGGCAATGTTTTCAGTGAAATCCACAAGGCAGACGACGAGTGGGTAGACCATGGAAAACATGGAAAAGTACTGTTTTGAAAGAGGTAGAAGCGCAACGCAAAACTTGGTTACAGCTAAAAGGAATTGCCAAGGATCGTTAAAGGGGGAGAGGATTTGTTGACGCCCTATGCCCCACCAGGGGTTCTAGGATCCAGTAAGTAAGTAAGTAATGTCTTACGATTAAACTAATAAAAGCTTTTATGGTTTTAAAATGACTTATGAACTTTCCATTTAAATGCACCCAATAGGTGTAGGGTATTTCTAAGTCGGTTGCTCCAACTGACTGTTTCTTTACTTGTTTTATTATTTAAAATATTATTAAAATTCATATTTTTAAAATTATTCAAATGCGTATCAATTTATATTTTTAATTTTATAAGAAATGTTTTACATTCAACAATTATCAGAAAATCTTGTAAACAAACACTTTTTACATTAAAATGTAAACACTTAAACGTCAATTGAAACGCTACACAATACAATTCTTTCAATATAAAATTTTATAGTGCGTTGCACTATTCTTGTAGCGTTAGATATAATTATTTTTTTCTGTATATGACAAAAGTACAATTTTATTTAAATTTACTCACATTTGCTTCGATTTTAGTCTTACCCAACGGAATCATATTATAATTGATTTAAGTCAAAATTTTTAACTGCTTTATTTGTATTTCAAAACATTCAAATAAAGCATTTGTTGACTTTATTTCAGTTAAAAAATAGAAAAAAAATTATTTTTAATGCGGAACTGTCAAGTTTATAAATCAGTTCCAATTTGACGTTTTTAAAATTACTAATAAATTATATGATGATATGTTGTTATTGTTTAAGACTAAAATCGTACTAAATCTAAGCAAATTTAAATAAAATTATACTTTTGTCTTACACAAAAAAATACATTGACAGCCCGTGAAATTATCCTATACTACTCATAATTATATAATATAAAATAAAATAATTATATAAAATAAAATCATAATTCAAATGAAACGTTTTTGTTTCCCTTATCTGTTTGCCACTATTACTTAAAAAATCGGTTTGTTTTTTTATTATGAATGTACATACCTATAGTACATTTATTAAACTTCAAAAGATAGCAACCTATTAAACTTTGCAAGAACACGTACCAACTTGAAAAAATCGTGTATGGGATGCATAACAACAAAACAGGTCCATCGTGTATGGGATGCATATTGTAGAGTATTCCGTTTATCACGACTTCACTGTATGTTCCAATTATCATAACTTCACTGTACTACATGTGGATTATCACTTACTGTAAAATCGTACCATAGTCTCTCCGTATAATAATACTTTCATATTTCAATAATCATATTACTAACATGTTTACATCATAATATATGTATATTAGTGTACTATTAGTTATTAGTTGATCATGTACATCAAGACATTATATCTACATACACATTATATTTTATTTGTGCATAATTATATTTAAGTTAGATAAAATAAAGTCAGTCTTGAATTAAAATCGAGATAGTGTGTTTCTCTAAATACAATACACTACATGGTGGCAGCGGTAAACGAGACCACGTAATAAAAAAAACAAGTGATGAAAAAAACCAAGGATTTTTAAAAAAGCACATTTTCATAATAATATAGTGTTTCATACTGAGTATTTGATCGGAATATAATATTGAAGCTTCAATGTTAATGTTTAATTTATTAAATATATACGTTGGTGACTAAGTTACTATTTACTTATAAAAACCGTAATTTTTTTAATTTTTAATTTCTAATAGCCCCTCTATGGGGAAGGTTGCCCTATTTTTCAAGGATCTAATCCTCACTACTCCTCTTCTCCCAACTTTTTTAGGTTCAAGGAATTAAATTGTGAATTCTAGCAAAATTTGAAATTTTATTTAGAATTTTACTATATAAGCAAAAATGGTTAAAACTGACAGACACTCTCTTCAATTTAAAGAACCGCTTGTTAATTTAAGAAAATCTTTTAACATATGTTAAAGTATAATGTTGGACCTAAAAAGTTTGTATATTAACAAAAAAAAATTTGAACAGGTATTCAAGTTACAGGTGTTTAAAAATAGCAAAATTTCAATTTTCGAGCTCTTATAGCTGCTGAACAGGGGACGTGACAAAAAAATTTTGTTAACCGACTCCTACTAATTTCTGAAGTTCTAACTTCTCCCAAAATTTTAAGATCCCAGCTGGAACCGTTTAACAGATATGTGGGGCCAAAAATTTTGCAAAAATTGAGTTTTGCATAATGGTAAATTTTAGTACCGTATGGCAACCTTGTTCACTTTAGTGATATATTTTTGTAAAGCCTAAGAAAGCAGCTCTCTTTTACCGTTTTTAGATTGAAAATAAACCTAACAGAACTCTTGTTATATCAATTTAAATATAGGGCTTTTTTGGAATTTGCGGGGGCTGTAGCTTCGTCACCCTTCAAAATTAAGAAAAACCTTTGACACATGTTGAAATATATTTTAAGAGCTTTCAATTTTGTAAATCACAAAAAAAAAATTTAAACAGGTCTTCAAGTTACAGGTGTTCAAAAATAGCAAAATTTCAATTTTTGAGCCCTTGTAGCTGCAAAACAGGGGACGTTACAAAAAAAATTTGTTAACCGACTTCTACTTATTTCTAAAGATCTAACTACTCCCAAAATTTCAAGACCCTAGCTTGGTCCGTATAGAAGATATGTGTAGCCAAAAATTTTGCAAAAATTGAGTTTTGCATAATGGTAAATTTTAGTACCGTATGGCAACCCTAAACGTTTGTCTTTTAAAAATTAATAAAGTCTTTAAAACCAGCTATCTTTTGCCGTTTTCAGACTGAAAATACACCTAATAGAACTCTTCTTATAACAATTTGAATATAGGGCTTTTCCCAACTTTGGGGGGCTGCAGCTCCGTAACGGGTGGGGCTACAGAAAAAAATTCTTCTACGAAATTATTTTTTTTGTAATACCTACTTGTGGTTAAAATTTCTTTTCTCTATTTCAAACGATGTAAAAGTTTTTGTAAACATACGGACAGACAGACAGACAGACATACAGACAGACAGACGGACGGACAGAGTGAAACTATATAGGCACATTTTTACAAAATTTTTTGAAAATGTGCTAAAAAAACAAAGAAAAAAAAAATTGGAAAAAAATTTTGAAAAAAAATACCGGCAAATAGCAATGAACCAGTCAACTCACAAGGGAATAGCAGTTTCACAGTAAGATCACCCGACCCGACTCATTTTCATTTAGTAATCCGGGGGAATAGCCCAGATGGCAACGCCGGTTCGAAAGATTTAGAATTACTTCAAAACTGAACACGGCTACAGATGAGGTTGTTGTTTTAACGAGACTGACTTTTTTTACATATATTTTTTTTAACATTCATTAAGAAACGAGCCAGATACAAATTGCTAAATTAACACTATGTTGCAATCAATTTTTGCAATAATTTTTGGTCAATAATGTTTAGCGATTTGTGTCAGCAAAATTTTAATTATTATTTCTCTTTTGTTTATTTTTACATACATAACATACATTACATACATAATACATAATAGCTTTATACATAACTTATGTTAATAATTTTCTTTTACATAACTTTATACTAATACATAACTACCGTCCCTCCGTTCGACCGTCCGTATATTTAAGAAAACTTTTACACCGTTTGAAATAGAGTAAAGAAATTTTAAACACGAAAAGGTATTGCAAAAAAAATAATTTCGTAGAAGAATTTTTTTCTGCAGCCCCACTCGTTACGGATATACAGTCCCCAAAGTTGGAAAAAGCCCTATATTCAAATTGTTATAACAAGAGTTCTATTATGTGTATTTTCAATCTGAAAACGGCAAAAGATAGCTGGTTTTATAGACTTCATAAATATTTAAAAGGCAAATGTTTAGGGTTGCCATACGGTACTAAAATTTACCATTATGTTAAACTCAATTTTTGTTAAGTTTTTGGCCACACATATCTTCTAAACGGTTCAGACAAGGGTCTTGAAATTTTGGTAGAAGTTAGATCCTCAGAAATAAGTAGAAATCGGTTGAAAAAATATTTTGTCAACCCCATGTTCATGAGCTAAAAGGGCTCTAAAATTGAAAATTTGCTATTTTTAAACCCCTGTAACTTGAATGTTAAAAGATTTTCTTAAATTTAAAAGGGGTTCTTTAATTGAAATTTTGAAAATTCGCAAATTCGTGTTTTTGCAATAGCAGTCATCGCTATTTAAATCCAGCCGTTTTTGTCCATGGGTTCGGTTGGCTTCTTTTCTTATATGAGCATTACTCGGTACTTATTACAGCTGCGTGTCTGAAATTTTGCCAAAAGTAGTTTAGTTTTATGACCAAAGTTTCTGCAAAATTTAGTTGGTCTACTGCGGTGGGTTCGAGTAGCTGCCATACACTCCTTCTTTTATATGGGCATTACACTACACCTACTGAAGCCGAGTATCTGAAATTTTGCCAAAAATCCTTTAGTGTAATGGCCAAAGTTACTGCTACAAAAAGTAATTAATGTTTGTTATAATAACAAAAGTAATTTATTTTTGAAAAAACTAAACTGTTACAAATGTAATTAATGTTTATAATAATAATGATATAATGTTGATATAACGGTCATACGGGTATCCCAGAATTTAAACAGTCTATTCCACTACACTCTTCCTCCCTTTTATAAATATTTTTATAAAAATACATGATAAAATACCCGGTAAGAAACCCTATACAATTTTGAAAATGTGCTTTTAAAAACCCTGGTTATTGTCATCACTTGTTTTTTTTTTTAAATTCAGTAATATGTTGGTGTTATTGATATATAAAAAGCTTCAAGCTTTGGCCCTCCAGTAGGAAAATCCTTAATAGGAAAAGCTTTTAGATTTATAAAAAGAAACTTATAATGATTCACGAAGATTTCCTCACCCCTCCTTTTTTTTCGGTTTTACGAATTAAAATTATAATTTTCACAAAAATTTTATTATCTAAGCAAAAATGGTTAAAACTAAGAGATACTTTTTTTAATTTAGAGAACCCCGTTTAAATTTAAGAAAAACCTTTAACATATGTTGAAATATAGGGTTGTAGCTTTAAAATTTATATATTACTAAAAAAAACTTTAGGGTATTTAAGTTACAGGTGCTTAAAAATAGCAAAATTTATCTAAAATCGATCTAACTTCTAACAAAATTACAAGCCTCCAGTTTAAACCGTTCAGAAGATATATGGGGCTAAAAAATTTGCAAAAATTGAGTTACGCATAACGGTTAATTTGGTACCTAAATATAATACTAAAAAAAATTAGATTAGATCAAATTAAAGTGAAATAAATTTGTTATACCGGAACATTAATTAACATTAATAATAGTTTTTTTTGGGTTATGTTCATTTTATTAGTTTCTCTTTTTCTTTCTATTATATACATAAGCATTAGTAAAGTAATTATAGGTTTGTTATGTGTATAAATAACACTTAACAAAATATAAGACACGTTAATCAACAACAGTTTGTCTTTTATTATAATTAAGGAAGAAGATATATAAAAGACATTATTATAATTTGTCTTTTAATTTTCCTAAAGAATAAATAAATAGAAATATGTTACCTAAAGAACATTCAGTTAATATTTTAATAGTGTTTTTTTTTTGGGTTCTGTTATAATCCAAAATAAAAATACATAAAAGTAAGAAAACGAAAACAAAATTATGTATATATATTATATATATAAGTTTTTTTAGCACATTTTCAAAAACTTTGAAAAAATACGCTTATTAGTTTCACTCTGTCTGTCCGTCCGTATGTTTACAAACTTTTACACCGTTGGAAATAGAGAAAAGAAATTTTAACTATATGTAGCTATTGCAAAAAAAATATGCAAGAACTTTTATGCATTCATGCAAGAACTTTTTTCTGTAGCTCTGCCCGTTACGGTGGTACAGCTCTCAAATTCGGAGAAAGCCCTATATTTAAATTATTGTAACAAGAGTTCTGTTAGGTATATTTTCAATTTGAAAACGGCAAAAGATAGCTTTTTTGTAAGCATTATAATGTTTTAAAAGACAAATGTATAGGGTTACCTATAATGGAACTAAAATTTACCATTATGTAAAAAATCATATACAAAATTCAAAGCTCCAACATTATATTATAACATTTGTCACAGGTTTTTCTTAGTTTTGAAGGGGGCCAAAACTACAGTTCCCACATGCTTAAAAGACATTATTGTTTAACATTGACAACCCTTGCGCCTATAAAAAAAACTTATTTAAATAAGTACAAACAAACATATATATATGACAAAAGTTATATAGTTATGATAATGCCTACAGAGCAAACAAGTATGAAATAGTTAAAGAATAAATAATGAATTAAAAATAATTGTATCAGTTTTTAAAAGAACCATGGAATATGTATTTGATTAATGAATTTTTTTACCAAAATTGGAAATGCTGTGTGGTATTTTCAACTTCTGAAAACTACATGATACGAGTGTTCTTTAATCGAGTTTTTTTTTTAAACTTTACCATTATGCAAAACTCAACTTTTGCAAAATTTTTGTCCACACATATCTTCTAAACGGTTCAAGCTAGGATTTTGCAATTTTGGAAGAAGATTCTCAGAAGTTAGTAGGAGTTGGTTAACAAAATTTTTTTGTCACGTCTCCTGTTTAGAAGCTATAAGGGCTCGAAAATTGTAATTTTGCTTTTTTTAAACACCTGTAACTTGAATACCTGTTGAAACTCTTTTTTACAAATATACAAAATTTTAAACTACAGCATTATATTTCAACATTTGTTAAAGGTTTTTCTTAAATTTGAAAGGAATTCTTTAAATAGAAGAAATTGTCTAATAGTTTTAAGTATTTTTGCTTAGATAATAAAATTCTAGGTAAAACTCCAAATTTTGATGGAGTTCACAATTGATTTCCGAGAACCTAAAAAATGGAAAGGTAGAGACAGAAGGGGGACCCATCATAAGTTTGCTAAACAAAAATTTGGGAACCTTCCCAATTGAAGGGCTTCTAGGTCTTCAAAATTAAAACTTTTATGTTTTTATAAAACAGTAACTTATTCACCAGTGTATGTTTTTTCAAAACTAAACGTTAACATTGAAGCTACAACATTATTTTTCGCGCTTGTTAACAGATTTTCTTGAGTACATTGGGATTATATTTTAAGTATTGATTTCACTAGTAATAATGAATCGATGAAATAACTAAATTATAATATTATAATTTAGTTTTATAAAATATTCTGTATAAAACACTATACAATTTTGAAAATGTGTTTTTATACCCTACACTTATTGAGTACAAAAAAGGGTATATTAACTTTGGTATGGTGTTTGTAACCACCTGAAGGAAGCGAGCTAGATATGGGTATATATAATAATTCATATTATTACTAATTCGCTAATTATACTTAATTATTTTATGTTTTTTTATGTTATTTTATGTTATTATTTAATATATATATTTATTTATATAGATATATTATATATTTATGCATATGTACATAAATATTTTATATTTATCAAAATATAAATAAAAAATTAATTTAATAAAAAAATTAATTAAATTATCAAATTCTTTTTGTAACTGTACCTACCTAAATATTTCACAAATGAATGCATTCATACATTCATAATTATTTATTTTGCATATGAGTGCTCGATTCATTATATAATTAACCGTGTGTAATTTTCATCTTCGTAGTATAATTAGTTTTGAAGAATTCATATTGGTGCAAAGAAGTTGTATGGCAGCCTCCCGAAAATTGGGCCATAACATTTTGAAACTTCATATAAGTGCTTGATTCATTATAAAACTAAATTTGTATAATTTTCATCCCCCTAGTATAATTAGTTCTGAAGAAATTCATATTGGTACAAAGAAATTGTATGGCAGCTCCCCGAAAAGGAAACCGTAACATTTTGAAACGAGATATAAGTCCTAGTTTTCTTAACTAACAGTGTGTAATTTTCATCGTCCTAGTATTATTAGTTTTGAAGAAATTCATATTGGTTGAATTTGTATGGCAGTTAACCGAAAATGAAGCCTTATTATTTTGAAAATTCATATAGGTTCTTGTTCCATTATATAACTAACCGTGTGTAATTTTCATGCTCCCAGCGTTATTTGTTTTGAAGAAATTCATGAAGGCTTGGTCCGATTTTAACCAAAAACGAGGAAAAGTGTAGTAGAGTAGACTGAGTCAACTATGATATACCCGCATGAGCGTAATATAAACATTATGTAATTCGATTAATTAATGGCAAATTTTCACACATTCAGGTTTATTATGTATAAAGGAATGCATGAAATTGTACGGCATCTACTCGAACCCAATGCAGTAGACCGCCAAATTCTGCAGAAACTTTGGCCATAAAACTAAACTATATCTGGCAATTTCAGACACCCAGCTTTATTAGGAGTAGAGTAATGCTTATATAATAGAAGGAGTTGTATGGCAGCTAGTCGAATCCACTGCACAAGATCAACCATACTTTGCAGAAACTTTGGCCACTACACTTAACTATTTTTGGCAAAATTTTAGACACGCAGCTTCATTAGGTGTACAGTAATGCTCATATAAAACAAGAAGTTTTATGGCAGCTACTCGCATCAACTTCACTATCGCGACTAAATTTTGCACAAACTTTGGCCATAAAACTAAACTAATTTTAGCAAAATTTCCGAGACCCAGCTTCAATAGGTATAGAGTATTGCTCATATAAAACAAGAAGTTGCATGACAGGTACTCGAACCTGTGAACCAAAAGGGGTGGATTTTAATCGCGATGACAGATATTGCATAAAAATTGAACTTGTAAAAACTTCAAAATCCCGGCTCCCTTATTTTGTGAGCTATCCAAAATTGTTAAATTTTATGGCCAATGTTTCGGCAAAATTTGGTTAGTCTATTGCCAATTAATTTTGCCCAAAAAAGTTTAGTTTTATGAAAAAAGTTTCTGCTCAATTTGGTTGGTCTACTGCGGAGGGTTCGCGTAGCTACCATACAACTCCTTCTTTTATATGAGCATTACACTACACCTAATAAAGCTGCATGTTAGAAATTTTGCCAAAGGTAATTAACCGAATGATATAATGTTTATATTACGGTCATACGGGTATCCCAGAATTGACGCAGTTTACTCTTCTACATTGTTCCTCGTTTTTAAGTAATATACAAAATTTAAAATTCCAATATTTTATGTTAACACATACGTATTATAGTACTGAGTCTTTTTTTTAAATTTTAAAAGGGGTTCTTAAAATTGAAGTAAGTGTTTCTTAGTTTTAAAGATTTTGGCTTTTATAATAATTATCTAAGAAAAATATCAAATTTTGGTGGAAGTCACAATTAAACTTCTAGAACCTGAAAATTTTGGGTGGGGGAAAAGGGGGGTTTAGATGATCGAAAATAATCGTAAGTTTATTTAGTAAAAAGTAAAGAACCTCCCTCATTTAACCCTTTGATGGGACTAGTCACCAGTGTTTATATTTCCAAAACTAAAGGTAATAAAGAATTTATTTAATTAATTATATTATAATCATTTGGTTTTATATATATTTTTATACCCGTATGACTATATAGTCAAAGGGTATAATAAATTTGCCATTACGTTTGTCACGCAAAGAAGAAATTTTTCACAAATGTTGAGGGGGTAGATATTTATTTAAGTGTTTGGATCGGATCAGAATCGAAAAATAAATCGATTTAGCTATGTATGCCCGTCCGTCCGTACGATAATTCCAAAACTAAAGGAGCTAGGATCTTGAAATTTTCGCAAATTCGTTTTTTTGCAATAGCCGTCACCGCTATTTAAATCCAGCCATTTTGGTCCATGGGTTCGGGTAGCTGCCATACAACTTCTTTTTTTATTTGAGCAATTACTCTCCACCCAATGATGCTGGGTGTCTGAAATTTTGCTAAAATTAGTTTAGTGTAATGGCCAAAGTTTCTGCAAAATTTGGTTGGTCTACTGCATAGGGTTCGAGTAGCTGTCATACAAATCATTTTATATGAGTATTCCACTACACTTAATAAAGCTGTATGTTTGAAATTTTGTCAAAACTAATTAACTGGATGATATAATGTATATGTTACGATCATACGGATATCCCAGAGTTGACACAGTCTACTATACTACACTCTTCCTCGTTTACTCTTAACTCAGTATGAAATCTAATATATAAAGGAGAAAATTTGTTTGTTTGTTTGTCAGGATTCACGTGAAAACCACTGGTCCGATTGTTCCAAAGTTTTAAAGAAATAATTCTGAGAGCCTGGGTGGTGACATAGGCTATGTCACATTTTTATAAGTCAACACGTTGCGGCTCCAGAGCCGTTTTAAGCTTTTTAATTTTTTGGATGTCGAGTCAAAACGGTTTGACCAAGTGACTTGAAATTTTTCACAAATGTTGCTCTTAACAACCGGAATTAGTTTTATAAATTTGGTTGGAATAAATTAACCCATTTCGGCCTGGCGGGCTTTCAAAACATTTTGTGTTTCCGATTTGTGTCCAACTTTACAGGTTGATTTTGCAGTCTAAAAGAGAGGCTGCAAAAAGTTTTAGTTAAGTTCGATTAATCCGTTTTCCACGACGACGCCATGAAGTTTTCTGTAAATTTTATTTGCTTAAACGATTAAAAGAATTTTATTGAAAATTTTGTACCAGCATTTTAATTAAAACCCACAGGGTTAACTTGGTTTTGACCTGTTGGCGCGTTTTGAACAAAGATTCAATGAAATTTTCAAATTTTTGATTTAAACACAATTTAACCTTTATTCCAAAAGCTCACTTAATTAATAAGACTAATTTTTTTCCTTAAATAGTCTCAAATAGTTAAAAGCTAAATTAGATAATATTAATAATAATAAAAATAAAGCTAATAAAAAATCAGAATAAAAATATCTTTAAAATTAAATAACATAAGATTTTCCTTCTCCACATTTTTTCGTAAATCTTTTTTTTTTATCTACTTTACAGTTGTTGTTTTTTAAAAATAGATTTCAATGTGAAATTGCGGTTTTATTCAAATGAAATCTAAATCAAAATCAAAAAATTCAATTTGGTATATATTATGCTTAAATACGTAGTATTTAAAAAGAGTTTTTCCAAAAAAGAAGCCTTAATTTCTTTCATAAAATCATAAAAAAATGAGGAAGAGCGTAGTACAACTTTCAGGTGAGTACTAAACAAAATATAAATTGAAAAGCAGATTTTTAAACCTTTTCTAAACCATCGACTTTATTTTATTCAAACGTTGGCAATTCAAGAAAACTACTATTGACATAGTATAATGACATAACGGCAAATTTAGTATACCCTTTTGACCTATAGTCATTTTAATTCAGTTAACATTATTCGCCGGAAACCTACCATCCTCAACTCAACCGGGAAGTAGCACCAAATTGTCAAAAAGCACCATGTTTAGAAAAATTAGAGATAATCGTTCAAACAGTTTTTTAAGGATTTTGTTTCGCAATCGGTTAAAAGAACTGACAAAAAATTTTTTTAAACATTTCCCTAATTCAAAGAAGTTTTAGCTACTTTCAAAAATTGAACGTAATTTACTTACAAATTTTTTTGTTGAACATTCGTCGGGTCGGCATGGCTTAACAAATTCCAAGTCTGTTAATAGAGTGAACTTCATTCTCAAAGACGAACACATATACAAAATTCGAAGTCAATCGGTTAAATCATTTCTAATACATAGAAAAGCAACTAAAAAACCTATAAAAAGCTGTTGGGCCACAATGGGTTAACGGAACTCCGAGAGGTTTTCTTTTTAACCAAAGTAGTACTTCAAAAAATTGGCTGAAACGTGCTTTTTTAAAATTTGCACGGTCCCGGGCAATGCCGGATAAATCTGCTAGCATATTATAATTATGATTGTAACACTTATTGATAACAAAAGTGCTCAACATGTCTTATTATAAATATAAGAGATGAGACTACAGTCTACACCTGTCACCTGCGACATTAACATACGTTGGGATTCAAAGTAATTCTTAAGAAATGTTTACTTGTAATAAAATAAATTTGTTTCATATTTAAAATTAGATAAAAACATTAATACTTTTATTAGCTTTTTATCACATAGTTTAGTACATCAATTTTTAATAATTTTTAATAATTTAAATTTTTAGTATATTATGTACTAATTTAATTAATTCAAAAATGTAAAACATGCTATATATGATACTATGACAAATATAAAATACTTTATATAATTAATTTAAGTATATAAAAATAAATTCCACAATGATTCTACATACAAGCAGCAATTACTTTTAAGATATTGCAAGATATTGAAGGTTACTGTTCTGCACTTCTTATGTTGTAATTATGAATTGAAGCATTTGTTTGTAGCTTTAGGTTGCTTTTGATTAGGTTATTTGATAATTTGTAAATCAACTTACAGTTTTTTAAAAATATTGTTTGTTTAACAGAAGGTAGGTTGTTAATAGAATACAGTTGAGAAGTCGGATAAACATATGGTAATCTATATAAAATTTTTAAAACTCTGTTTATAAGGATGCTTATTGAATTCATTTTGTTTTTGCAACTCTGGCTCCAAACTGGAATGACATACCGTATTTTAGACTGAATGTGAGAGTAAAAGACTAATTTTGCTACACGTTCGCTTATTCCTATTAGTGACATTATTGATTTTTTTAATTTATCAATGTGTATTTTCCAAGATAGGTCTTCATTAATAACTAATCTTAAGTATTACGTGGATTTTACTCTTTGTATTTGTTGTTGATTAATGGTAATTGATAGGTTAATGTTTCTTTATTTTTTTTGCTTTAATATTATGAGATCAGTTTTAGAGACGTTAATCGTTTGTCTCATATGGTCTAGCCACTCACCAACTTTATTTAAATCACAATTAATATATTCTTCTAGTTGATTACTGCTTTTGCCTTTATATAAAATTATGGTATCATCCGCAAACATTGAATAATGTCCACTTAGCCCAATTTTGTTAAAACTATTCACATAAGCTAAATAAAGAATAGGATCAAGAACTGTGCCTTGAGGAAATCCAACTTCGAGATTTTCTTCTTCACTAATAAATTCATTTATTCTAGTTTTGATTTTACGATATTTTAAACAGGAATTGAACAGATTGGCTGCAACTCCTCGAATACGCATTTTATTAAGGCAATTTAGTAGTATATCGTGATTTACAGTATCAAAACCTTTTTTTAAGTCTAAAAGAATAGCGACTGCATAATTATTTTTGTCCAATGCTATGTTTATGAAGTTTACAACTTCGAGTGCTGCTGATTCAGTACTGGTTCCATTTAAAAAACCAAATTGGTGGTCATCAATGAGTTTTGTATTAGTAAAAAAGGTAATTAAACGACGTTTAATAACTTTTTCAATAAGTTTTGATAGACAGTTTGTTAAGGATATCGGTCTATAATTGTTACAGTCTGTTATTTTTCCTGATTTAAAAATTGGAGTGATAGTACATTCTTTAGCCATATCAGGAAAAACACCAGTATATAAAACTTCATTTATTATATTAACAAGTTTGTTTGATATTATTTGCTCGACTGATTTAATGTGTTTTCTTGAAATACCATCAGGCCCGAGAGATGTATTAGTTTTAATGGAGTTTATGATGTGTTTTAATTCATTATTGTCTGTTGGAACCAAATAAATTGAATTCTGAATTGAATTTTATGCAATGCTGTGTACGTTACGTCATTAACTGCTTGGTTGGTGAAGTTTTTATCTAATGTGCTTCCAATGGTAGCGAAATATTTACTAAGAATGTTTGCTGCTTCTAAGTCAGATGTAGAGATTTCACCATTATTCTTAGCTAAGTGAATTGTTGAACTTCTATTTGAGATTTTTAGATTTATATGCTTATTGATTACTTTCCACATCTGTTGAGGGTCGGTACTTTCACTCATTTGGTTATTAAAGTAATCTTCTTTTGCTTCTTTTATTAATTTTTGAACATAATTTTTGATTCTTCTATACCGATCTTGTAATTCAGAGTTGTCTTTATTTTTGCGAAATTTAAAATAAAGATTACTTCTCTTTTTGATAACTCTAAGTATAAACAATGTAATCCAGTGGTTTTGGTTTCTAATTCTAACTGTTCTGAGTGAAGATGCCATAGCTTTATTTTCTTTTAAATACTCCTTAATCTTGTCATTGGTTCAAGTATAATGTCCCATTTTTCAATATTAATATTCAAAATTTTGTGGTCACTAATGGGATTAGTGATTATCATATGATTTGATCATTGCTTTAAAGGTTTTAGAGTTTGTAACAACATGATCGAGAATACTTCCATGATTACAATCAATTTGGCAGCTGCAATTGACGGTTTGCAGAGTAATTTCGCAGATAGTAGTATCATTGCGAATATTAAAGTTGTATGAATCAATTATGTTAACATAAGTGCTGAGATGAGTAAATACATGTTTCATTTAGAATAACAATGTCTGGAGAGTGCATTTTAAACAATAAAATTAGATCATCTAATTTACTTCTAATATTAACTTAAAGAATATTTATTGATTTAATTTTATTTATGTTATTGAAGGTATTCATCATTTAGAAATAGGGTTCATATAATTATTCCAATTTTCTCTAACTTTTTAAAGGTAATCTCTATATTTATTATCTATGTGTATTCGGTATGACTTTAAATCTTTGTTAACATCTTCTTTGAAAATTCCTACTCTATCGTGGTATTCGTAATATATTTTACAAAGTTCTTTATAAATTGTTGATAAGCCATCAGGATTTATTAATACTCTAAGATTCGTTTGTGTTATACCATCATAACATATATCATTTTGGTCGTAAAAATATGATAAGAAAAGTCTAACATTATTGTAAGTTCTGTAGTCTCTTAACCGCGAGAGCAATTAAATGCTGCCACCTTCTAATACTGCTTTACGAGTTAGTTTTACCGGTGAATCGGTGGATCGAATGTAACAATTTTTTTTGCAGATTCGTGTTTAATTTGAAGTTTCAGTGTTTCGCCTTTCAGCCAATTTGTATAATTGCAACTTGGAATATCTTTAAAAAATTTGGTGTTGTGAATATTATTCGTATTGTTATCATTATTTATATTATTATTGTTGTTGTTGTTATTATTATTATTGTTAATATTATTATTATTCGTAATATTATTATTATTGTTGTTATTATTGTTATTATTATTATTTTTATTATTATTATTATCAGTATTGATATTTTTATTTACTATTTTTCTGTTTTTACTCCAAATTTTTGAAAGTTATTTATTTAATATACTGTTGGTTTTAGTTCCTGGATTTGCTGAAGGGCCTTCTATTTTTACCATTTTTTTTTTTACCAAAATTTGATGATGTAAAAATTAAATTTTTTGAATTTGTTGATGTTGAAGTTTCTTTTATTGAATACGATGATGTTTTTTTCGAAGCACTCTCAAGGCATCTAATACAGCGTTCCCAACCAATTGAAACTTTTTTGTTTTGAATGACTTTCGTTGATTTTGACACTTGAGTTTGTTCAACAATTCATTCTCAGAATATTTCGATGTCATACGCACTATTTCTATTCTCGGTTTAAGATCTTCCACAACAATAACTCCATTTTCCCGCTTTTCTACAAATCAGACTTTTGACATATTATACCCTACACCTATAGAATAGGTAAAGGGGTATATTAACTTTGGTATGGTGTTTGTAACCACCTAAAGGAAGCGAGCTAGATATGGAAAAGTATATATATTTGCGATCAGCGTGACCGCCTTAGTCGATATAGCCATGTCCGTCCGTCCGTCCGTCCGTCCGTAGGCACGATAACTCAAAAAATAATGGAGCTATCTTGATGAAATTTTAACTGTAGGTTACTAGGACTGAAAGTACGGCGGGGATTGCATATGGGCAAAATCGGCCCATGGGTTCGGATTCTGGACCTTATAATCGGTTTCAGGGCTAACGAACAAATATAAAAAATCACGATAACTCAACAACTAATGACGCTATCTTCATCAAATTTGTGCTGTAGGTTACTAGTAATGAAACTACTTCGGGAATTGCGTAAGGCCGGGATTGGACCATGGGTTCGGAACCTAGAACTTTTTGATCGAATTTAGGCCAAACGAGCATAATTCCGAAACCAATGAAGATAGAACCTCCAAATTTAGTATCAGGGTGTCCCTTCCTATTTCCTAAGTGTCTTGTGAATTTGGGTCCCAATGGAGTAGTGGGTCGGGGACCAGCCACACATTTCCGAAGACCTTAAAGCATATCTTTAAAATTAATAAAGATAACAACTTAAAAAAATGTAGAAGCTTCCAATTTGCCACAAGGGTGTTCTTTACTATCTCTTGCGTGTTCCCCTAGTTTGGGATCAATTGGAGTGGTGGTTCTGTACCCCTCTCAGACCTCCCAAGTTTTAAAGGCTTATAATCGAAATTACTAAAAATAGTTACTTAAAATTAGGATAGACCGTTCAAATTGTGTACAAGGATTAACTAGTACTATAAGTACAGCGCGGACTATATAAGGGCGAAATCAGCCCAACGGTTCGGATTCCGGACCTTTTAATCGATGTCAGGGAACATATATAAAATATCACGATAACTCAACAACTAATGAGGCTATCTTCATGAATATTGTGCTGTAGGTTATTGGCAGCGAAACTACGGCGGTGATTACGTACGGTGAGGATTGGACAATGGGTTCGGAACTTAGAACTTTTTGATCGAATTTAGGCCAAACGAGCATAATTCCGAAACCAATGAAGATAGAACCTCCAAATTTGGTATCAGGGTATCCCTTCCTATTTCGTAAGTGTCTTTGAAATTTGGGCCCCATTGGAGTAGTGGATCGGGGACCAGCCACTCAGTTCTTAGGCCCTTAAAGCATATTTTCGAAATTAATAAAGATAGTAACTTGAAACAAATGTAGAAGCTTCCAATTTGCCACAAGGGTGTTCTTTACTATTTCTTGCGTGCCCCCTAATTTGGGATCAATTGGAGTGGTGGTTCAGAACCTCTCTTAGACCCCCCAATGTGTAAAAGCTTATCATCGAAATTAATAAAACTAGTAACTTAAAATTAAGATAGAGCGTTCCAATTGTGTACAAGGGTTAACTAGTATTGAAAGTATGACGGGACTGCATATGGGCGAAATCGTACCATAATTTCGGGTCCTGGAACCCTTGAAAAGTTCAAGGACTAACAAACATATATCTTACAAACACCATAACTCAAAAAATAATGCCGGTACTTTGATGAAATTTAACAGTAGGTTACTAGTAATCAAAGTACCATGGGAATTGGTTGTGGTCGAGTTTAATTTCGAAGCCAAAGAATATATTTTCTATGTCCTATGTGTCTCCGAAATCTAGACTTAATTGTAGTGGTTCAGCTATGTTCAAAGGTACTTGCTGCATTTATGTAAAATTTATTTTTATATTTAAATGAATTTTTATTAAAAGGTGTAAATTTTTAATTGTATTTTAGAAATACATTTATTGCATATTTTGCGTTTATAAGCTTTACTATTAGGTATATAAACTAACCATTTAAAATAATTGCAATTTTTAAAAATTTGGATTATTAAATATATTATGCTTTGATTATCTTTTTATCACAAAATTTAATAATTAGAATTTTTTCATTTTGTAATTGAATTGGAATAAATATATTTTCATTTATTTCAAGTTTGTTTGTTTTTTAATATTTTTAAATAGATAAATTAGTAAGAATTTGTAATATTTTTTAATAGATAGGGTAATTAGAAAATGTTTTTAGTATTATACAGTTAATTTGGTTAGCTATGTCTTACGATCAAATTAATAACAGCTGCTATGGTGTTAAAATGACTTATGGATATGTCCTTAAATTTTAACCAAATAGGTGTAGGGTATTTCTAAGTCGGTTGCACCGACTGACTGTTTCTTTACTTGTTTCATAAGTCATTTGTAACACATTTTTCAAAATTTTGTAAAAAAATGTGCCTATGTAGTTGCACTCTGTCAGTCCGCCTGTCCGTCTGTCCCGCTTTTAACTACGCTGACTAAAAAATATCAGCAACGGGTAGGTATTGTAATATAACTGATTTAAAGTTTAAACTTTACACAACATTCCCACCCGTTACGAAGCTATTTATATATTTAAACAGAGTTGTCAAAAATAGTTTAGTGTAATAGCCAAAGTTACTGCAAAATTTGGTTGGTCAAGACCAGTGGGTTCGAGTAGGTGCCATACAACTCCTTCTTTTAATGTGAGCATTAATATACACCTAATAAAGTTGGTTGTATGAAATTTTGCTAAAAATTGATAGTTTGATGGCCAAGGTTTGTGCAAAATTTTGTTGGGGTAGTGCAGTTTGTTCGAGTAGCTGCCGTACAACTTCTTCTCTTATACGAGCTTTACTCTATACTCATAGAAGCTGAATGTCTAAAATTTGCCAAAAATAATTAACTGGATGATATAATGTTTATATTACGGTCATACGGGTATCCCAGAGTTGACACAGTCTACTCTACTACGCTTTTTCTCGTACTATATATTTTTATAACAGTGAATGATAAAATACTCATTATGACTATGTAATTTTTAAAATGTGCCGTTTTAAAAACCCTTGGTTTTTTTCATCACTTGTTTTTTTTGTTTGTTAACAAGTAGATGCTATTATATGTCAAAATTTGTCGTTATATTCGAAATATTTTATTTTAATATGTTACATTTCTGGTACATTCAAAATCAAATTCATTCTTTAATTTTTTTTGTAAAAAATATTTTTTATTTCTAATCATAGAAACCTACGAATTTTAAATAAACGTAAACAAAAAACTAGAAAGAGTGTAGTAGAGTAGACTGTGTCAACTCTGGGATACCCGTATGACCGTTATATAAACATTATATCATTATTATTATCAACATTAATTATTTTGGCAAAATTTCAAACATACCAGCTTTATTATATGAAATAAAATGCTCATATAAAAGAAGGAATTGTATGGCAGCTACTCGAACCCTCTGCAGTAGACCAACCAAATTTTGCAGTAACTTTGGCCAATACACTAAACTATTTTTGGCAAAATTTCAGACACCCAACTTCAATAAGTATAGAGTAATGCTCATATAAAATAAGAAGTTGTATGGCAGCTCCTCGAACCCTTCGCAGTCGACCAACCTAATTTTGAAGTAACTTTGGCCATTACAATAAACAATTTTTGGCAAAATTTTAGACACCCAGCTTTAATAGGTATAGAATAATGCTCATATAAAAGAAGGAGTTGTATGGCAGCTACTCGAACTCACTGCAACAGACCAACCAAAATTTGCAAAAACTTTGGCCATAAAACTAAACTATTTTTGCAAAAATTTCAGACATGTAGCTGTAATGGGTACAGAGAAATACTCATATAAAAAAAAAGTTGTATGGCAGCCACCCGAACCCATGTTCCACCAAAATGGCTGGATTTAAATAGCGATGACGGCTATTGCAAAAAAACGAATTTGCGAAAATTTCAAGATCCTGGCTCCTTTAGTTTTTAAGTTATCGTGCGGACGGGCGGACGGACGGACATACATATCTAAATCGATTTTTTTTTTTATTCTGATCCGATCCATACACTTGAGTCTATATCTACCCCTCCTCCTTCTCTGCGTCACAAACGTAATGGCAAATTTATTATACCCTTTGACTATATAGTCATACGGGTATAACAACATCACTTTTGTATTACATTCAAACAAATTTTGAATTTAACAAGTGAGGGGAAAAAACCAAGGGTTTTTAAAAAGCACATTTTTAAAATTATATACAGTTTCTTACTGAGTATTTTATCATGTATTTTTATAAAAATATATATTATGATAATATTATAATTTTGTTATTTCATTAATAATTAATTATATGACTAATAGTGAATTACTTAGAATATAACCCCAATGCACTCAAGAAAACCTGTTAATAAGTGCAAAATATAATGTTGGAGCTTCAATGTTAACGTTTAATTTTGGAAAAACTTACAATGGTGAATAAGTTATTGTTTTATAAGAACATAAAAGTTTTAATTTTGAAGACCTAGTAGCCCTTCAATTGGGAAGGTTCCCAAATTTTTGCTTAGCAAACTTATGATGGATCTGCCCACCCCCTCCTGTCCTCACCCTTCCATTTTTTTCGGTTCTAGGAAATCAATTTTGAACTCCAACAAAATTTGGAATTTTACCTAGAATATTATTATCAAACCAAAAATGGTTAAGACAAAGAACAATTTCTTCAATTTAAAGAGACCCTTTCAAATTTAAGAAAAACCTTTAACGTATATTGAAATATGATGCTGCAGCTATAAATTTTGCATATTTGTAAAAAAAAATTTGAACAGGTGTTAAAGTTACAGGTGGTTGAAAATAGCAAAATTTCAATTTTCGAGCCCTTATAGCTCCTAAACAGGGGGCGTGACAAAAAAATTTTGTTAACCGACTCCTACTAATTTTGGAGGACCTAACTTCTCCCAAAATTTCAAGACCCTAGGTTGAACCGTTTAGAAGATATATGGGGCCAAAAATTTTGCCAAAGTTGAGTTTAGCTTAATGGTAAATTTTAGTACCGTATGGTAACCCTATACAATTGGTTTTTAAAAATTTGTAAAGCTTATAAGAACAGCTGTCTGTTACCGTTTTCAGGTTGGAAATATACCTTATAGAACTCTAATTATAACTGTTTAAATATGGGGCTTTTTTCGACTTTGTGGGGCTGTAGCTCCGTAACGGGGGGGGCTACAGAAAAAAATTCTTCTACGAAATTATTTTTTTTGTAATATCTACCCGTGGTTAAAATTTCTTTACTCTATTTCAAACGGTGTAAAAGTTTTTGTAAACATACGGACGGACGGACAAAGTCAAAATTAAGAAAAACCTTTGACACTTATTGAAACCTTCGTTTTGGAGCTTTCAATTTTGTATACAAATAAAAAAAAATTTTAACTGGTATTCAAGTTATAGGTGTTTAAAAGCTAAATTTTTAGCAAAATTTCAATTTTCGACCCCTTACAGCTCCTAAAGAGGGGACGTGACAAAAAAAATTTGTTAACTGACTCTTACTTATTTCTAAGGATCTAACTTCTCCCAAAATTTCAAGTTTCTAGATTTAGCCGTTCCGAAGTTATGAGGGACCAAAAATTTTGTAAAACTTAGTTTTGAATAACGGTAAATTTTAGTACCGTATGGTAACCCTATACAATTGGTTTTTAAAAATTTGTAAAGCTTATAAGAACAGCTGTCTGTTACCGTTTTCAGGTTGGAAATATACCTTATAGAACTCTAATTATAACTGTTTAAATATGGGGCTTTTTTCGACTTTGTGGGGCTGTAGCTCCGTAACGGGGGGGGCTACAAAAAAAAGTTTTAACATTAAATTATTTTTATTGCAAAACCTACCCATTTCTGGTATTTTTTAGTCAATCGTAGGTAAAAAGGGATGGACGGACGGACGGACAGAGTGAAGCTATATAGGCACATTTTTACAAATTTTTTTGAAAATGTGCTAAAAATGTATTTGTCAAAATTTAACGACAAAATCGTAACAGGAAGAGAGTAATTAAAAAATTTTCAAAATTTTGCAGATATTGCTTTGCTTGCTTTGTTTATTGTTACATAGTTATATAACCAATAATATATTTTTTTGCGTCAAAGCGTTAGAAGCAAGCGAAACATGCAAAGCGTTCCTTGGGTTTTCACTTCTAGTTAAAAAACAAAAACAAAAATTACAATATTAAAGGTGTAATAAATATGTCTCGCGTCCACATACGGCGGTGTGTGTTATTTTATTTACGTGATCTTTGGTTTCGTTCCACACCCTCTCTTCTAAAACTTAGTTTTTCGGTGCGATTTTTTCGGATTTACAGGAAAACGATTTTCCAACCAAAATTTTATTACGGATTTGGATTTACTTACCAATTAAAACAAATATATTTTCTTGTTCTTTCTGAACATTATATAAATATTTTCTTTGTTTAACCTTCGTTAGATCAAAATCTTTAAGGATCTTTTGTAGTTCCCGCCTTACTTTTCTCATAACTAATATACCTGGACGGGAATAGCGAACTCGACTGAGGAGGTGACGCTGATTAAAAATATATACCCCATTCTATATCTAGATTGCTTTCTTTTGGTTACAAGCAAATACCGTAACAAAATCAATGAATGTTCTTCCGTGGGGACCCAAAATATCGAAATTACGTCATCACATAACGGTACTTTATATCTCCAAGTTTTCAAATATATATATCATTAGTACCGATGGCGCGATCTAGTGGTCGAAAAATGCATTACAAAATTTTCTTAATTTTTTGTTGTATTTTACGTAAAAAATCATATTTTTGACCTAAGACAATATGCAGGCACTATATTGTTATTTAAAAAAAAAAAAGTATCAAACTTTCAAAAAAACCGCTATAAGTACGAAATTTTTCAAAACACGCTGTATTTATTACTATACCGTCAGAAAGGTCTCTTTACACTCTTTCTCCTTCTAATAAATTACCAAAACACAACTCAATATTGTATCAAACTCTAAAGTGCATTCTTACATTTTTAAATACATATTTCAACAAAAAAACAAAAAGGCATAATAAATGTATGAGAAATAAGGTATGAAAATGTATTTTTTAATAAAATGTTGTTTCAGGTTTGTATTTATGTTCTCTGGTAGAGCTATTTGTCAACATATACCATACTTATTATTATCGTTGGAAAGAGTGTAAAGATACCTAACGGCATAATAATAAATACAGGGTGTTTTGAAAAATTCTTACTTATAACGGTTATTTTGAAAGTTAGAATGTTTAATTTTTTTATTTTAAATTTCCACTTGAAATTCCAATATTTCAAAAACGGTAGCACCGATTCAGATGAATCAAGGTGTGCATTAAAGCAAATATTGAGCCCTACATAACCGTAATATTTTAGTGCGTGCATATTGTCTTAGGTCAACAATATAAATTAAGAAAATTTTGTAATGCATTTTTCGACCTCTAGGTGGCACCATCGGTACTAATTACATATATATTCGAAAACGTTACATCTCAACGTTATTAATTAACGGTACTGTTATGTAATGACGTCGTCTCGATATTTTGGGTGACCTCTGCTGAAGAATATCCAAAGAATTTATAAAAAAATAAATTATTATCTGATTATCTATAAAAATATAAATTATACTGTGCAATTTTAAAAACTTACCGAGTTACTTCATACAATTTGTTAATACATTGACTATTTTAAATTACTTTTTGTATAAATATTACTTTTTGAATTTTAAAAAAGAAAAAAGTTCAGATTTTTAATAATTTCTTTTCGAAAGCCTAACTACCTTTTAAGAATTGTGTAATATTAGCTATTTTTTAATATATAATGTTATCCATTTGTTACCCACATTCTCTCTATTTTGTAGAGTACCTACTATTAAGTTGTTCCACGGGCTATCAATTACTTGTTTTATATGAGGCAAAAGTACAATTTTATTTAAATTTATTCACATTAGGTTCGATTTTTTTCTTGCACAACAAAAGCATATCATATAATTGATTTGTAATTTTATAAAACGTGAAATTTAGAACTGTTCTTATTGCCGAAAGCCCAATGCCCTTATTAATATTACATCTTGATATTAATTGTCATTTAGTTATTAGAATTTTTGATCGGTTTGGAAAGGCTGTTACTTATAAAATTATTTTTAGCTTAATGCTTTTAAAACTTTTCTAAGTAAATTTAGAAAAATAATTTTGTTTTATTTATTTTGTATTTCAAAATAACAATATTCAAAATATTCTTAACATTTTCAAATTATATTAAACAAAAAAAAAAAGAAATCTTTTGCAAATTTATGAAAACCTTGCACAAAAGTTTCCTTCCCAAAAGGTTTAATTTTATTTATTACCGTTTAATTTATTACCTTTGGAAAGGATTTTATTTAATTTATTACCTAAATACAAATGAAGTACCTAACCAAATTTTGAATCAGTTTATTTTAATTTCGGATAATTTTTTTATATTTGTATCTATATGATATTTCTAGAATTTTAAAGCAAATAAAACAAATATGTAATTATTAAAAACCATGTGCACTGACAACCGAATTTTAAAATGTCTTTATACCCGTGCATACAATAAGGCTAGGGGAAATTTAAAATTATTCCTCCGTTTGTAACCCATCGATCTTGACGAGCTAGATAAAGTGTCAAAGGTACGTATCGTATCAGCATTGAAAAGTAAATCGACCTAGCTATGTGCATCCGTTCGTCCGCCGACAATAACTCAAAAAGTAAAGGAACTAGAGTTTCGAAACTTAAATTGAAAAATTTTCTAAATATAAATTAATAAATCATTTTTTATATCCCTCCTATATTTTTACATTTTTTGTTGTGTCCAAACAGATTATTACTGTAATCTTTTTTGACTTAATAATTTAATAATTTTTTTTTCATAATTTTTTGATTGTAGTGAAAAATTATAGGGAAAAAAAAATAAATTATAGGGATAAAAAAAAAACAAAGCTCCAGGGGAAGACAAAATAACCTCTGAGCTGCTAAAAGCAGCAGGAATAACACTGCACCAGAAACTACATAATCTAATATGTACAATATGGTGTCAAGAGGCGATGCCAGAAAAATGGAATACAGGCCTAATATGTCCAATATACAAAAAAGGAGATAAAATAAATTGCGCAAACTATAGAGGTATTACATTACTGCATATAAAATACTATCAAACATAATATATGAAAGAATAAAACCACTTGCGGAAGGTTTGATAAAAGAATATCAAGGTGGATTCCGAAGTGGCAGATCAACCGTGGATCAGATATTTGTAACTAAGCAGAATATGGAAAAATGCTATGAGTATAACGCTGATCTCCACATACTATTCATTGACTTCCGACAGGCTTTTGATAGTATTAATAGAAAAACGGTCTCTAATGCATTAATAAATCAAGGAGTACCGAGAAAGCTTGCTAAAAAACGTCGAAAACGTTACATCTCAACGTTATTAATTAACGGTACTGTTATGTAATGACGTCGTCTCGATATTTTGGGTGACCTCTGCTGAAGAATATCCAAAGAATTTATAAAAAAATAAATTATTATCTGATTATCTATAAAAATATAAATTATACTAGTACCCTGTGCAATTTTAAAAACTTACCGAGTTACTTCATACAATTTGTTAATACATTGACTATTTTAAATTACTTTTTGTATAAATATTACTTTTTGAATTTTAAAAAAGAAAAAAGTTCAGATTTTTAATAATTTCTTTTCGAAAGCCTAACTACCTTTTAAGAATTGTGTAATATTAGCTATTTTTTAATATTTAATGTTATCCATTTGTTACCCACATTCTCTCTATTTTGTAGAGTACCTACTATTAAGTTGTTCCACGGGCTATCAATTACTTGTTTTATATGAGGCAAAAGTACAATTTTATTTAAATTTATTCACATTAGGTTCGATTTTTTTCTTGCACAACAAAAGCATATCATATAATTGATTTGTAATTTTATAAAACGTGAAATTTAAAACTGTTCTTATTGCCGAAAGCCCAATGCCCTTATTAATATTACATCTTGATATTAATTGTCATTTAGTTATTAGAATTTTTGATCGGTTTGGAAAGGCTGTTACTTATAAAATTATTTTTAGCTTAATGCTTTTAAAACTTTTCTAAGTAAATTTAGAAAAATAATTTTGTTTTATTTATTTTGTATTTCAAAATAACAATATTCAAAATATTCTTAACATTTTCAAATTATATTAAACAAAAAAAAAAGAAATCTTTTGCAAATTTATGAAAACCTTGCACAAAAGTTTCCTTCCCAAAAGGTTTAATTTTATTTATTACCGTTTAATTTATTACCTTTGGAAAGGATTTTATTTAATTTATTACCTAAAGCAGAATATGGAAAAATGCTATGAGTATAACGCTGATCTCCACATACTATTCATTGACTTCCGACAGGCT
This sequence comes from Dolichopus griseipennis, assembly GCA_963082915.1. Lineage (NCBI taxonomy): Eukaryota > Metazoa > Arthropoda > Insecta > Diptera > Dolichopodidae > Dolichopus > Dolichopus griseipennis. The sequence continues at coordinate 109,072,807 of OY720441.1, forward strand.
TTTGATAGTATTAATAGAAAAACGGTCTCTAATGCATTGGTAAATCAAGGAGTACCGAGAAAGCTTGCTAAAAAACGTCGAAAACGTTACATCTCAACGTTATTAATTAACGGTACTGTTATGTAATGACGTCGTCTCGATATTTTGGGTGACCTCTGCTGAAGAATATCCAAAGAATTTATAAAAAAATAAATTATTATCTGATTATCTATAAAAATATAAATTATACTAGTACCCTGTGCAATTTTAAAAACTTACCGAGTTACTTCATACAATTTGTTAATACATTGACTATTTTAAATTACTTTTTGTATAAATATTACTTTTTGAATTTTAAAAAAGAAAAAAGTTCAGATTTTTAATAATTTCTTTTCGAAAGCCTAACTACCTTTTAAGAATTGTGTAATATTAGCTATTTTTTAATATTTAATGTTATCCATTTGTTACCCACATTCTCTCTATTTTGTAGAGTACCTACTATTAAGTTGTTCCACGGGCTATCAATTACTTGTTTTATATGAGGCAAAAATACAATTTTATTTAAATTTATTCACATTAGGTTCGATTTTTTTCTTGCACAACAAAAGCATATCATATAATTGATTTGTAATTTTATAAAACGTGAAATTTAGAACTGTTCTTATTGCCGAAAGCCCAATGCCCTTATTAATATTACATCTTGATATTAATTGTCATTTAGTTATTAGAATTTTTGATCGGTTTGGAAAGGCTGTTACTTATAAAATTATTTTTAGCTTAATGCTTTTAAAACTTTTCTAAGTAAATTTAGAAAAATAATTTTGTTTTATTTATTTTGTATTTCAAAATAACAATATTCAAAATATTCTTAACATTTTCAAATTATATTAAACAAAAAAAAAAGAAATCTTTTGCAAATTTATGAAAACCTTGCACAAAAGTTTCCTTCCCAAAAGGTTTAATTTTATTTATTACCGTTTAATTTATTACCTTTGGAAAGGATTTTATTTAATTTATTACCTAAATACAAATGAAGTACCTAACCAAATTTTGAATCAGTTTATTTTAATTTCGGATAATTTTTTTATATTTGTATCTATATGATATTTCTAGAATTTTAAAGCAAATAAAACAAATATGTAATTATTAAAAACCATGCGCACTGACAACCGAATTTTAAAATGTCTTTATACCCGTGCATACAATAAGGCTAGAGGAAATTTAAAATTATTCCTCCGTTTGTAACCCATCGATCTTGACGAGCTAGATAAAGTGTCAAAGGTACGTATCGTATCAGCATTGAAAAGTAAATCGACCTAGCTATGTGCATCCGTTCGTCCGCCGACAATAACTCAAAAAGTAAAGGAACTAGAGTTTCGAAACTTAAATTGAAAAATTTTCTAAATATAAATTAATAAATCATTTTTTATATCCCTCCTATATTTTTACATTTTTGTTGTGTCCAAACAGATTATTACTGTAATCTTTTTTGACTTAATAATTTAATAATTTTTTTTTCAGAATTTTTTGATTGTAGTGAAAAATTATAGGGAAAAAAAAATAAATTATAGGGATAAAAAAAAACAAAGCTCCACGGGAAGACAAAATAACCTCTGAGCTGCTAAAAGCAGCAGGAACAACACTGCACCAGAAACTACATAATCTAATATGTACAATATGGTGTCAAGAGGCGATGCCAGAAAAATGGAATACAGGCCTAATATGTCCAATATACAAAAAAGGAGATAAAATGAATTGCGCAAACTATAGAGGTATTACATTACTGCATATAAAATACTATCAAACATAATATATGAAAGAATAAAACCACTTGCGGAAGGTTTGATAAAAGAATATCAAGGTGGATTCCGAAGTGGCAGATCAACCGTGGATCAGATATTTGTAACTAAGCAGAATATGGAAAAATGCTATGAGTATAACGCTGATCTCCACATACTATTCATTGACTTCCGACAGGCTTTTGATAGTATTAATAGAAAAACGGTCTCTAATGCATTGGTAAATCAAGGAGTACCGAGAAAGCTTGCTAAGATGGCTATGATGACAATGGAAAACACAAAAGCCAAGGTTCAGATCCAGGATCAAATCTCAGAAGAGTTTGAAATCAACAGCGGAGTAAGACAGGGGGATGCGCTATCTGCACTGTTATTTAACATGGTCTTAAATTATGCTATCGAAAAAGTAGATAAAGAGGGAAATATATTTAACAAAGCGTATCAGATAGTAGCGTACGCTGGTGATGTTGCTATACTATCTAGAAGCTATAGAAACATGGCTGAAGCGTTTACTGAAATAGAGCGAGAAGTAAGGAAAATCGGACTGGAAGTAAACGAAATAAAGACAAAATACTTAAAAATGGCAAGAGAAGAACACAGAAGAAGTCCCCAAAACATAACTATTGGCGAGTATAATTTCGAACGGGTCTCAAGCTTTGCATATCTGGGTGCAACAGTATGCAGCAACAACAGCATGCATTTATCCATATGTGACAGGATCCACGCTGGCAATAGGAGCTTCCTTGCAAATAAAAAGTTGTTACAGTCCAGATTGTTATCAAGGCAAACAAAGCTCATAATATACAAAACTATAATACGACCAGTAGTTACATATGGATGCGAAATATGGACGTTAACTGTAGCAGATGAAAACAGACTAAGAGTTTTTGAAAGAAAAATCTTACTGAAAATTTTCGGTGCCAGCAGAATAGAAAACGGCGAATATATAAGAAGAAATAATGCGGAAACTCAAGAGCTCATTAAACAGGAAGACATCGTCAGATTTTCCAAGGCACAAAGGCTGCAATGGGCCGGGCACATGATGCAAATGAGCGAAAGCCGATCGCAAAAGCGAGCCTTCAATATTAAACCTGATCTAAGAAGAAGTAGGGGCAGGCCACGTTTGAGATGGATTGATAATGTTGAAAATGATGCTCTAGTTTTGCAGGTTGGAAATTGGAAAAGTGCTGCTCAAGATCGCGATGCGTGGCGAGATGTTGTGAAGAAGGCCAAAGCTCACATCGAGCTGTAGCGCCACAAGAAGAAGAAAAAAATAAATGTTAAAATTCAAAAAGATTGTTGTAATATTCTTACGACGAAGCAACATAAAAATTCTACATTATACCATTGATTAAGAATTATATATACATAAACATTTTCGTGTTAAAAATTTGTATGAAATTTTATTAGCATATTTTTTCAAATTCTCTCAAAACGGTTGGCATATTTTAAATGTATTGTAACTATTTCCATTTTATACCCTCTATTTTTATTTTTATTCTCTTAATTTATACCAATTAAATTTGTAGACCATTTTTTACTCTACATAGTACATGTAACATCATTCAAGAATATGATCCTAAAGAAAAGAAAAAAATCGAATTAGAAAAAAAACGAGAAAGAGTGTAGTAGAGTAGACTGTGTCAACCGTGGGATACCCACTCCGATTACTTACTTTTGGCAAAATTTCAAACATACAGCTTTATTAGGTGTAGTGTAATGCTCATATAAAAGAAGGAGTTGTATGGCACTTACTCGAACCCTTTTGACATACTGGTATAAACAATGATTTTTTCATTCATAAATTCATAGTTCATTTTTTCGAATTGATTTCTTTTTTGGTAAAAAATTATTTAATACCTATATAGATATGTATGCATATAAATGTTCTAAAATAATAATTTCAAAATCTAACTTTATAGATCTCAATAACAAATAACCTTTATGAATATTTGAAGGCGACCAAAAATTTTATTTTCAATTTCTTATGAGGTTTCAATTGTAACGGAAAACTTTTTGTTTTGATTTTTTCATTTTTGTTAAAATAAATACATTTTTCTAAAACCTGCAAAGTGCATAGTTGTGGATGGAATGTATGAAATTTTATAAAATGTTTATGTGTAAATGTATGTATGTATTCAAATTTTATTTCTAAATTCTTTAATCTTTAGGGGTTTTTGTTGAATTTAGATCAATAGTAATTTTGTTCTAACTGAAAATTTCTAAATTAACAAAATTATTAAAATCTATTTATTATGGCATTGATAACGAAAAAGTATAAAAAATACTTAACTTGTATGGTGAAGAATTGTGTTTCTAATTTAAACAGGAAGAGTGAAGTAGAGTAGACCGTGTCAACTCTGGGATACCCGTATGAACGTAACATGTACATTATATCATTCGATTAATTATTTTTGGCAAAATTTCAAACATATAGCTTTATTAGGTGTAGTGTAAAGCTCATATAAAAGAAGGAGTTGTATGGCAGCTACTCGAACCCTCTGCGGTAGACTAACCAAATTTTGCATTAACTTTGGCCATTACACTAAACTATTTTTGGCAAAATTTCAGACACCCAGCTGCATTAGATGTAGTGTAATGCTCATATAAAAGAAGGAGTAATATGGCAGCTACTCGAACCCACTGCAGTAGACCAGCCAAATTTTGCAGAAACTTCAGCCATTACACTAAAATTTTATCAAAATTTGAGACACCCAGCTTTAATAGGTATAGATTTTAAAATAATTATTTTAGAACATTTATATTCACATAAAATAAGAAGTTGTATGACAGCTACTCGAACTCACTGCAACAGACCAACCAAATTTTGCAGAAACTTTGGTCATGAAACTAAACTACATTTGCCAAAATTTCAGACACGTAGTTGTAATAAATACAAGTATATACTCATAAATAAAATAGAAGTTGTATGGCAGCTACCCGAAACCATGGACCAAAATGGCTGGATTTAAATAGTGATGACGGCTATTGCAAAAAAACTAATTTGCGAAAATTTCAAGATCCTAGCTCCTTTAGTTTTTGAGTTATCGTGCGGACGGACGGACAGACGGAGGGACATACATAGCTAATTCGATATTTTTTTCGATTCTGATCCGATCCATACACTTGAGTCGATATCTACCTCCCCTCCTTCTCTGCGTCACAAACGTAATGGCAAATTTATTATACCCTTTGACTATATAGTTATACAGTTATAATGATGACAGGTGTTTTTATTGTTTGCCAAATAATAAAGAAAGGAAATCTGCATGGCTTAGAGTATTACATTTTTGCCCAACGTTTGTTTTTAAGAAGAGGTATTGTAATTAGGTACTTAGAATTAAAACAAAATTTATTTTAGGTCGACTGTCTTTTTTTTTGTTTTATTATGTTTGCGATCTACATTTTCTTCCGGAAGATCATAGCGCTATGACGCTATAATAAATCATAAAAAAATGATATCAATATGTTATTGCAATCTATAAAGTTAGATTTTAAAATAATTATTTCAGAACATTTATATTCATATATAATCTATATAGGTATGTACGCATGTACATACAAAATTAAATAATTTTATAGAAAAGAAGAAATCAATTCGAAGAAATGAACTATGAATTTATGAATGAAAAAATCATTGTTTTTTTTTCTTATTCTTGTGATTTTTTTATTTTCTTTGCTATCGTATTCATGGACCATGTTACATGTACTATGTAGAGTGAAAAATGGTCTACAAATTTAATTGGTATAAATTGAGAGAATAAAAATAAAGGGTATAAAATAGAAATAGTTACTTAAAATGTGCCAACCGTTTTGAGAGAATTTTGTAATAAATTAGTCCTTATTAGGTGATAATTTATGTTGTTATCCTGGTAGTTATGCGGTACAAGTCTTAACCAAAGTGCTGAGCGCCATAAGCCCTATGTCACACTGTAATGGTTATATTCTCTTTGGGCTCAACCCAATTTAGGGACTCTGTCTTAGTCAAATTAAAAGATTATTCCTTTTGTTTTTCTTAGTTAAGTTAACTAAGAACTAAAACTTTTAATTGTTATCTTTTTTAAAATTTACAAAGGTATTTATACAATATTTAAAATTTATGCCCACTACTTTTTTTTTAGTAGAGGTATTTACATTTACATTATTAAAAATATTATTTCACAATAAAAAGTGCCATATGGGCTATTTTCTTAAGAACTAAAAATATAATTTAAATTGACAAATATTAAATTATATGGTAAACATATGTGCTACATTCAGTTCTTCAACCTTTTTAAGGAAATTCCCTGAATGTGCAATTTCTATTCATAATGACTTTTTTTTATAAATGTAAAAAAACAGTAAAAATATATAATATTATATGGTACGGGTGTTAATTGTTGTTTTAATTATAAAAGTTTAGAATCAGCATTTTTGCTAAAGAATTAATGTGTTCGTATATACTTAAGGTATATGTGAAATTAGATATCTTTATTAAATTGTTATAAAAGTACGCTAATATTAATTAGGTATTGTGTTCGTGAGAAAAGAATGTAAAAACACGTTGAAGTTAACTAGGTATTGTATTAGTATAAATTAAATGTATGTGTACGGTGAAGTTATATAGGTATTGTAATAATTGTAGTGTTAGAATTAGTGAATGCACTACAATTTGAAAAAATATGCGAATAAAGTTTCATACAAATTTTTAACATGAAAATGTTTAATAATATATAATTCTTAATCAATGATTATACCGAACACAAAATTTATACAAAATTACTACATAATTAGGAAGTATACATATACAGGACAGCCGTAGTGAATTTTCGTACTATTTTACATATTGAAATCAAAGGATATCTATTACAATAAGAAGTTCGACTCCTTATCACTTGACCTAACTACTACATGCTCATATTTACTTAAAAATTTTAAAAATTAGACAGTAAAAATTGTAAACAGAAGTGTGTAGCAAAAATAGTTGTCTAAAATTTTATTAAGATAAAAAAGAAGATTTTCCACCTTTTTTTCTCAATTTTTAGTTTTAATAAATCTTATATCCATGTTATTATACAAAATAATACATATTCATATTAAAATCTGATAACAGTATATTATTTACTTACCTTAAATCTTACGTAAATCTAAAAAACGTTACTTTCTTATTTTGTCGCCCTTCTTTTCAACCGCGAATTAAACATTTTAAATAATTTTTACCATTACTTTACACTTATTTATTAATTAAATTAATATAAGCATTATTATGTTCAATATAAAAAAAAGGCTACAACAATACTATTTACAAAAGATGGAGAACAACAAGATAAGATGAATATAACGAGAAATGATGAAGAAAATATATCATTTAATTCTTCTGATATAGCTTCAAAGCAAAATCCTTTCATTGATTGGATTTCTGCTTTTTTACCAGGTTTAAGGCCAGCTCAACCTATTTCTACACAAAAACCAATGTTTTTTTTAAATGGTAGTTGTGAAGCATGTGGTAAATTAAACAATATTATAAAAAAACTAAATTTCAAAATTCAATATTAATAATAATTCTAGAATGTGGTATTACAAATAAAAGAACACGAATTGTTGGTGGTAAAGAAACTGAGGAAAATCAATATCCGTGGATGGCAATGATGTTATATCGTAGTAAATTTTATTGTGGTGCAACCCTAATAACTGATAGAAATCTGTTAACAGCAGCACATTGTGTTAACGGATTCAATAAAGATTATATTACAATAAGAATGTTAGATCACAACAAAGCTATGTCAAGTACTAATAAATTAGATAGAAAGGTAATTTTGAATGTTATACTTATTAATTAATTAATATTACAAATCACTTAGAATTTTGCATGTGACTGACACCATTTACTACTCATTTTATTTTATTATTTTTTTATATTTGATGTTAGTTCGATACTATTATTAAACTAATACTTTTTTTTTGGTCACGTGACTTAAGACAATTCGACTTAAAGGCTTAACATTTTCAAAAACTTTTGAATCGAGGAAGATTGTAGTAGAGTAGACTGTGTCATACGGGTGACCGTAATAAAAACATTATATCATCCAGTTACTTTTGGCAAAATTTTGAATACACAGCTTTATTAGGTGTAGAGTAATGCTCATATAAAACAAGTGATGAAAAAAAACCACGGGTTTTTGAAAAAGCACATTTTCAAATTAATATTGTATTACGTACTGAGCTTAATTTTGGAAATATATACACTGGTGACTAAGTTACTGCTTACTTATTTATTGCTAACAGTAAATTTTTTATTTTAAATTTAGCTTCGTAACCCTTCAAAGTTAAGAAAAACCTTTGACACACGTTGAAATATATATATATAGAGCTTTGAATTTTGTATACCACTAAAAAAAATTTGGACATGCATTCAAGTTACAGGTGTTTAAAAACAGTAAAGTTTCAATTTTCGAGCCCTTATAGCTCCTACATAGAGGGCTTGACAAAAAAATTTTGTTAAACGACTCCTACTAATTTCTGAGTATCTAACTTTTCCTAAAATTTCAAGACGCTAGCTTAAACCGTTCAAAAGATATGTGTGGGCAAACATTTTGCAAAAATGTTAAATTTTAGTACCGTATGGCAACCCTAAACATTTGCCTTTTAAAAATCTAGAAAGCTTATAAAATCAGCTATCATTTGAAGTTTTTAGAATGAAAATACATATAACACAACTCTTGTTATAACAATTTAAATATAGGGCTCTTTCCAAACTTGGGGGGCTGTAGCCCCGAAAAAGGTGGGGCTACAGAAAAAAATTCTTCAACGAAATTATTTTTTTGCAATAACTACCCATGGTTAAAATTTCTTTACTCTATTTCAAACGGTGTAAAAGTTTTTGTAAACATACGGATGGACGGACGGACGGACAGACGGACGGACAGAGTGAAGCTATATAGGCACATTTTTACAAAATTTTTTGAAAATGTGCTAAAAAGGCGTTGTATGGCAGCTACTTCAGCTCACTGCAGTAGACCAACCAAATTTTGCAAAAACTTTGGCCATAAAACTAAACTATTTTTGGCAAATTTCAGACACGCAGCATCTTTAGGTGCAACTCACTGCCAACCAAATTTTGCGGAAACTTTGGCTATAAAACTAAACTACTTTTGGCAAAATTTCAGACACCCTGCTTCAACAGGTATAGAGTAATGCTCATATAATACTCAACTTCTTGTATCGCAGGTACTAGACCCCGTGTACCAAAATGGGTGAATTTCAATAGCGATGACGGCTATTGCATAAAAACGAAATTGTGAAAATTTCAAAATCTTAGCTCCTTTATTTTTTGAGTTATCGTGGGGACGGACGGACGGACATACATAGCTAAATCGATTTACTTTTCGATTCTGATCCGATCCATACCTTTGAGTCTATATCTATCTTCGCTCCTTTTCTGCGTCATAAACATAATGCCAAATTTAGTATTACCCTTTTGACCTGTAGGCGTACGGGTATAAAAAATATGCCTTTATAGTTTCACTCTGCCTGTCCGTCCGTATGTTTAAAAAATGTTTACATCTTTTGAAATAGTGAGAGGAACTTTTAACTTTGGATAGTATTGCAAAAAATGTAATTTCTTGGAAGAAGTTTTTTCTGAAATCCCATCCGTTACGGCGCTACAGCCCCCTTTGAAACCTCAGAAATTAATAAAATAAGTTCTCAAAAATTGGTAGGAAGCGGTTAAGAAAATTTTTTTGTCATGCCCCCGTTTAGGAGTTGTAAGGGGTCGCAAATTGAAATTATGCTATTTTAAACCACTGTAACGCAATTACCTGGTTACATTTTCTTTTAGTAATAAACAAAACTTGAAGGAAGAAATAAAAAACGAGTAGTTTCCTGTTTATTTCAATTTAATTATTTATTTTGGTAGTACTAATAAAAATTTTAAGCTTCAACATTATTTTTTTATAAATCAGTAACATAGTTACCAGTGTATATTTTTTCAAAATTAAACGTTAACATTGAAGCTCCAACACTATATTTCTACACTTGTTAACAGGTTCTCTTGAGTGCATTGTGATTGTATTCCAAGTATGGATTCCACTATTATTATTAATATATTTGTCTAGAAAGAGGTGTAATAAACGCATTCAATTAAATGTGTTTTGTTGGATGCGTTCAATTATAAAAAAATAAAATATTAATGTTTTGTTGAATGTGTTTTATTTTAGAAAATAAAATATCATAAATTATCATAAGCAGGCCAAAAAATATTTTATTTATTTTTAATAAAAAAAAAAACAAAAATAAAAAAATTTTTTTTATGAATTTAAATTATTTTAAATGTGTATGATTTAGTTCATTTACGTTTTTAAAACCTCACAGAACATTTTCTGGAAATTTTATATAAATACTAAAACATTTTATAATTAAAAATATAGTCTGAATTTTTATTAACATAAGGAATATTGTGTAGTAAGTCTTAATTATTTTCAGTTAAAATCTGAAATAACCAATGTAAGCTTTGTTGCATTGCTTGATTTGCTTTTTTTTGAAAAGCAAGTAAACCAAGCAATGCAATCAAAGTAATTTCAAAATTCCCTCATCTCTCTGTCATCCCTGCATCTTTTGCTCATAATTCCTTCTAATTATTTTTGCTATTTGAAAAAAGTTAAAAAAGGAAAAAAAGTGGTGTACTGTAGAGGTCGGCAAAGTGGTTTCGGGTGTACAATACTTTAGTTCGATGCACCCAGCACCGTAGAAGTCAAACAAATATGTTTTTTTTTTAACTTAATTCGGTATATTAAAAACAATTCCAAATAAAGTTTGCAATTCAAAGTTTATAAATAAAGCAAACCTCAATTCCAAAATCAACATTTAACACAATTTTAAGTACATATAAATAGATACATTTTAGCACGTTGAGTAGGTACATTATAGAATGTTAGCAACAAACAAATATTTCGATTTGAATCTCAACAAAGGTTGCGAAAACTAGCATTATTTTTTTTTAAATATGCATACAAAACATTAGTAAATGGAGAAATAGATCATTATTGAAACAAAATAAACCTATAAAAAAATTTTAAATCTTTTAATTATTTATTTAATTTAAGCAAGTACGCATTTAGATTTTTTTATTTTTTTTTTTTTTTTATTTTTACGTAGGTTGGAATGGAATCTTCAAAAGACACAATGAGCCCCGTAGCTTGACATTGCGTGTGGGATTCTTACCCACTAAACCACACCTTTCCTCTATTGCGATCTAGTCCGATAGGACTAATGAGCGATTTTTCTTCTGGCTTTATTTTAGTTTTAAATGTAGATTCCATCCAGCGATGTCTATCTAACTGTTTCTTTCTCTTATTATAGCTACACTAACTCAAAAGGCTTTACTCTTTTGAGTCGTCTGGCTATATTTGTATTATCCAGAAGCTGGACTACCTCGACATTTACATGGTTTTGGAGTCTTTTTTCGTGACTTCTTGCAAAATTTTGGATTTCTTTATCTACAAATTCTATTTGCATATCTCTATGTAGGTCATAGTTTCTGATGAACCAGGGCGCGTTCACAATATTTCTTAGAACTTTATTCTGGAACCTCTGAATAACATCTCTATTACTCTTTTTGCTGCATCCCCATAGCTGGATGCCGTATGACCATACTGGTTTCAATATTTGTTTATAGAGCAGAAGTTTGTTTTGTATTGTCAAGGTAGAATGCTTACCTATGAGCCAGTACATTTTTCTATAACGGATTTGTAACTCTTCTTTCTTGTTTTTAATGTGGGCTTTCCAGCGAAGCTTCGCATCTAATGTCATACCAAGATATTTGGCAGTATTTGAATAAGGTATTTCTTGACCATTTATATATACTGGTTTATGGTAAATTTTTTTATTTGTGAAATCCACATGAATTGACTTAGCTTCATTTAATTTTAGCCTCCACCTTTTTGTATAATTTTGGATTTTTGTCATAGCTCTCTGCAGTTTTTCTGTAGATTCTTCATTATTTTCTCCGACAGCCAAAACCGCTGTATCAAGTGCAGGAAAATCACAAGTATACAACAGATACAATATTGGACCGAGTACACTTCCTTGAGGAACTCCAGCACTGATTTCTTTAAGATCGGAATATTCTCCTTCTTGTTTTATGTAGAAGTATCTGTCTGATAGATAGCTTTCTATCATTTCCGAATGCTCTTTTGGAAGGATTGTTCTCAGTTTACAATTCAATCCCTTGTGCCACACCTTATCGAATGCCTGAGTCACATCCAAAAAGATTGCTGAACAGACTTTCTTCTCCTCTAAAGCTTTTTCAATAGTGTTTGTTGAAATGTGTACCTGGTCTATTGTTGCATGTTTTTCTCTAAAGCCGAATTGGTGGTCCGGAATTAGATTCTTCCTTTCAATAATCGGTTTTAGTCTTCTCAAATAAATTTTTTCAAATAGTTTTGACATTATAGGTAGCAATGAGATTGGTCTATAAGACGTTATCTCATTTGGTGGTTTTCCTGCTTTGGGTATCATAATGACCTCGGCCACTTTCCACACTTTCGGCACATATTTCAGCCTGAATGCAGCATTTATAAGATTTGTTATTTTAACTATTGCCTTCTCTGGTACCTGCTTCAGAATTTGTCCGGTTATTAAATCATATCCCGGAGCTTTTTTAGATTTAATGTTGTTTTTAATTTCTTTTTTCACTTCAGCTGGATTTGTTAATGCGATTTCCTCTTGCTCTTGAATTTGTTCTACATCTAGATCTTCCTCTTCTTCACCAGTGTTTACTTGAAATATCTTTTCTAGGTGTTCCGCAAATAATTTGGCTTTTTCTTTATTATCTCTCGCCCACTTTCCGTCCAGTTTTCTAATTGAAGGAATAGCTGCAATAGGTTTTTTCAGATTTTTAGCTGCCTTCCAAAGAGAGTAATCAGTACTTTTAACATTTGTTAGCTTTTCCAAATATAAATTTATCGATTTGTTTTTCACTTCCTTAATTCTTCTCCTTAGTTGTTGGGTGAGATTATTCAGCCTAGTTTTATCTTGTGGAGCTCTAGTTTGGTGCCATTTTTTCCTTGCTCTGCGTTTTATTGCAATTAGTTCTAAGATTTCGGCTGGATATTTATTTTCTTTTACTCTTTGTTTAATTACTGGAGTATTTTCCCACACTGTAAGTTGTATATCGTTAATGTAGTTTTCCACCTCCGCATCCAATTGTTCTTTGTATTGCAACGGTACAGCTAGTTTTATTTTTTCTTCCAGACATACTTTAAAGCTTTCCCAGTCAGTGTATTTATTGGCGAGAATCGGAATGCTCTGCTTTTCAATAGCGTTTTCACTTACAGTTAGCAGAATTGGTGAGTGGTCAGAGTCCATTTCCTGTCTATCTTCTATCTGTATGAAATTATTCGAAATGTTTTTAATAATGAAAAAATCTATTAAATCAGGTATTTTATTTGGATCTGTAGGCCAATATGTAGGTTTTCCTGTTGATATGGTTTCACACCCAAATTCGCTTGTTGCTTGGAATAATTCTCTGCCTTTGGTTGTTGTTAGCCGTGATCCCCAGTGTGTATTTTTGGCCTTAAAATCACCTCCTATAACAAACTTTTTTCCTAGTTTCTTAAAAAGATCCAAATAATGATGTTTCTTCAGAGAGTACTTAGGTGGACAATATATACTTGCTACTACAATAAAGTAGTTTTTACATTTTACGTTTACGGCCATAGCTTGTATTTCTTCTGTTTCAAATTTGGCTTCTTCAAAATGTTGTATACTTTGTTTTATAATTACTGCACTTCCTCCTCTAAGCAGAGTTACCTGGATGTATGCTATGATAAACTTTATAACCATGAAAATTAATATGCGTTTGTTTGTTAAAGTGTGTTTCTGCTATAAGACAAACATCTATATTATTTATGTCAAGGACTGCTTGTAGCTCTTGTTGGTGTTGTAGCAGTCCATTGACATTCCTTGAAAAAATTTTTAGTTTATTCATCTTTTCGATTTCGAAGCAGGTTTTTGGTACTGCCCTCTAGTGCTCCTATTCTACAATCACGCATTTAAATAAAAAAGAAATATTAATTGAAATTTGAAAAAAAATTGACCAAAAAAGGTAGACCACGTAACTTATTCATATTCAAGTTTTTAAGATACAACAAGGAATAATATAAGTGATTTGTTTAATTTTTGTGTATCTATTACTAGAATCGAAGCATAATCTGTGTTATCAAAAAGTCACGGTTGCGACTTTACTTAAGAATATGGTATTGATACACAATATATGTATATGTATATAATGAAATTAGAAATAGTTCTTAATTAGAAAAAGTTCTTCTTTCAATTGAACTTCCGTCATTCTGTGACGGGCCAACAGCTCGTTATTAATAATTAATAATGAAATGATGAAATAAGTAAATTATATACTCGTATTGTCAATTTGTTTTTATATATATTTTTATACCCGTCCGTATGACTATTAGTCAAAAGAGTATACTAAATTTGTCATTACATTTGTGACGCAGAGAAGGAGGGCGGCTAGATATAGATTCAAGTGTATGGATCGGATCAGAATCGAAAAATAAATCGAGTTAGCTATTTATGTTCGTCCGCCCGTCCGTCCGTCTGTCCATCCGTCCGCACGATAACTCAAAAAACAAGCTAGGAATTTGAAATTTCCACAAATTCGTTCTTATGAAATAGTCGTCATCGCTATTTAAATGCAGCCATTTTGGTCCACGGGTTCGAGCACTTGCCATACAACTTCTTTTTTTATATGAGCATTAATCTATACTTATTAAAACTGGGTGTCTGAAATTTTGACAAAAGTGGTTTAGTTTTATGGCCAAAGTTTCTGCAAAATTTGTGTGGTCTCCGTAATCGCTATTTAAATGCAGTCATTTTGGTCCACGGGTTCGAGCACTTGCCATACAACTTCTTTTTTTATATGAGCATTAATCTGTACTTATTAAAACTGGGTGTCTGAAATTAGTGTAATGGCAAAATAGTTTAGTGTAATGGCCAAAATTATGCAAAATTTGGTTGGTCCACTGCAGAGGATTCGAGTAGCTGCCATACAACTCCTTCTTTTATGTAAGCATTACACACTACACATAATAAAACTGTATGTTTTAAATTTTGCCAAAAGTATTTAACCGGACGATGTAATGTTTATATTACGGTCATACGGGTATCCCAGAGTTGAAACAGTCTACTCTACTACACTCTTCCTGGTTTACCCTAAACTTAATTAAAAAAAAAAACATTTTGAAAAAGTGCTTTTGTAAATATTCTAGGTTTTTGTAATGACTTTTTAAATAAAAAGAACCTTATTGTTATTTTATCTTGTTTTCTAAAATTGCAAAATTATGGTAAATAAAAGATTTTATATACTTATATATAGATTGTATTTATTGAAAGTGGTGTATTTTTCGGCGTCGCAAAATCTTGTAGGCATTTTAAAGATAGTTACGAGTTTTTGTGTATTTATATACGGTCAGTTTAGTTTCTTAAAACAAAAAAATTAAAAATCGCTGTAAGTTTTAGATTCCAGAAAAAAGATAAAATCCTATATTATGAAGAGATGCAAAATCTCGTGTGTTAATGCATAGCCGCTCGCCTCATTAAATGAGACATAAAATCATACGGGAAAAATTTGCTATTATGACTTTATGTCTCATTTAGATGTGACTTGAAGGGCATTGAGTGGCCTTATATCACGTGATCCTTTTTTTCGCATATTTTCAAAAAAAAAAATCTTCAAAAATTTGTAAAAATCTTCAAAAATACATCACTCAAATGTATAGGGTTGCAATATAGTACTAAAATTTACCATTCTGCAAAACTTAATTTTAGCAAAATTTTTGGCCACACATATCTTCTAAACGGTTTAAACTAGGGTCTTGATTTTGGGAGAAATTAGATCCTCAGAAATTGGTAGGAGTCGGTTAACAACATTTTTTTGTCATGTCCCCTGTCTAAGAGCTCGAAATTTTGCTATTTTTACACACATGTATTTTGAATACTTGTTAAAATTTTTTTTTATTGATACACAAAATTCAAAGCTCTATAATTATATTTCAACAAGTTTCAAAGGTTTTTCTTAATTTTGAAGGGTGATGAAGGTACAGCCCTCGCAAATTCCAAAAAAGCCCTATTTTTACAAGAGTTCTATAGAGTATACTTGCAATCTAAAAACAGTAAAAAAGATCTGGTTTTATAGGCGGCACAAAAATACATCGCTAAAATATATAGGGTCGCCATATACGATACTAAAATTTACTATTATGCAAAACTCAATTTTTGTAACTTAAATACCTGTTTAAAGTTTTTTTGTTTACAAATACACAAAATTCAAAACTGCAGCATTAAATTTCAACATAATTATGTTAAAGGTTTTTCTTAAATTTAAAAGGGGTTCTTTAAATTGAATAAATTGTCTCTTAGTGTTAACCATTTTTGCTTAGATAATAAAATTCAAGGTAAAATTCCAAATTTTGGTGATGATCACCATTGATTTCCTGGAACCTAAAAAAAGGGAAGGATGGGGTCACCCTTCTGGTGGAGATCCTCGAGAATCATCATAAGTATGCTTAGCAGGAATTTGGTAACCTTCCCAATTGAAGGCTTTTTAGGACTTACACATCTTTATTTTATTAATTTCAGTTATCTAATGTACAAAAAAAACAAAATTAAAACAAAGTAATAAAAAAATTCAGAAAATTATTCAGACATAAAAAATAAAACAAAAAGCAATAAGAATTCAATAAAATTTTAGAATTTCTTTTTTATTTTTTTTATCAGTTAATTATTTTTAAATTGTAAACATTAATAATCTTCTATTAACATATTCTTGAATTATATTGTAAACTGGTATTTATTTAATTCTTTTACATTGGCAGGTAGGTAAGTTATTATACTATCTAACAGCTGTTTTCATAATTCCTTCTAAACCATTCAAATGTATAGAGATGGGAAAATCTAAGTGACAGGCAGATCTGGTTTGATAATTATGTATTTGATTACTACTTATAAGTGATGTACTCGATTTAATTAAATTAGCATTCATATAATATATTTGAAGTAGCTTAAGCAATTCCTTATAGTCTTTAACCTTTAAGATATTTAGTATTCGGTGCATTTGATTTGTTGATGTTCTCCAATTTAAGACAAATAAGTTCTTTATCGCTTTATTTTGTATTCTCTGTAGGGTGTGTAGGTTTTTCAAGAACGTGTTACCCCATAAACGTACTCTATGACTGTGGAATATACTGTAGAATACCGATATTTTTTTTCCCCTGGTTATTCGTTTCCCGAGATTTCCAAACAAACCTGCTATTCTACTAGTTTTCAATGTAACCCCCTTTATGTGTTCATTCCAATTAAGTTTTTCATCAATACCAAAAACAGTAAAGATATGGGGTTTCTGGGTAAAATGTTCAAAAGCTCTAAAGCTCTATATTCAAATTTAATAAAGGTCATCCGTTACGTTTGAAAGTTAAGCTGAAAGGTTTAAAAAAGCCGTGGAAATTTTTTATTTAATTGTGAATTTGTCTAAAAAGCTTTGAAACAAATAATAACAAGCTTACCCTGGTTTGGTTTAAATACAAAATTACTAAAGCTGAAAGTTAGTTTAATATTTATTTGAAAAATTATAAAAAATTTTTAAAGTTAGTTTTGAAGTCAAAGCTAATAAAGCTCGTACATATTTCACAAAGAAGAAAAATTTAATTTTAATTCTAAATGTAGTTTAAGAACAACAGTTTTTGACCCAAATGTAATTTCAAATTTAGTTGATTACATTTTTAAAATGGCTAAAAAATTTAAACAAGTTTTTTTAATAGCTCATAATGGACAAGGTTTTGATTACCAGTTTACTTTAAATGAATTGGTACATAAAAGTGACAAAGAGCCAAAATTAATCATGAGAGGCACAAAAATTATTCAGATGCAGATTAAAAATATAAGGTTTTTAGATTCTATGAATTATCTTCTAATGCCACTAAGTCAACTTCCTAAGCTTTCGATTTATCAACTAATTTAAAAAAAGCGTTATATTCCACATTTTTTTAATACAACAGAAAATATAAATTGGGCCAATTCCACTTATGCATTACTATTGTCCTGTTATAATGACAGAAGAAAATCGGAAAAATTTTATTGATTGTTATGAACAAAAGCAAAAATACCGAGTTCAACATGAAACGTGATTTGATAGATAATTGCAAAAATGATGTACATATTTTAACTGAAGCCTGCATTAAATTTAGAAAATTTCTATTGGAAGAAAATAATGTGTGTCCTTTCACTGAGGCTACAATCATTGGTTCAGCATGCAACTTAGTTTTCGAAGAAACTTTTTTAAACCGAAAACTATATAGAATTAATACCCAAACAAGTATAGAAACAGTCAGTTGGTGCAACCGACTTAGAAATACCATACACCTATTTGGTTCAAATTTAAGGACATATCCATAAGTCGTTTTAACACCATAAGAGCTGTTACTAATTTCATCGTAAGACATAGCTAATCAAATTAACTTTATAATACTAAAATCATTTTCTAATTACACTATCTATTAAAAAATATTACAAATTCTTACTAATTTATCTATTTAAAAATATTAAAACAAAAAAACTTGAAATAAATGAAAATATATTTATTCCAATTCAATTACTAAATGAAAAAATTTGAATTATTAAATTTTGTGATAAAAAGCTAATATATTTAATATTTAAAATTTTTCAAAATTGCAATTATTTTAAATGGCTTGTTTATGTACCTATAAGAAAAGCTTATAAACGCAAAATATGCAATAAATGTATTTCTAAAATACATATGCAAATTTAGACCTTTTCATATAATTCATTTAAATATAAAAATAAATTTTAAATAAATGCAGCAAGTGCCTTTGAACATAGCTGAACCACTACAATTAAGTCAAAATTTCGGAGACACATAGGAAATAGGAAATATATTCTTTGGCTTCGAAATTAAACTCGACCAGAACCAATTTCCATGGTACTTTCATTACTAGTAACCTAGAGTTTAAATTTCATCAAAATAGCGGCATTATTTTTTGAGTTATGGTGTTTTAAGATATATGTTTGTTAGCCCTTGAGCTTTCCAAGGGTTTCAGAAC
The DNA here is from genome assembly GCA_963082915.1 of Dolichopus griseipennis. NCBI lineage: Eukaryota > Metazoa > Arthropoda > Insecta > Diptera > Dolichopodidae > Dolichopus > Dolichopus griseipennis. The sequence goes on from OY720441.1 coordinate 109,091,690, forward strand.
TCGAAACCATGGTACGATTTCGCCCATATGCAGTCCCCGTCATACTTTCAATACAAGTTAACTCTTGTACACTATTGTAACGTTCTATCTTAATTTTAAGTTACTATTTTTAATCAGACTCACCAGAATGGTGAAGACTGATATTAAGCTTTTCGCACAGGTAGGTCATGAGATCACCAGTTGAACGACGGGCTCTGAACCCGTATTGTCGATCATGAAGCAAACCTTTACGATCTAGATATTTCAAAAGCTTATAGTTAATAACTTTTTCCATTACTTTGGATAGGACCGATGTAATAGCAATAGGTCGGTAGTTAGAGGGATCGCTTTTATCGCCTTTTTTAGGAATTGGAAAAACATGTGCAATCTTCCATTGGGTAGGATGAATACCCGAAGTAAAGGAAAGATGGAAAAGGTTGCGCAGAGGTTTTGAAATGGAGGTATATGTGTTTTTGAGGACGGTAGTTGTAATACCGTCTGGACCGGCTGATTTTTTTGTATCAAGATTCTTCAAAATTTTCATCACTGCTCGCGTCCTAAAGTATATTCTACCAAAGGAGCAGCCAACTTCTGGAATAGATGGGGGTCTTTGAGTTGACTGAGGCAGTGACGAGTTAGAAGCGAACTGTTTGCCAAACAAATTCGCTTTCTCCTTTGAATCTGACACGATGTGGTTGTTTACATCAACAAGTGGAGGAAAAGAAGACCAGCTATTGTCTTCTTTTAAATTTTTTGCAAAATTCCAAAAGGATTTGCTATTCTTGGGCATGTGTATTAGTTTACGTTTCAACCTTTGGTTGAACAAGAATTTTTGCTTGTTGACAATTCTCTTTCATCTGTTCCGAACCACTATATAGTTGGCCCTGTAAGCCTCCAAACCACTGTCCTGGTACTTTTTGAACGCCTCCTCTTTTTTTAGAATGGCTTCTTTGCAAATACGATTAAACCGAGTTTTGGGTTTCCGCTTAATAGATTTCATGGAGTGAGGTATAAATAATCTCATTCCAAGTAGAATAGTTTCACTAATCGCATTTGCAGCAAAGTCAACATTCCTACCACGGAAGCACAGTGATCAATCAAAGGTTTTGTAAAAATTGTTCAGACCTTCCTAGTTAGCATGGTTATAACGCCATACCAATTTTTTGGGAAGGGACCTTTGGTTGGACACGGGGCCTGCCTGGACACGGGAACCAACTGAAACCACATACTTTTCAGGGTGTGTGGTTAGAAACAGATCCAAGAGGTGACCTTCTTGATCAGCACGGTCAGGGATTCTAGTGGGATTTTTAACAAGTTGAGAAAGGTGAAATAGAGTGGAAAATAATTCAACTTGTTTCCCAATCGAGTTTTGACTCGGAGAAGAGCTACTGGAAAAGTGAAGCCAGTCTTTGTTATGAACATTAAAATCCCCCGCCAGAACAATTTCTGTCTCAGGATAACAATCGAGAATTTCATTGATCTGGTTTGAAAGGTTTTCAATTTCCATAACAGTTTCCTGTTCACTTGAATTGGGTGATCTGTATAGAAAACAGAAATATATAACATGCTTTCCAACATGGATTTTGACCCAAACGTAATTGAAAGTTGGGCTAGAAGATTTATATTTGACAAGAGTGTTGAAAGCAATGTCTTTTTTTATATAGATGATGATGCCTCTTTTGGGAACGAAGTGTGAAATGAGTGAGTAGCCGTTAATATCGAAGTTAACATTTTGGCCACTAACTTGCGTTTCACATAGAGCAAGGATTGCCGGTTTAATTGAATTAAGATGGCCCTCAACGGCATGGACGTTCGTTTGTAAACCGCGAATATTACAAAAATTAACGTTAAAGTTGATAATTTTGTTAAAAATTAGAAAGAACAAAAATAAAGAAAAAGAAGAAAAAACTAAAAAAATTGCTTATTGTACGATTTATTCAACCTAAACCGATAACACCTTAAAACAAAAAAAAAATAGAAAAATAAAACAAAAAAAAATTTTTATTCTCAATTTTAATTTTCTTCGATTTTAATTTTAAAAGTTTTATTTCGAGCAAGAGAATGGTTTATAACTACGTCCAACAGTTTTTAACTTGCACGATATAGAATCTAAATAGAAACTATATGTGCCCTTATTGTAGTAGGTACAACCACAAACTCAATCAAAATAAAACTAATTCACTTTTTAGTTTGTCATTGTCTATTTGAAGTTTTATTCTTTTTTTGATGAAATGTTTGTTATTATTTTTTTTCCATCATTATTGTTTTTTAGGAACTAATATATTATTTACATTTTTTAGCACATTTTCAAAAAATTTTGTAAAAATGTGCCTATATAGCTTCACTCTGTCCGTCCGTCTGTCCGTCCGTCCGTCCGTATGTTTACAAAAACTTTTACACCGTTTAAAATAGAGTAAAAAAATTTTAAACACGGGTAGGTATTGCAAAAAAAATAATTTCGTAGAAGAATTTTTTTCTGTAGCCCCACCTGTTACGGGGCTACAGCCCCCCAAAGTTGGAAAAAGCCCTATATTTAAATTGTTATAACAAGAGTTGTGTTGGATATATTTTCAATCTGGAAACGGCACACGATAGCTGGTTTTATAAACTTTATAAAATTTTAAAAGGCAAATGTTTAGGGTTGCCAGACGGTACTAAAATTTAACATTAAACAAAACTCAATTTTTGCAAAAATTTTGGCCACACATATCTTCCGAACGGTTCAAGCTAGGGTCTTGAAATTTTGGGAGAAGTTAGATACTCAAAAATTAGTAGGAATCGGTTAACAAAATTTTTTTGTCCAGGCCCATGTTTCGGAGCTATAAGGGCTCGAAAATTGAAATTTTGCTATTTTTAAACACCTGTAACTTGAATACCTGTCCAAATTTTTTTTTAGTGATATACAAAATTCAAAGCTCTATAATTATATTTCATCATGTGTCAAAGGTTTTTCTTAATTTTGAAGGGTTACGAAGCTACAGCCCCTGCAAATTCCAAAAAAGCCCTATATTTAAAATGATATAACATGAGTTCTGTTAGGTTTATTTTCAATCAAAAAACGGTATAAGAGAGCTGTTTTTATAGACTCAACAAAAATATGTCGATCAAATTTATAGGGTTGCCATATGGTACTAAAATTTAGCATTATATAAAACTAAATTTTTGCAAAATTTTTCGTCCCACATATCTCTTAAACGGTTTAAGATAGGGCCTTGAAATTTTGGGAGAAGTTAGGTCCTCAAAAGTTAGTAGGAGTCGGTTAACAAAATTTTTTTGTCAAGCCCCCTGTTTAGAAGCTATAAGGGCTCGAAAATTGAAATTTTGCTATTTTTAAGCACCTTTAACTTGAATACCTGTCCAATTTTTTTATTATTAATATACAAAATTTGAAGGTCCAACATTATATTTTAACATATGTTAAAGGCTTTGCTTAAATTTAAAAGCGGTTCCTTAAACTGAAGAAAGTGTCTCTCAGTTTTACTCATTTTTGCTTAGATAATAAAATTCTAAGAAAAATTCCAAATTTTGGTTTAATTCTTAGAAACTACAAAAGTGGAGAGGGAGGGGGGGGGTAAGATGAAGTTAGGTCCTTGAGAAATTTGGCAACCTTCCCCATAGAGGAGCTAATAGGGCTTAAAAATTAAAAATTTACTGTTTTTATAGGTAAGCAGTAACTTAGTCACTAATGTATATTTTTCCTAAATTAAACGTTAATATTGAAGCTTCAACATTATATTCCGATAAAATACTTAGTATGAAACACTTTATTATTTTGGAAATGTGCTTTTTTAAAAACCCTTGGTTTTTTATCATCACTTGTTTTATTATGTGAGCTGCCACATGTACCATGTGCTACAGCAATCACAATTTCTTTTGTTGAAAATATTAATAAAAACAAAAAACAAAAAAAACCCAGTAGAAAATATAACTTATTACTAACTAAAATTTAATTTGTTCGATAAAATCTAATTATTATTTTTATTATTTTTTTTTGTTTTTGTTTTAATTCAAAAAAAAAAAATTTTAATTTTAAAAATTGTTTAAAAAATTTGTCGGAGAATATTTTTTTTTTAACCGTGTCCATTTAAATCTCAAGCCACACTCGATACCTAGTAATATAAATCGAAAAAAAAATAATCACACACCTGTAGAAATAAAAAAAAATATTACATATGACTTTTTATCGAGAGCCATTATTGAACCTGCTCTTGGTTATTTTGGAATTTTTTAAGCTATTTGAGACATCAAACCCTTGTCCTAAAGGTAAAAACTTCAAAATTTTAAAAAAATATTGGTATAGTTAACTTAACTGACATATAAATTATAAATTTTCTACAGATGTGTTCTTACTTTATGCATTTTTAATTTAACTAATCTTTTTGAATAATTATTCTTCACAAACATTTTTATACCCGTGAAGAATAATTATATACTAGTATCGCCCTGTGCTCGAAATTCGAGCTATTTTTGCTTTTAAGTTAACATATAAAATTCGTTTTGTGTAAATTATATTAGACTATACATAATAAAAATTATGCCAACAGTGTTGTCAACAATTCTTGCGCTTGAAATTTGCTTAAAAAAAATTTATAATTTTTCTTAATTATTAAAACATTGTTAAGTACCGATTTTTGAGTTTTATTTCTATAGCTTAAGCCGGTTGAAAGAGAGGATAAATTGGTACAGTTAAATTAAATTAAAATTCTAAATACATATAAATAGTATTCTAATAAATACATATTTCTAAACATATACATATATTTATTGAAATCAAGAATCCAAAATTCGAGTTAATGCTGTCCTTCATATAGCAAACCGTACTTTTTTTTTATTTGAACTATGTTGTACGTATTCTGTATTAAATTGTACTAATTAAAAAACTCTATGAATACATAATATGTACAACAAAATTAAACATATCATAATTCATAAGTTTAGTATTTAGTATTATATAATATTGAAGCTGCCAGAAGTACAAATAATAGTCAAGTTGACCGAAGTCTTTTTTTAAATCTCAATCTTAAGATTTATAGCAAAAAAAAAAGTTTTTCAATAAATCAAAGAATAAATTTTTCCTACCCTTTTTTCATTTTTAAATTTAAAAGCTACATAGGTAAATTTTTACTACTATATAATATATGCCTATTTAAAGTTCTGAAAACATGCGAAAAATGATTCTGAATTCCTTAGTTTTGTTAAATATACAAGTTTATCAACACATTTTTGGTTAATAATTTGCTCATGTCTGTTAAATAACATGTGCATTTAAATATTGTTTTTGTTTTGTTATATATTTATGATAATCTTTTCTTATGTTTTTCTTCCTTAATAAACTATCAAGCAGATATGACGTGTTTTTTTTATACTATTAACAGGTTATGAGCCCAGTCAAAATTTTTAAAATAAATTTTTTAAGTTTTTTTTTACGGATAAAATAAGCAAGAAGGAACTTTTTTGGAAAAAGCAGGAGCTGTTTTGTAAAAAAAAAAAAAAAAAACAAAAAAAATATTGATTAATTTGCAGTATAAAGAAAAAACTGGTGGTCAAAATGGACAAAGATTTGAGGTTGGAAAAATTGAAAAATGCGGATGATTGGCCCACGTGGAAGTTTCAAACAAGAATAATTTTGAACGCTGAGGACTATTGGGATATAGTTAATGGCACGACTTGTCGGCCAGTAGAAGCAGAGCAACAAGTAGAATGGACACGAAAAGATTCGAAAGCCCAAAGAATTATTGCTACAAATGTAGGACAGGAACCTTTAATTCATTTAATGAATTGTTCCACCGCTTGTGAAATGTGGAAAAAATTAGAAAACATATATGAACAGAAGTCAACCACAAGCATTCATTTGCTACAGCAGAGATTCTACAGTTTTAAAAAACTGCCCGAAGACAACATTTCTATCCACATCTCAAAACTTGAAAAAAATAGTTCAACAGTTGAAAGATTTAGGAGAACCCGTGTCGGAGTCAATGGTTATAACAAAAATTTTAACAACATTACCATCAAGTTACAATCATTTTTATACCGCGTGGGAATCTACATCTACAGAGAACCAAACTCTTTCTAATCTAACATCTAGATTGATTATGGAGGAATCACGCATGGGTGTACAAAATGATAATATGAACGAAGCCTTAATAAGTAATCGTAAAAATTTTAATAAAGTCAACCATAATAAAAAATTAGGAAAATGTTTTATTTGTAAGCAAACTGGACACTGGAAAATAAATTGCCCGCGGAGAAAAGCAAATCAAAATTCACAAAAAGGTAGTTCAGCACTAGTAAGTCAAGCATTTATTTCAAGTAATGTAAGCAACAAAAGTGATTGGTATTTAGACTCAGGAGCAAGTGATCATATGACAAATAGGAAAGATTATTTTACAAATTATAAAACTTTCAAAAATCCAGTTAAAGTGCGTGTTGGTAATGGTGATATAATTTATGCTTATGGTCGTGGGGACATAAATATTTTAGCATTTAACAACAAAACATGGATAGAAAAATATTTATCAGATGTTCTTTTTGTACCTGAAATAAAAATGAATTTGATCTCATCCAACTGTGCTTTAGATAAAGGAATGATTTTGCTTTCAAATAATAATAAATGTGAACTAATTAAAAATAAAGAAATTATTGCAGTAGGTGTGCGTGAACAAAAACTGTTTAAAATGTTATTTAAAATAAATAACGTTAACGTTGATGTAGTAGCAAATGTGTCAGTAAAAATTAAACAAATCAAATCATTGAAAACGTGGCATGAACGTTTAAGTCATCAAAACATTTCATACATAAGAAAGTTTTTAAATGATAAAAACATTAAGTTTTCTGATTCAGAAAATTTTTTTTGTGAAGCTTGTGTTATGGGCAAACATCATAGAATGCCATTTGGACATAGTACAAACAGGGCAACAAAGCAAGGTGAACTTATACACACTGATGTTTGCGGACCCATGCAAGAAAATTCTTATGGTGGAGCAAGGTATTTTGTTTTATTTAAAGATGATTTTTCACATTTTAGGATGGTTTACTTTATCAAAGAAAAAACTGAAGTAGGAAATTTAATTGAATGTTTTTTAAACGAAGTTAAAATAGATACAGACAATAATGTCAAAATTTTAAGATCAGATAATGGATCTGAATACGTTAATGGACATGTCACTCGTATTCTAGAAAAACATGGTGTTCGACATCACACTACAGTGCCGTATTGCCCTGAACAAAATGGTAGAGCTGAACGGGAAATGAGAACAATTATGGAGGCAGCCAGAACTATGATACATGCAAAGAATCTTGATTTAAAATTCTGGGCAGAAGCGGTTAACACAGCTGTATACGTTTTAAATCGCACTGGCCCAAGTTCAGTGGAAGGAAAAACACCATTTGAACTATGGTACAACAAAGAGCCTGCAATTCAAAACTTTAAAATATTTGGATGTGAAGTTTACATTCATATTCCAAAAGAAAAAAGGCGCAAGCTGCATAAAAAAGCACTTAAAGGAATTTTTGTTGGATATGCAAATAATTCAAAAGGTTATCGCGTTTGGATTCCGGAAACAAGGAAGGTGGAGTTATCACATGATGTAATTTTCAAGGAAATAAACGACTTTAACGGTTCTAGTGTAGTAGAAATTCAAGAAAACAGTTCAACAAATGAAAATGATCAAGAAAATTCAAGTTCAATTTTTGACATGTATAACGATTTTAAATTAAATAACAACTCTACCGAGAATACAAAAATTGATAATATTATAACACAAAATAAAAATAAAATTCATTCTGTTGAGATAAATAAAACTAATAATGATAATTTAATTAAAGGTGTTAGTTCTGAATATTCAACTAAAAAAAATAATGGTGAAGATTCAATGAATAAAATCTCGGAACAATATGAAAGAGAAGATGGTACAAATTTAGTGGAAGATTTTTGTGACGATGATATCGAAATGGATAATCCAAATGACAGTATATTAGATACAGAAATGGTGGAACTAGATAATTCTGTAACGTTCCCTAAAAAAAAACGAGATACAGAAATGATGGAACCAGAAAATTCTTTGTCGTTTCCTAAGAAAACAAAATACAATAATATTTCTAATTTAAGTATTGTTTCAGAAAGTCTTGCTTTTTTAGCTGATTGTGTTGAACCAAACACCTTCGATGAAGCTTGTGTATCACCTAATGCAGTAGAATGGAAAAAGGCCATGGATGAAGAAATATTATCATTACACAAAAATAAAACGTGGACATTAGTTACACCTCCTAAAGATCGTAAGATTATTGATAATAGATGGATATATAAAATTAAATTTTTAGCTGATGGAAAAATAGAAAGATATAAAGCACGGTTAGTTGTACGGGGATTCACACAAGAATTTGGAATAGATTATGGTGAAACTTTTAGCCCTGTAGTAAAATTTACATCAATTCGAACAATATTAGCAATTGCAGCCTATAAAAATTTTAAAATAATACAATTTGATGTGAAAACCGCCTTTTTATATGGTGAACTAGATGAGGATATTTTTATGAAGCAACCTGTAGGATATGATGATGGAACTGATAAAGTTTGTTACTTAAAAAGAAGTCTATATGGTTTAAAGCAAGCCTCAAGATGCTGGAACAAAAGATTTACCAAATTTCTAAAAAGATTTAATTTAACAGCAACAACAGCAGATCCGTGTGTTTTTACTGGAATTCAAAACGGTAACACTATTTTGTTGGCCATATACATTGATGATGGACTCGTAGCAGCAACCAAAGGTTCTGATATTAATTTATTAATAGAGTATTTGCAACGTGAATTTGAAATAAAAGTTTCAATTGCAAATTATTTCCTTGGATTAGAAATATCATATATGAACGATGGTTCAATTCATGTTCATCAAAACTCTTATGCAAATAAAATACTGAGAAGATTTAATATGTCTGATGCGAATCCTGTTGCAACACCTGCTGATTCATCATTGTCTCTTTATAATAAGTCATCAAAAAGAGAAAATTATCCATTTCGGGAAGCTGTTGGCTGTCTTATGTTTTTGGCAGTAGGAACAAGACCTGACATTGCTTTCGCAGTAAGTAGTGTTAGTAGATTTTTGGAAAAACATAATGCTGTGCATGTAAATGCTGTTAAAAGAATTTTCAAGTACTTAAAGGGATCCACAAACAAAGGCATATATTTTAAAAGTAGCAATACATTGCATCTCAATTGTTACAGTGACGCTGATTTCGCTGGTGATACTGATTCTCGGAAATCTACAAGTGGTTACATTTGTCTGTTGGGAAATGGTGCTATTTCCTGGCAATCGCAAAAGCAAAAATGTGTGGCGTTATCAACGACTGAATCGGAATACATAGCGGCATCAGAAGCGGTAAAGGAATTAATTTGGTTGAAACTTTTAATTAAAGAACTACTACTCGATCACGAAGTACCTGCAACTCTTTTCATGGACAATCAAAGTGCTATGAAATTAGTGAAAAATCCAGAATTTCATAAGAGGACAAAACACATTGACGTTAGATACCACTTTATACGTGAAAAATTCGAGGACAACTTATTTAATTTACAATACGTACAATCATCTGATCAAGTTGCTGATATTTTAACTAAACCCTTGGTAAAAGAAAAGTTCAACAAATTAATTAATATGATGAAAATTAATTAATTAATTTTTAAAAAAGTTAATTATAAGTTTTTCATATAATTTTGTTAGTTTATAAAGTTGAAATATTTTGAATATATGGTAACCTTAAAATAATTAAATTTCTAAACAGCTGATTTATAGATAATGTGCTTATATACCATATTATATAATATTTAAAATTTATTAAAAAAAAAAAAAAAGGGATAACCTTGAACTTGAATTTAAATTTATTTAAAAAAAAAAGGTTAACCTTGAACTTGAATTTAAATTTATTTTATTATTTGTTTATTATTATGTAAAGCTGGAAATTTATAAATTTTATGTAAAATTAAAATTTAAAGTAATTAATTGTTTTCAAGCTTATATACCTAACTATATATATTACCTATATACCAAAAAAAATTTTGGTTAATATTAAAACGAATATTAATTTTAAATTGTAAATTTGGTTTATAACAAAACGAATATTAGAAAGAAAGAAACATTAATTTTTTTTGATTATAATTGTTGATTATAATTGATAAGTTTTTGAATTTCATTTATTAAAAGAAATATTTTGTAGAATAAAAATGTTTGATAAAAGTGGAAGTGTTAAATATACAAGTTTATCAACACATTTTTGGTTAATAATTTGCTCATGTCTGTTAAATAACATGTGCATTTAAATATTGTTTTTGTTTTGTTATATATTTATGATAATCTTTTCTTATGTTTTTCTTCTTTAATAAACTATCAAGCAGATATGACGTGTTTTTTTTATACTATTAACAAGTTTACTTTATACCTTTTTGTCTAGTTTGTTTATTTAATTTTTCCTAAGTTTTTCATTGACAAAAATATATTTCTATATAAATATTATTGCTTTTATTCCTTTATGAGGAGTAAACTTTTTTCTACTCTCAACTATTGCCAGCTACTCCAGCCTTTGTAAAAGAGTATATAACAGAGTAGATAAATAATTTCCTGCAGATGGCTTTAATTAAAATTCTCTTGAATTATGTTAAATCATATTTTTTATTTGATAAACAATAAGCACTTACCCCCTTCCTTTTTAAAAAATATTCTTTATATTTATATCAGCAATAAACCTTAATTTTTTCACTTTATTAATATTTAAATACTATTAAATATAATTAACTTCTCAAATGACAGGTAGTTTTAAAATGTCAAATATATATATATATATATGACAATTAATCTGACAACTATGTACTCCTGAAACAAAAATTAGCGTTCCATTTTCAAACTACGCCTATCTAATCTTCATGTACACTTTTTGATATATAAAATTCGTTCGTTTTGTCAAATAAAACTAAAAATAGTTTTTTTATTATAAAAAAACATTATTCGATGTTGAAAGTATGAAATAAACTTTTCAATTATTAGAATGAAATCAAAACATACGACGTACAATTTTTATACGGCAGTACGTCAATACGTCTGTCTACATATCCATTATCGGTAAATCGATACGCGCGTACAATATTTAATTTATCAAAAATATTTATTTGAATGTTTTAATTTAGTACCTACAAAAATATTTTTAATTTCATATTATAGGTATTTTGAATATAAGATATTTTTTAATAAAAATTATTGTAAAAAAATATTATTTTTTAAAACATAATATTAGAAATATAAGAAAATCCAATAATAATATTTTTATACATTTTGTCAATATTTGTAAATTTTAAAAATCCGAGATACTGTACATTGTGTTACGCGTATTTTCGCTGCTCTTATGTAAATTTATGTACTTATTTATTTCTCAATTTTTTGACAGAAATTATACGCTGTACGCTTTTATTTAGGTTAGGACCTAAGGAATAAATAACTTTTTTTGAGAAAGATAATTTTTTTAGTTTTGCAAACATATTGCCTTGTAGGTATTTTCAATTTATTTGAATATTTGTATGTTTTAAACTAAATTATTTAAAAAAAAATGTTATTTTAAAATATTTTTTTTTTAAAATTTAATCGCAGCAGCATAAGAAAAAACAATGTCAATATGTATTCTTATACACTTTGTCAATTTTTAAATATTAAAACTCTGAGGTACAGTACATCGCGTATGCTTTCATGTAATTTTTTTTACATAACTAATTATTTCAAAATTTTTTGACAGAAACTGAATGCCGTACATGCTGACTTTGGCTGATCCATAAGAAACAAATCATTTTTCTTAAGAAATATTATTTTTTTTTTAAGTTTCTGCAAACATATTATAGGTATTTTTTAATAAACAAATATTTTACAAAGATATTATTTTAAAGTTTCTATTTTTATTTTTCGCTTTGTCATTTTGTAAATCCGAGGTACCAGTACGTTGCGTATTTCGATTGCTCACATGTAAATTCATGTACCTGACTATTTATTTCAAAATTTTCTAGAAATTTCCAGAAATTATACACCGTACGCGTTGGTTAGGTCCTAAGTAACAAATCATTTAAAATAGGTACAAATTATTTTTTTAAGAAAGATTATTTGTTTAACTGTTTTGCAAATATTTATATATTTTAATATCATGATATGACTCTCAAACGTAGAATATATTTCAGAAGTCGGTTTTTTATTGTACATAAAACTTAACAAAAAGCAACAAAGCAACAATTTACGATTTACAAAAAAATTTTTTTTTTATAACTGTATTATAATAAGTTACAAACAAAAACAAAATACAGTACTTTTCGGTTATAACGACCATGATGGGACGGAAAATAATTGTCGTAATAAAGGAATGTCGTTTTAAAAGAATGCTGTGAATTTTGGAAAATTAGTATAAGACTTGAACATTGTAGAATGTGATGATTCTAGAATGAACACTTCGAACTCATTTGCTAGAATTTTATTTGATGTGTCAGTCTCAAGCCTATGTATAGTGCTTTTCCTTCTATTGAAATTTTTTTTTGTATTTTTGATGCGTTATTATGATTTTTTTTATATTCAAAACTAAATAAAAAAGACTTTATTAATCGCCAAGCAACATATTTAGGTATTAAAAGTTTAAATAAAAGAAATATCAATGTAATATAATGTAAGTTTTTTACATTTTTAGGTAAAATTTAATTTTTTAGCAAAAAGTGTAAAGTTTATTATAATTAAAATTGAACCGAGTTCGTTATAAATATAAAAAAAAAAATATAAATATAAAAAAAAAAAAAACCAAAAAAAAAAATTTAAAAAAATTTAAATCTCCTTGTTCATTGAACATTTTGAAGTAAACAAAAAAAAAAAAGAAAGACATAAGTCGGCGCCTATAATACATAGTTTGATTGAGCTGCGAATACAACCGAAAATGCATTACTTTTACCCAGAAATTCGGCGCATAATATTAGAGTCATAAGCCTTAATTTTTAACAGCGTGACCGTTAAATTCAAATTTACGTTAAATTAAAGACGGGTTTTCACCTGAAAAAACGCAATATTCTAAAAAAAAAATATCATTGTCCTATGAAAACAAAAAAAACCTTTCTTTTGGTTGTTGTTTCATTAAAATTGGTTAAATAGTTTGTCCTAAAAAAGGATGTTTATATTTGTATGGGAAAAAATAAGCCGATTAAATATTATGATATGTATGATGAACATCGGGTATAATAAAATTAATCCTCCGTTTGTAAGCAGCGAAATAGACGAGCTAGATATAGTGTCAAGGGTATCGAAAATTGATCAGCATCGACAAGTGAATCGATTTAGCTATGTGTGTCCGTCAATCCGTCCGTCAGCACGATAACTCAAAAACTATAAGAGCTAGAGTTCTGAAACTTTCACAAAGTAATATTTAGGCAATATGTAGGTTTCCTATTGTTTTTGGTTGAAATCGGACAAAGGCTTCGGGTAGCTGACATACAAATTTTTTGAAATTATATGAATATTTGAAATTATATGAGGCAAAAATTTTTTTTTTTTAAATTCATTTTTTGTTATCTATTTTCTTCTATTTGCTTTTTAATAAAATATATGTATTTATTTGATGTATGAAAATTATTTTATTTTAATTATTTTTATCTATTCTCTTTTCAATTAAAATTAAACCTGTACTTATTTTATATATGAGAAATTTTATTTTATAGAATATTTGACAGAAAACTCTCATTTATACTAAAAATTATTAATTTTTTTTAATATTTTTATAACAAAATTCAAAACAATTTTTTAAAACAATACAATTGATACCATAGCAACTATAATATATTTAAAAAAAAAAATTAAGATAAACAAAAAATTAATGGTTTAGTAGTTAGGACGTCGGCCTCTTAATTGTAAAGTGTGGGTTCGAATCTCGTTCAGAGCATATTGGTTTTTAGCACATTTTCAAAAAATTTTGTAAAAATGTGCCTATATAGTTTCACTCTGTCCGTCCGTCTGTCTGTCTGTCTGTCTGTCTGTCTGTCTGTCTGTCCGTATGTTTACAAAAACTTTTACATCTTTTGAAATAGAGAAAAGAAATTTTAACCACGAGTAGGTATTACAAAAAAAATAATTTCGTGGAAGAATTTTTTTCCGTAGCCCCACCTGTTATGGAACTGCAGCTCCCTAAAGTTGGAAAAAGCCCTATATTTAAATTGTTATAACAAGAGTTCTGCTGAATGTATTTCAATCTGCAAACGGCAAACGATAGCTGGTTTTATAAACTTTATAAATTTTTAAAAGACAAATGTTTAGGGTTGCCATACGGTACTAAAATTTAACATTACGCAAAGCTCAATTTTTACAAAATTTTTGGCCAGACATATCTTCTGAACGGTTCAAGCTAGGGTCTTGAAATTTTGGGAGGAGTTAGATCCTTAGAAAGTAGTAGGAGTCAGTGAACAAAATTTTTTTGTCACGTCCCCTGTTTTGCAGCTATAAGGTCCCGAAAATTGAAATTTTGCTATTTTTAAACACCTGTAACTTGAATGCCTGTCTAAATTTTTTTTTAGTGATATACAAAATTCAAAGCTCTATAATTATATTACAACATGTGTCAAAGGTTTTTCTTAATTTTGAAGGGTGACGGAGCTACAGCCCCTGGAAATTCCAAAAAAGCCCTATATTTAAATTGATATAACAAGAGTTCTGTTAGGTTTATTTTCAATCGAAAAACGGTAGAAGAGAGTTGCTTTTATAAACTTTACAGAAATATATCGCTAAGTAGTATAGGGTTGCCATACGGTACCAAAATTTACCATTATACAAAACTCAATTTTTGCAAAATTTTTGGGCCTGAATATCTTCTAAACGGTACCAGCTAGGGTTCTGAAATTTTGGGAGGAGTTAGATCCTTAGAAACTAGTAGGAGTCGGTTAACAAAATTTTTTTTTTCAAGCCCCATGTTCAGGAGCTATAAGGGCTCGAAAAATTAAATTTTGCTATTTTTAAACACCTGTAAATTGAATACCTGTTTAAATATTTTTTCCTTAATATACAAAATTTAAAGGTCCAACATTATATTTTAACATATGTTAAAAGATTTTTTTAAATTTAAAAGGGGTTCTTTAAGTTGAAGAAAGTGTCTCTCAGTTTTTACCATTTTTGCTTAAATAGTAAAATTCTAAGTAATATTTCAAATTTTGGTGGAAGTCACAATTTAATTCCTAGAACCTAAAAAAGTTTGTGGGATGGGGAGTAGTGGGGATTATATCCTTGAGAAATTTAGCAACATTCCATATAGAGGGGCTAATATGGCTTAAAAATTAAAAACTTACTGTTTTTATAAGTAAGCAGTAACTTAGTCACTGACTTATATATTTCCTAAATTAAACATTAATATTGAAGCTTGAACATTATATTCCGATAAAATACTTAGTATGAAACACTATATTATTTTGAAAATGTGCTTTTTTAAAAACCCTTGGTTTTTTTCATCACTTGTTTAAATTCATCTTGTTTTTTTATTAATTTTTTTTGTAATTAAATATAAATAAACAATTATTTTGAATTTTCTGTCAAATAGTTCAATTGCAATATATGAAATTCTAATTTATTTAATACATAATAGTGTACGCACGGGTATCCAAAAATTGACAAGGGTAACTCTAATCTTCTTCGTTATGTTTCATTTTAGTGAGACATCAGAGTATATCGTTTTACAAAAATTTGAGAAAAAACGCAATATACAGGGAGTCCGGGACTCAAGTACGCGCACTACACTCAGTTATTGGGGGCATTAAAACAAACAAAAAATTGTACTGGAGGGGGGGGAGGTCTATTGTGCACCCTTTTCGAGATATGAGGGATTAAAGATTTAAGGAGACTTTTCATAAAAAAATTAATAACATTTGAACAGCTTACTGTAGAGAGATAAAAAAAAAATCCATTTTGTTGAGTAAGTTGTCAGCTTTAATTTTTGTATACTAATGATCCTCATACACCCAACAGTTACAAAGTTATGTTAATACATATTTATTTATTAATTTATTATAATGTTAATATATTTAGGAATTTAAATATTATTTTAAAATTGATATCGGTGGTATATCTAATAGTGTGACAAACTATATGAAACATCCGAATTCAAAAATTGGCTTTAAAAAAAATGTATAATTCAGATTTTGTAACTAACTCCACTACCTATTTTAACATCAAAGCATTTATGTTTTCAAAGTAAAAAAATTAAGTTAAACTAAAATCAAGTTCATGTTAATCAACTAAATATAGGACAAACTAATTAGCCAGCAGTTAGCGATTTTAAACAGAAAATTTATACAGAAAATTTAACAATTGCAAACATAAACTTACAAAATGAAGTTGAACAACTAAAATCTGAACTAAATGTACTAGACGGAAAATTTAAAAAAAAAACATCTATCAAACCAAGTTTGTAGAATAACAACAAAAGAAAATGAAAATTTAATGGATATCGCTATTAAAATTTCCAAAATAATGGAACTTACCATTGATTACCATTCAGTCAAAGAGGCATTTCGCTTTAATTATGAAGATGAAGAAAAAACTGGAACTGCAATTCCACCAAAACAAGTCATTGAATATGTGAAAAAAAGTGGAAGAGATAAACTACTAACTAAATATAAACAAGAAAAACGCAAAAACAATTTTTAAACACTGTCAAAATCTTGGAAGATGATACGGAAAAACCAGTATATATAAATGTACGACTAACAACTGTCACTAATATACTTTCAAACGCGGAAGAGTATAGGAAGGTAGACTATGTCAACTCAGGGATACCCGTATGGCCGTAACATAAACATTATATCATTCGGTTAATTACTTTTGGCAAAGTTTTAAGCATACAACTTTATAAGTTGCAGTGTAATGTCCATATAAAAGAAGGGGTTGTATGGCAGCTACTCGAACCCACTGCAGTAGACCAACCAAATTTTGCAGTAACTTTGGCCATTAAACTAAGCTATTTTTGGCAAAATTTCAGACACCCAACTTCAATAGGTATAGAGCAATACTCATATAAAAGAAGAAGTTGTATGGCAGCTACTTGAACTCACTTCAGCAGACCGATCAAAGTTTGCAGAAACTTTGGCAATAAAACTAAATTTCAGATACGCAGCTGTAATAGGTACAGAGTGAAACTCATATAAAAAACGAAGTTGTATGGCAGCTACCCGAACCCATGGATTTAAATAGGGCTATTGCAAAAAACAAATTTGCAAAATTTTCAAGATCCTAGCTCCTTTAGTTTTTGAGTTAATATTAAAATATTCTATAATATAAGAATTTAAATTCTCGAGTTATTAATAAAATATTCACATATCGCAATGTATAAATATTCTATATTATAATATCTAATATAAAAAAATATAGAAATATTAGAAAATATATAAATTAATTAGTAACAAATTATTACAAAATAAATTACCTATTAAAAGTCTATATCTCATGTTCCTGAAATACTGTGTAAACTAATATCAAATATAAATAATAAATATTAACCTATACCAACATGTGAATATGTCAATATAGAGATGTCATATGCGCACATGTAGGCCGTATCTTAACTCACAGGCTTATGTTAAAATCACGACGACACCTAATGTCATTAAAATCACGACGAATATAAATGTCGTTTTTATACTGGCAGATAGATGGATTCAGTATAGAGCTGTCAAATTACCACAGATAAGGATAATATAGGAATAAATGCATAGGAAAAGGCACTTTAATGTCAGAGATATAACCAAATGGCATTTTTCCCACCGTAAGGCCAATCCTCTATTTAGGACAGTAGAAAAAGATTTGCAACAACACTAGAAGCCTAGGATACACAAATTATTTCCCGATAACGACCTTCAGCAGAAAAACAATGATACAAATAGGACAATGGAACTCTTCGTGAAGCATCAATGCTTGCCCAAATCGGAAAAGGAATGACATCCTACAAGATCAACATACACGGAATTAGCGAAATGCGATGGAATAATAACGGTGAGATTTCCACTGCTAACGGGAACACCGTGCTATTCAGTGGAAAAGATACAGGAGGAGAAAGCGGAGTAGGTATCTTAAGCGGGAAACAAATCAAGAAAACCATGGGTAGATGGAAGCCAAGAGTGAGCGGATTATCCTATCCCGATCCCGCGGTAAAATACGCCATATTACCATCATACAATCTTATGCGCCAACTGAAGAAACCGAACCAGAAAAGAAGGACGAATTCTATACGCAACTAACTACCTGCAAAGAATTCACAAGAATGACTTAGTCATACTGATTGGTGATCTAAATGTGAAAGTTGGCAATGATAATACCGATTTAAGAAATTTTATGGGAAAACATAAGCCTGGAGTTAAGAAAAATAATGGAGCAGATTAATCGAACTGTGTCAAACCTTCGGGCTTATCATCTGTGTTACCATATTCCCTCATTAGGGCAGCCATAAATATACTTGCATTTCTCCCAATGGTCGCCTTGGAAACCAAATTGACCACATTTGCCTCAGCGGAACATGGAGAAATTCTATCACAGATGTGGGTCAGATATAGACAGTGACTATGAACTGCTCACAGAAGACTTCAAAATCAAACTATATTGGAAAGAAGCCTTATAAAAACAAGCGCAAACGCTTCAACATCAGCAAACTCCAAAATGCCCAAATCGCGAACAACTGTGCCTCGACGAAACATTACCATCAGATCAAGACCACACATGGAAAAATATTATGGCTAAAATACAAGAAGCTGCTGAAAAGATAATGGGGTTCGTACAGCCAGAAAGGAAAATTATGGATCTCTGACGAAACATGGGATCACATAAATAAGAGAAGAACTCTGAAACAGCTGGCCAATACCGAAACAAGGAAACATAAGTATAGAATCCTAGCGAAGCATGTCAAAAAAGCTGCCAGAAAAAACAAAAGACAATTCTTCGATATGACAGCGTCCAAAGCTTTACAATACCCCAACCAGAACCACATGTGTGAATTCCATCGACTAGTAAACCACAAATCGCAAAAATAACAAAACTCAACCAATCAAACGTACAAGTGGCGATACATTAATAATTACGGAAACCCAAACTACAAGATGGAAACAACACTTCGAAGCAGGCAGCAATAATCAACCAGCGATTAATAAAGATAGAAACAATGAAAGCCACGATCCTGTTGTAGTAGAAACCTTAAAATCTCCATAGATCCACCAAACATAAGTGAGATAAAAGAGACCGTCAAAAATCTCATAAGGAACAAAGCTGCAGATATGGATGGTGTACCGGCTGAATTGATTCAAACAGATACTCCAACAATGGTACAGCTACTTCAGCCGCACATTACATCATTCTGGCTAGAAGAAAGAGCATCAATGGCATGGAAAAAGAGCTCAATTGTGGAACTTCAAAAAGGAAGGCGACCTTACACACTGCGACAACTGGACACGGATCACGCTTCTCAACCTAATATACAAGATTCTAGTAGGAATAATACAAGGCAGAAAACAGGCTAAGCTCGAAAAAATAATTCGTGATGTAAAAGCTGGCTTTCGTTCGCACAGAAGTTGCATGATCAAGCTAACACCCTCCGAATAATAGGTTAGCAGTCGATTGCACATAGATCACCATTATACATTATCTTTATCGACTTCAAGAAGGCCTTCGATAAAATAAGAAGAAATGCAATTTAAAGAGCATTAAGAGACAGAGACACCCCAGAAAAAATAGTCCGTCTCATCCACGCACTCTGCCGAACTCGCAGTTGCACAAGGGCCAAATCAGCAGCTCATTCACCACAACATTTGGAGTAAAACAGGGATATCCACTCTCACCTCTCCCCGTCCCATTCGCCCAGGACAACATCCTCAAAGAGCCTGGCAAACCAACTCGAAGACCTGGGGTATGCTAATGATATCTGCCTATTATCGCACAGATTCAGCGACATACAGAGAAAATTAAACCATCTTGAACAACTTGCTCAAACCGCTGGTTTAGAAATCAACTTGGAAAAAATTAAAGCGATGAGGATAAATAACATCAACACGGCAAACATTCAATTGAAAGGACAACAGATAGAATTTGAAAACAGCTTCTGCTATCTGGGCTGTAAAATAACTACAAATGAGGGGCCCATGAAGACGTGGAACACAGGCTAAAGAAAGCAAGAACAGCATTTGATCGTCTACAAACGTTATGGAGGAACTCCCAGATATCCAGAAAAACGAAATTAAGAATATTCCGGAAATGTGTGAAAACAACATCACATAGCACATGACAATTTACCAAGAAATAGCTAAATGTAACATCTACTGGGATAACATTAAAATATAAGCGCGGAATTGCGTGAGATGGAGGTGTCAAGTGGAGTTCTATGCTGTAAGCTGTAAGGAAAAAAAGATCAATACTATAGTTAATAATTCTGCAAAATATACGACAGTATTTCTTAAATTATCTATGATGGGAAAAAAATAAATAAAACGAGCGATATACTATTTGAGGACTTATCACCGGAAAGGGTTATAAAGAACGCTAGTGAATTAAATGAGCCCTTTGAAAAAGTGGGTGAAAAATTAGCAAAATCGTGCCAAGATAAATTTTTTTATACAGCTAAAATCATAAAAACTCGTTGGTCTGCTAATGATATTAATTAACAAATCATTATCCGAAGGTAAATGAGATAATAAAAACAGAAAAAATAGTTTCTATTTTTAAAGCTGGGAACAACAATGAATTTGATAATTACAGACCAATCTGTATAACATCAATTGTATCTAAAATAATAGAAAAATTAGTAAATGAACAATTTGCAAAATATTTAGAAAATGTGTTCCTATGTCCAAAAAACAATATGGATTAAAAACAAGCAAAGAAACAGTCAGTCGGTGCAACCTACTTAGAAAAACTCTACACCTATTTGGTTCAAAGTTAATGAGAAGTCCATAAGTCATTTTAATACCGGAAAAGCTTTTATTACTTTGATAAGACATATCTAACGAAATTAACTTTATAATACTAAAAACATTTTTAGATTATATTATCAATTCAAAAATATTAAAAATCTTACCAATTTATCTATTTAATTGAAATAAACGGATTTGTAAATTGCAATTAAAAACTTACATATTTAAAACTTTTACCCAATTCAATAAAATCTTACACACATGCAGCAATTACTTCTTTTCAGGATTTTTAGCTGTTGTGCATTTACTGTTGAATGATTTAGTACCCTAGGTTAATTATTTCAATTTTCAATAATTTTTAAATTTATTCTCTTAATTTACTTATTTACTATATATATCAGTGTTTTAAAACTATAAGTGACTATGTGTAAATTAAAATTATTTTTGACAAAATTAAAAATTCTTTAAAACTAAAACTATGTATAGTAATTAAAAATATTTATAACTAAAATTAAAATTATATTAAAATAATACATTACATAAAACTATATTAAAAAAAAAACATATGCTAATTTATAAGTAAGTAATTGAAGCTAAGTAAATTAAAACTATTACTAAGTAAACTATTTCTAAGTAAATGTAAATTAAATTAGTTTCTTACTGAAAAGACAAATATTTTACATATTATATAAAACCGCAAATTTAAGTTTAAAGTGTTTAATAATTAAAAATAATTAAGAAAAAAAACAAACAAAAACAGAATATTAAAAATAGAATAATCTGAATCTTATAATTTTAACAAATATTATATTCTAAAAACAAAAAAAAAATATAATAAACTAAATGAAATTTAAAAATATTAAATATGTAACAATTCAAAGACAATACATTAAAAATAAATAATAATAAAAATAATAATAATAATAAATAAAAAAAAAAACAGTGATTAATCAAATATGGGCGAAAAAGCTCCAAAACAGATAATGAAGGCGAAATAAACAACAATATAATAATAGAAACTTTGCAGGATCATAACGACATCATCAAGATTTTGCTGATTATCATAACTACTATCAAAATATTGGAAGCAGTCATCTTACTCTACCAGCACTAACGAAAGTACATCAAAAGCAGGTACCAGGTTCGAGCGCCCCAAATTGAATAAAAAAATAACTGAATTTTAAATTAAATACTTAAATAATTATAGTTAAATATAAATGTAAGAAAAAGTAATAAAAATTTTTTTTTATTTAAATTAAATTAAAATTGACAAGCATTAAAATAAAATTAACTAATTGAAAATATTTTTTGCAAAATTAAACTATCATAAATAATTAAGTATTTAATTTTATCAAATTTTAATTTAGTTGTGTAACAATTGCATTACTATATAATTATTATTAGTAATTTTAGCTATAAAAATATTAAAATTACATTTTTTAACTATTATACTTTTCAAATTACATTAAGTCGAATATTTTTACTAAATAAATTAAAAATTATGCAATTACTGTATTAAATTACTATATTAAAATGAAAATTTTTCTTAATTAAATTAAGAAAATTGTCTTGAAGTTGTTGCAAAATTTATTGTAGAAACAAATATAGCAAGCACAAACAAGTGACAAGTGTTGTCTTTTAGTAAGTAATCGTAATTTTAAAATAATAATTTTAGAAGTAATTTTAATAACAGAACAAATAATTTGAATAAAAATAAACCTAATAATTACAACAACTTTAATAAAAATAGTTCTAGAAATAATCAAGTTAATTTTAATAGGAATAGAAATAATAATTATAGGAATAGTTTCAATAATAATAGACAATTTAATAACCAACAATACAGAGCTAACAATAATAGGAATTATGGTAATGAAAGATATATGGAAAACTCTACAGCTCTTCAATGACATTCTACCCCCCTGTAGAAGAACAACCCACAGAGGAGGATAAACAAACTAATCAAAAATATTTATATATTAAATCTAAATTTTTCAGACTACGTTTCAATCGCAACTAAACTAAATATGTACAAATTAAATTTTTTGATAGATACACAAGCGGACATTTCTCTGATAAAAATTTCATAAATTAATAATAATTTTAAAATAAATAAAAATAACATAATAAAAATTAAGGGTATTACTAATAGTTATATTGAGTCTTTGGGTATTATAGATACTAAAATTTATATACAAAATTAGTAACTAACATGTGATTAACATGTGGTACCAGACAATTTCGATATACCAGCTGATGGTATACTGGATAAAGACTTTATAAAATTCTATAAGTGTAATATTGATTATGACGATATGAACGTGTCAATAAAAACAAATCGCAATATTTGCTCCTTTGGAAATTCTAATTTATAGTGGACTCCATAATCAAACTATAGTACTACCAGCCCGTTCAGAGGTTTTAAGGCAATTTATTTTACCAGTTGACAATGATTGTCTAATTTTGGATCAAGAAATTTCAGAAGGCGTGTTCATACCGCCGTAGCCGGTCCCAAGCTCGGTTGAGAAAGGAGGAGGGAAGAATAGTTGCAACCTGAATGGCCACATACATCGGCGTCTCAGGAAGTAGGAAAACGCTATATAATGCAGTTGAACTCGTAACATAGTTATGAGAACTTCAACGCATTATATGGCAAATTCTGAAGGAACTCTTCACACCCAACGGACCTCCAAAGATGGGGGTTTGGCATACGGTTAACAGCCCTATCCAGTAAAAAAATATTGTTACGAAACCTAAATCAAAGCCTCGGATACAAATGGAAACACGGCACCGACCCAAGCAGGAGAAAATGGATATTGATTTTGCAACATGGAATGTAAGAACACTGAACAAAGAAGGAGCGTTAAAATCCCTGCTACCTGAACTAATAAAATATAAAATAGGGATTGCAGCAATTCAAGAAACAAAATGGCACAACAAAGGTATTTCGGATCTTAGGAGCCACTCGGTATTCTTTAGTGGAAAAGATAGTGGAAAGAGAGAATTCGGCGTAGCATTTTTAGTTAACAAAGCGTACAAACAGGCGATCCTAGATTTTAAACCGGTGAATGAGAGACTCTGTGTAATCCGCATCAAAACAAGATTGCACAATGTATCCTTGATAAACGCTCATGCATCTACTGAGGATATGGCGGAACAGGTCAAAGAGGATTTCTATAGTAAACTGGAGGCTGTCTACGATCAAATACCTTCGAACGACATTAAAATTCTGCTCGGGGACATGAATGCGAAAATTGGAAAAGAGGAAGTATACAAAGGCACGATTGGAGAACACAGCCTACATAGTTCCACCAACGATAACGGACAAAGATTAATCGATTTCGCGAGTAGCAAAAGAATGGTTATATCATCCACATTCTTCTCCCACAAGGACATTCATAAGATCACATGGGTATCTCCCAACGGAAAAACGTTCAACCAAATTGATCACGTTTTAGTTGAAAAGAGAGGGGCATCCCACATCATGGATGTAAGAGCCTATAGAGGAGCCTGCTGTGGATCGGATAATAATCTTGTGAAAGTCAGATATAGGAGCAGAATCATAGCCAAACGAGCATTGAGGAAACACAATGCAACGAAGCTGGACGTAAGCAAACTCAATATAACATCAGTGAAAAACGAGTACAAAGCATCGATCGAGACAAACTTAAATCTAGAGGAGTTGCAACACATGGAACTAAATGAAATGTGGGATAGTTTAAAAACGGCACTTCATCGAGCTTCTGAAGAAACTATTGGTTTCCAGCCAATAAAAGTTCGAAACGAATGGTATGACGGAGAATGCAGAGATGCGGTAGCCGCAAGAAATGAAGCACACAAAGGAAAATTAAGTAGACCAACACGTGCTAAGCAACTACATTTCGAGCAACTTAGAAGAGAGGCCGACAAAATCTGCAGAAAGAAAAAAAGGAAATGGCAGAACGATGCGCTAAGAAAGGTCCAAGATAATTTGCAAAATCGCGATAGTATCAGAGCAGCATACAAAGACATCCGCATCATCAGAGATAGTTACAAAGCCCAGTCAAACTTATGTAGAGATGCAGAAGATAATTTTTTATCATCTGAGGATGACATTAAGAACAGGTGGAAAGAATATTTTGAAAACTTACTAAATGCACCAAACCATGAAGTAAATGAACAAGAACAGATCACAGTGGAAAGGCAAACCCAAAATGAAATCACGGGACAACCTACATTAACAGAGGTGATCAATGCCATAGAGCTTATGAAAAATAACAAGGCTCCTGGTGCAGATAACATTCCGACTGAACTTCTGCGTGATGGAGGAGAAACGGTACAAAAAATCCTTAAATCCCTAAAATAATACTAAAGGTGTGGCAAGAAGAAAAAATACCCGCTGACTGGCAACTAAGTATTATATGTCCAATCTACAAAAAAGGAGACAAGCTCAACTGTAAAAATTACAGAGGGATATCGCTACTTAGCACTTCCTACAAAGTTTTCACTAACATCTTGAAAGCCCGCTTAGAAATAATTGCCGAAAACATCATAGGCGAATACCAGTCCGGTTTCAGGCCAGGACGATCTACAACGGACCAGATATTTGTGCTGAAGCAGGTATTGGGGAAGTGCTGGGAAAGAAATGTCGATGTACATCAAATCTTCGTAGATTTCAAGACTGCCTATGACTCTATCCAAAGGGAAAAATTATATGTAGTTTTAAGCAACCTAGGCGTACCGGCAAAGCTAGTAAGATTGATTAAAGCTACTATGCAAAACACAAGCGCGAGGGTAAAAATTCAAGGGGACCTCACAGAACCCTTCAACATCAAACAGGGACTGAAACAGGGGGATGGACTCGCGCCTATGCTTTTCAATCTTGCCCTGGAGCACATAGTCAGGAAAATCCCATCTGACCCGAATGCCACGTTGCTATTCAAAACCACCCAGATAGCAGCATAAGCAGACGACTTAAATCTACTAGGAAGATCAGAGGCAGGTGTCAGAGAATGCTATATCCAGTTAGAGAAAACAGCTATAGAACTGGGTCTGAGGATATACATCGATAAGACGAAAATGTTAGTAGTATCCAGACGTAACTAGAGAGAGAGACAAAACATTACTTTTGGTGATGACAACGTGGAAGTAGTAAAAAGTTTTGTCTATCTAAGGGCTGAAATAACAAGGGGAAACGATGAAACATCAGAGGTAACCCGAAGGATAGGCAAGGCAAACAACGCATACTACTCTGTGTTGAAGATAATGAGATCTCGAGAAGTCAGCAGAAAATGTAAACTTGAGCTGTTCAAATCTCTTATCAGACCGGTGTTATGCTACGGCAGTGAATCGTGGACGATCACCCAAGCGACGGCAAACCTACTTTCCCGTTTCGAAAGAAAAATACTCCGTAAAATTATCGGACCAATTATCGACCAGGGCCAATTTAGAATGCGACCCAACGCAGAGCTATACAATGTATACACCGACAGCGATGTTTTGACATACATCAAGTTACAACGCCTTAGGTGGGCCGGTCACATACAACGTATGCCAGATTCTCGCATTCCAAAAAAAGTATTGAACGGAAAAATTGATAGAAAAAGACCAGTGGGAAAACCGAGAAATCGATGGGTTGATGCAGTCGAGTCAGACGCTGTATCAATGCTGCAAGAGCAAAATTGGATAACTGCTGCCCAAGATCGCGTGAACTGGAAGAGGATGATTCAGGAGGCCAAGGTTCGACAACGGACTGTAGCGCCATAGAAGAAGAAGAAGTGTTCATACCAAGAACAATAGTGGCTTCTAAAGACCCTTTTGTTCGAGTTATGAATACGAATTCTGAAAATAAATTAATTTAACAAAATATAAAGTTAAAAACTTTACCATTGTCTGATTTTCAAATAATAGAACTTAAAAAAAATTATAATAAAAGTTTTAACCGTACTAAAGAACTACACGAAATAATTAAAAAAAAATTCAAATAAATTGTACTTACCCAAATTACTTAAATTATGCGATGAGCATTCAACCATACTTCAGTTAGACTTAGACCCTACGTCCGTTAATAATTTTTACAAATAAAAATTAAGGATTATAGATGATTATCCAGTATATATTAAAAATTATATAGAAGCTCATACGCAAACAGAAGAAATAAATAGACAAGTCAAGAAACTAATTAAAAATAAACTGATTGAACCAAGCCAATCTAATTACAATAGCCCAATAATTCTAGTACCAAAGAAAGGTAATGTTAATAAATGGAGGATGTGTATTGACTATAGGATGGTAAATAAGAAACTTATAGCTCACAAATTTCTACTTCCAAGAATAGAAGATATTCTTGAAAATTTAGGTAGAACAAAGTTTTTCTCAGTATTGGATTTATATTCCGGTTTTCATCAAGTACCACTATATGAGCAATCAAGAGATATAACTTCTTTTAGCACGCAAACATTGACGAGAAAAACAGCTATTTTTAATTGGAGTAAAGAATGTCAGAAATCTTTTCAAAAATTAAAAGATTCATTATTAAAACCTACTATTCTGCATTATCCAGATTTTTCAAAAGAATTTACATTAGTAGTAGATGCATCAAAAGATGCTGTAGGAGCTGCTCTAACTCAAAAATATAATGAAATATATTTGCCAATTTCATTTGCTTCAAGGTCATTTACAAAAGGTGAATCAAATAAATCCACAATTGAAAAAGGGTTAGCAGCCATCATAGACCTTATATTTATGGTACACACTTCGTCGTTAAAAGCGATCGTAAACCATTGACTTACTTGTTCTCACTAAAAAATCCATCATCTAAATTGACACGTATGAGACTTGAACTAGAAGAATATAACTTTAAAATAGAATAGATCAAAGGTAAACTAAACGTAGTAGCGGACGCTTTGTCACGTATAAATATAAAAGATTTGCAAGTTACCCATGAAAATAATAATAATATACTGTTCAAATTATGAAGGTACGAACAAGATCGCAACCAATAATAATAATAATATAGATAACGAAAAAATCTTATAGCTAAATTCAATCTTCTGAGGAAGATTGTAATGAAAAGAAAAATATAAAAATTTACGAATCTTTTAAAAATTGGAACGTTCCCAAAATAAAATTATAATAAATAATAAAGAAATGCTAGCTAAAATATTTAAAAAAAGAAAATGTATAATAAATTTAAAAATGAGTAAATTCATAGTTAAAAAAAAAGTAACTTTAGGGTTATTTTTAAGCGCGCTAGAGAAAGAAACAAAAAAATTGAATATTAAAGAAATTGAAATTGACAATAATGACATTATATTTACTCAATATACAATAAATAATTTCAAAGAAATAGGTAATAGAATTCTTAATAAATTAAAAATCGCGATAATAAATACACCGAAAACGGTAGAAAAAGTTCTTGATATAGATAACATACTAAACAAATACCATAATGATCCTATTTTCGGAGGACATGTACGACAAAAAAGATTATATGCCAAATTAAGAAAAATATATTATTGGAAAGGAATGGCAAAAGACATAGTGAAATACATTAAAAACTGTAAAAAATGCCAGATAAATAAAATAAAAAGGAAACATAAAGAACCTTTACAATTAACAGAGACTCCTCAAAAGCCATTTCATAGGGTAGTAATAGATACAATTGGTCCCTTACCCAAGACCATAAAAAATAACCAACACGCAGTAACTATAATATGCGACTTGACCAAATTTTTGATAACAGTACCAATTACCAACAAAGAAGCTAAAGCAGTTTCAAAAGCTATTGTCGAGAATTGTGCTTTGATATTTGGACCTATGAGAAGCATTTTAACAGATAAAGGAACTGAATATAAAAATCAACTTATGAAAGAAATTCTCCTGCTACTAAATATTCAACATGAATGCTCAACAGCTTACCATCATAAAACTCTAGCAACAATAGAAAAAAAACCATAGAGTACTTAACGAATACTTAAGATCATATATAAAAGAAAATAAAGATAACTGGGACATTTGCCTACCATATTTTATATACTGTCACAATTCCACACCAAATGTGAGTTTTAAAGCAAAGTACGCTCCATTTGAATTAGTATTTGGTAAAACACCAGTACTACCAGAATTTGTATTTAATAGCAAAATCAAGCCTATATATAATTTCGATAGTTATAGCGAAGAATTAAATTACAACCTTCAAGTAATGAATAAAAATGCTCAGTATATATTAGATCAGGCTAAATTAAATAATAAAAGAATTTATGATCAGAATGCTAAAAGGTACGATTTCAAAATAAATGATAAAGTATTGTTGAGAAGAGAAAATGCACATAAGTTAGATATATTATATAATGGTCCATTTGTAATAACAAATATAAAAGATTGAAGTATAACAATAAAAACCTTAAGAAAATAAAGAAGAAATTGTACATACAAATAGAGTAGTTAAATTCATAAATTAAATACATAGTTCTAAAAGTAAAATAATTAATTAATAACCTTAATCAATCTTATTTTAATTTTTATTTTTTTTAACATTGAATATTTACTTAATATCTTAACCTAGCTTAATAAAATTGTTTATTACCTTTTTTATTTTAATTGACCTATTTTAATTAAATTAATGAGTTGATCAGCTCAACTAATCTAATATAATCTCAACTTTATTTGTAAAATAAAATTTATGGCAACAATTCTTGCGTTTAAAATTTGCTTAAAAAGAAAATTTATAATTTTTTCAATTATAAAAACGTTTTTAAGTATTTTTGAATTTTATTCTTGTAGCTTAACGCGCTATGTAGAGAGTATAATTTTGTACACTTATTACACAAAAAAATATATAATGTTCTGAAAATTTGATGATTTTTCTAAAAAAATACATACATATGTATACATATTTACTGAAGTCAAGTAGCCAAAATTCAAGTTAATGCTGTCCTACATTTAGAAAACTGTACTTTTTATACCCGTATGACTATATAGTCAAAGGGTATAATAAATTTGCCATTACGTTTGTGACGCAGAGAAGGAGGGGGGGTAGATATAGACTCAAGTGTATGGATCGGATCAGAATCGAAAAACAAATCGATTTAGCTATGTATGTCCGTCCGTCCGTCCGTCCGTCTGTCCGTCCGTCTGTCCGTCCGTCCGTCTGTCCGTCCGTCCGTCTGTCCGTCCGCACGATAACTCAAAAACTAAAGGAGCTAGGATCTTGAAATTTTCGCAAATTCGTTTTTTTGCAATAGCCGTCATCGCTATTTAAATCCAGCCATTTTGGTCCATGGGTTCGGGTAGCTGCCATACAACTTCTTTTTTTATATGACCATTACTCTGTACCTATTACAGCTGCGTGTCTGAAATTTTGCCAAAAGTAGTTTAGTTTTATGGCCAAAGTTTCTGCAAAATTTGGTTGGTCTAGTAGAGTGGGTTCGAGTAGCTGCCATACAACTTCTTATTTTATATGAGCATTACTCTCCACCTAATGAAGCTGGATGTCTGAATTTTTGCCAACAATTGTTTAGTGTAATGGCCAAAGTTTCTGCAAAATTTGGTTGGTCTGCTGCAGAGGGTTCGAGTAGCTGCTATACAACTCCTTATTTTATATGAGCATTACTCTCCACCTAATGAAGCTGGGTGTCTGAATTTTTGGCAAAAAATGTTTAGTGTAATGGCCAAAGTTTCTGCAAAATTTGGTTGGTCTACGACAGAGGATTCGAGTAGCTGCCATACAACTCCTTCTTTTATATGAGTATTCCACTACACTTAATAAAGTCAAAAGTAATTAACAGGATGATATAATGTATATGTTACAGTCATACGGGTATCCCAGAGTTGACACAGTCTACTCTACTACACTCTTCCTCGTTTCTAATCATTTTAGTACGATTTGAACTATGAACTATGTTGTTGTATTCTGTATCCTAATTAAAAAGTTTATTCATACAGCATAATATGTACAACAAAATTTAACATACCTATCATAATTCATAAGTAAATAAGTTAAGTACTTAGTATTGCATTATAATTGAAACTGCCAAAATACAAAATAATACATTCAAATTAAAATTTTTAAAAAACCTTATTGATTATCCTTTTTTTTAATTAATTTTCTCTAATAATAAGTAAGAAAAATAATAAATAATAAAAATAACACAAATTATTTTAATTTTAAAATTATCATCATTTTATTATTTTTAAAAAATTAATCAATATAAAATGTATGCATTTCGAGCATAGCCCATCATCAGCACTGCACGATTGCTATTAAATATAAATATATGTATATATATGTATTAGAGAACCCTTATAAATATATTATGTCATAAATCAAATTAAATCAAAAAATAAAAATAAAAATTGAACGAAATTAAAACAAAATTACAAAAACAAAATTAAATAAAATTATAAGATATTAAAAAATAAAATAAAATAAAAATTGAACGAAATTAAAACAAAATTACAAAAACAAAATTAAATAAAACTATAACATATTAAAAAAGTTTTTAAACATTCGTCAAGTTAAATCAAAAAAAAGAAATATTTTAAATAAACTAATAAATTGAACGGAATTACAAAAACAAAAAATTTTTTATATTATAATAAGTATCAGTATTTCCTTTGTCTGCATTCATATTGTTGTTGTCTTTACTAATGTAATAAGTTTCATATGCATCTAATTTTGCTGGGTTCCTAATACATTTTACTAAATTAAGTTCGTATGAATTTAAGTTGAGATGGAGTTTCTCAAATGCATGAATTGATACTCCAGATTTTTTATGTTGTCCGTTTTTAATATAGCTTAAATGTTCTTTGAATCTATCACCTATTTTTCTTTTGGTTTGTCCATAATAATTTATATTGCACTCTTTACATGTAAATTTATATATACCTGATTTATTTACATTCTCAGGTTTGTTTTTTGTTGATTTAAATAAATAGCCAATTTTGTTTTTATTCTCATATACAATATCCATATTAAATTTTTTATAAATGGGTTTAAGATGATTTGTGACCTCCGGAATATAATTGAAAGAAATCCTTTTTCTATTTATATTATTTGGTGTATTTAAATTTTGTCGAATTAGTGTTGTCATGTTATTTTTCTTATTCCGTTTAGAATGTATTGCAACTAATTCGTTTACTAATGTTTCTGGGTATCCATTAACATTAGCAATTTCTTTAATGTAATTGTATTATATTTTGAAATTATTGATGGATAAAGGTAATTTACATAAACGATGTACCATTGAATGGAAACTGGCATGTTTATGTTGAATTGGACCAAACGAATCTGAAGTTATATATCTCATAGTTGATGTTGGTTTATGATATATACCGATATCAATTTGGTTCCCATTTCTCTTCAGTTCTAAATCTAAAAATTGTAGTGTATTGTCTCTTTCCAATTCATACGTAAAATTAATGGTTGTATATTGCTGATTGATAATATTTAAAATGTTTAGATACTCTGTTTTTTTGACAATGGCGAAAATATCATCAACATACCTCAACCAAATTTTGGGAGTAAACTTAATTTCATTAGATTTATCTCAAATTCAGCCATGAATATTTCAGCAATAAAAGGAGAAAGCGGATTTCCCATGCTGGTGCCCTGTTGAATTTTATAAAATTTGTTTCGAAATTGAAAAAAATTTTGGTTCATGCATGTGTGCGCCGCTTTTAAGTATGTTCTCCTTTTTTGTACAGGAATACTTGTACCATAGAAACAAAGTGCGTCGGATACTGGAATGGACGGGAAGAGCGATTCAATGTCAAATGAAATCATAATTTCATCGTCCTCAATTTTAGCTTCCTTTATTTTGTCCACGAACTCGTACGAATTTATGACCGAAAGACTTTCGAAAGGTGGTAAACTCTTCATTTCCGTTACTAACCATTTTGCTATTTTGTTATATACAAAATAATACAAAAAATTTATATACAAAATAATATATATATAAAATAATAGTTAAGTTGACAGAAGTCGAGATTTTTTTTAAAAACACAATTTTAAGATTTATAACATATCTAAAAAGATATTAAAAAAAAATAACTAATCAATTAAAAAAATGATAAATTTTTCCTCCCCTTATTCCATTTTTAAATTTAGTAGCTACATAGGCAAATAAGCACTACATTTCAATAATAAAATCTGAAATTTTTACTACAAATTTATGTAGGTACATATACAAAAAATAGTTCTGAATTCTTTACTTTACTTTATATTATACCTATTTGTCTAGGAGTAAACTACTCTTTTTACAGCTACACCACACCACCTCTTGAAAAAGAGTAGATGAAAGGAGTAGATAATTAAATATTTATTTTATCTAAATTAAAGCATACGACGTACAATTTTTATACGGCAGTACGTCAATATGTCTATCTATATATGAGTAATACGCGCGTACACACAAAAATATTTATTTGAATGTTTTAATTTAGTACAAAAAATTTTATTAATTTCATATAATAGGTATACTTTGAATTTTTTTCAATATAAGATATTTTTTAAAACATAATCTTAGAAATATAAGAAAACCCATTTGTCAATTTGTAAATTTTAGAAATCCGAATACAGTACATCGCGTTACGCGTATTTTGGTTGCTCTCATGTAAATTCATGTACCTATTTATTCGTAAATTTTTTGACAGAAATTATACGTCAACTTTTATTTAAGTTGAAGATTATTTTTTAGTTTTTTTTTGAGACCATATTATAGGTATTTTCAATTATTTTGAATGTATGTTTTTTAAAAAAAAAAATATTATTTTAAAATATTTTATTTTGAAAACTTAATCGTAGCAACATCAGAAAAAACAATTACCATATTTTTATTTGCTTTGTCAAATTTTAAAATTTTAAATTCCGAAGTACAGTACATAACAAACCTACTTATCTCAAAATTTTTTGACAGAAACTGCACGCCGTACGCATTTATTCTGGTTGATCCCTAAAGAA
The DNA here is from genome assembly GCA_963082915.1 of Dolichopus griseipennis. Lineage (NCBI taxonomy): Eukaryota > Metazoa > Arthropoda > Insecta > Diptera > Dolichopodidae > Dolichopus > Dolichopus griseipennis. Next base: position 109,125,535 of record OY720441.1, read on the forward strand.
CACATAATTTTTCTTAAGAAATGTAATTTTAAAATAAACAAAAAGCATCAAACATTTACGAAGTAGCAAAATAATTTTTTAAAGCAAAAAAAAAAACATACAGTAGAGCACGCTTATAACGACCATAAAGAGAGAGAAAATATTCGTCGTAATATAAGAATGTCGTTTTAAAAGAATGCTGTGAATTTTGAAAAATTAGTATAAGACTTGAACATTGTAGAATGTACTAATTATAGAATGGACATTTTAAACTCATTTGCTAGAATTTAATTTGATGTGTCAGCCTCAAGCCTATGTATACTGCTTTTTCTTCTAATGAAATTTTTATTGTATTTTTAATGCGTTATTACGATTAATCGAAAATAAATATAAAATTACTAAATTAATCATCAAGCAACATTATTAGATATAATAAGTTTAAATACATTTTTAGGTAAAATTTAATTCTTTGGCAAAAAATGTAACGATTATTATTATTAAAATTCAACAGAGTTCGTTATAAATGAAAATTACTGTATAAACCAAATGTATTGCTTTCATTTCGAACAGAACTCATTTTTTTTCACTGGAATTTTACAGAGATAAAGAAAAAAAAAACAAAAAAAAAATTTTAAAAAAGTTTCAGTCTCCTTGTTCATTGAACATTTGAACTAAACAAAAAAATTGAAGACATAAGTCGGCGCATATAATAGTTTGATTGAGCTGCGAGTTACAAACGAAAATGAATTACTTTTACCCAGAAAGCCGGCGCATAATATTAGTCATAAGCCTTAACTTTTAACAGCGTGACCGTTAAATTCAAATTTACGTTAAATTAAAGACGGGTTTTCACCTGAAAAAAAGGAAAATTCTAAAGAAAAATATCATTGTCCTATGAAAACAAATAAAACCTTTATTTTGGTTGTTGTTTCATTAAAATTGGTCTTATAGTTTACCCAGAAAAAGGATGTTTATATTTGTATGGGAAAAGATAAGCCGATTAAATTTTATGATATGATTTTAAAATGACTAATGGACTTCCCAGTAAATTTGAACCAAATAGGTTTAGGGTATTTCTAAGTCGGTTGCACCGACTGACTGTTTCTTTACTTGTTTTTTTTTTTTTAATTTTTGGATTAGAATTATTTTTTAAATTTTATTATAATGAAATTATAATGCATTTCATTTTATTATAATATTGTGTTGTTAAATATGTTATATGTAAGAATATATTCTAAAACTGCTCTTTACTATAAAATTTTAATTACTATTACAACTTATAATTTTCTGTATACAAATAAAAAAACAAGCAAAATCAAATATACAATTTCATAAACTATATTCAAAAATGAAACAAATCGAAACCGAGATTATTGATATAGTACAATGGAACACTCAAGGCGTTCATAATAACAAACCGTATTTAGAACAAAAAATTTAGAAATATAATCCATTAATAATAGCTTTACAAGAGATGAATATCCACAAACCGATTACTAAAAACAAGTAAAGAAACAGTCAGTCGGTGCAACCGACTTAGAAATACTTGGTGCAGGGTATTTAGTTCAAATTTAATGAGATATCCATAAGTCATTTTAACATCATAAAAGCTGTTATTAATTTGATCGTAAAACATAGCTAACCAAATTAACTTTATAATACTAAAAACATTTTCTAATTACACTATCTATTAAAAAATATTACAAATTCTTACTAATTTATTTATTGAAAAATATTACAATACAAAAAAACTTGAAATAAATGAAAATACATTTATTACAATTCAATTACAAAATTAAAAAATTGTAATTATTAAATTTTGTGATAAAAAGCATAATATATTTAATAATCCAAATTTTTCAAAATTGCAATTATTTTAAATGGTTAGTTTATATACTAATAGAAAAGCTTATAAACGCAAAATATGCAATAAATGTATTTCTAAAATACAATTACAAATTTAGACCTTTTCATATTATTCATTTAAATATAAAAATAAATTTTACATAAATGAAGCAAGTACCTTTGAACATAGCTGAACGACTACAATTAAGTCTAAATTTCGGGGACACATAGGAAATATATTCTTTGGCTTCGAAATTAAACTCGTTTGGCCTCAAATCGATCAAAAACTTCTAGAATCCGAACTCATTGTCCAAACTCGATCAGAACCAATTTGCATGCTACTTCTATTACTAGTAAACTCTAGGTTAAGTTTCATCACAGTAGCAGCATTATTTTTTGAGTTACGGTGTTTTTAAGATATATGTTTGTTAGCCCTTGCACTTTTCAAAGGTTCCAGAACCCGAAACCATGGTACGATTTCGCCCACATGCAGTCCCCGTCATACTTTCAATACTAGTTAACCCTTGTGCACAATTGGAACGTTCTATCTTAGTTTTAAGTTACTGTTTTTATTAATTTCGATGATAAGCTTTTAAACCTTGGGGGGTCTAAGATGGGTACTGAACCACCACTCTGATTGATTCAAAATTAGGGGGACACACAAGAGATAGTAAAACAACACCCTTGTGCCAAATTTGAAATTTCTAAACTTGTTTGAAGTTACTATATTTATTAATTTCGAAAATATGTTTTAAGGTCTTCGGAACTGTGTGGTTGGTCCCCAACCCACTACTCCAATTGGTCCCAAATTTCAAGGACACTAAGAAAAAAAAAAGAGATACCCTGATACCATATTTGGAGGTTCTATATTCATTGGTTTCGAAATTATGCTCCTTTGGCGTAAATTCGATCAAATAGTTCTAAGTTCCGAACCCTTTGTACATTACCCACCGTACGCAATCACCGCCGTAGTTTCATTACCGGTACCCTACAACACAAATTTTATGAAGACAACGTCATTAGTTGTTAAGATATCGTGATTTTTTATATATGTTCTTTAGCCCTTAGACCGGTTAAAAGGTCCAGAAGCCGAACCCATGGACCGAGTTCGCCCATTTGCAATCCCCGCCGTACTTTTAGTCCTAGTAACCTACAGTTAAAATTTCATCAAGACAGCTCTATTCTTTTTTGAGTTATCGTGCCTACGGCCGGACGGACGAACATGGCTATATCGACTCAGCAGGTAACGCTGATCAAAAATATATATACTTTTCCTTATCTAGCTCGCTTCCTTTAGGTGGTTACAAACACCATACCAAAGTTAATATACCCCTTTACCTATTCTATAGGTGTAGGGTATAATAGAAATGTTTGTTTATCAATTCCATAAATATTACGACGGACTGATCGGAAACGATATTTTAATGCCTTTGGAAGCCATTATTGATTTAAAAAAAACAATATTCTGATAATTAAAAGAAAATAAAACAAATTACACTTATCTAATAGAGACCATGGAAATACCTTAAACTGTCATGAAGAGCAGAAGTTTTCAGATAACGAAGTCATACATAACTCGTCATCAAAAAGTAAACTAAAATTAACAGCGAATATATAGAACTCTAAACTTTATTCAGAAGAAAATTTCTAATCGAAACTGACCATAAACCTTTGACCCGGCTATTTTTAATTAAAGAACCAAATTGAACTAAGTTGGTTCGATGGAGAATAAGACTTTCAGATTTGGATTACGCGGAAACGCCGATGCATTATCTACAATACCTCGTATAGAAACGCACAATATAGAAGTTAATTTGAATACCATTGAAAACACAGAGTCGCCCATAAATATATTTAGAAATCAAACCATAATAACAATTACGAAGCACATGTTAAATTTATCAAAATTATAGAAGACTATTTAAATAGAGTTTTTTCCCAAATCAAAACCTAAGAATTTTTTTTAGAAAAAAAATAAACTTATATATTATACATATTATATTACGGATTTCTTTTCATAATTACAGAAAATGTTTATCCCAATAATTACATTACATTATAGAAAAATCATTATCAGGAGCCATGAGAATAAAAAACATAAAAATATTCAAAAATAAAAGAAAAATAATATACCTAAAAAGTTTAGATAGAGCAACTGCAATTACTATTCTTAAGAACCACTTAAAACCAAAACAATTAAACGCAATTCTAATAGATGAAGAATTTTATCACATTTTCGAAGAAGTTTATAATAACAATTTTTCAAATAATAAAAATTTTAAAATATTAAAATGCTATAAAAAATTACAAAATATGGAAGACGAAAATAAATTAATAAAACTAATTGAAAAGTTGCACAAAAATAATAACAACAAGGGAATTGACGTAGTCTATTAAGAATTAAAAAAGATAATATACCACCCAAATTTAAAATTACGAATTACTCAATATATAAAAAACTGCGAGATATGTATGTTAGAAAAATATGATCGAAATTCACCAAAAATACCATTCAAAATCACAGAAACACCAATAAGACCTAACGAAATTGTACACATTGACGTATTTTACACATTAGAAAAATATCTATTTATGACAACAATCGACAAGTTTTCCAAATACGTCTATAAAATACTAGGGCGAACATGGACAGAATTTAGAAAAAAAATTTTCCAATATATAAGTCTTCTTGTTAGGCACTAGAAACCATGAAGGTTCTGGGCCTGATGTAATATCTCCTTCCACTCCTCTCGGTTTTGCGCAGATCTCTTTCAATTGGCGATTTTTTAAATATGCCGATGTTTCGTCTCCCCAACCAAGATTCGGTCTCCCTCGGCATCCCTTGAGACCTGGCTTCAAATATCCTCTTGACTGGAGCATCGGTTGACATTCGCTCGACGTGACCGAGCCAATGATTTTGACTTTGGTGGCTACATCAACGTCATTATACAGTTCGTAGAGTTCGGCATTATATCTTCTTCGCTAGACCGCGCCGTCGTTTACTGGACCATATATTGTACGCAGAATTTTTCTTTCGAAAATACCTAGTGCTTGCTCACTTGCTTTTGGTAGTGTCCACGATTCTGAACCGTACAGCAACTGGGAATATGAGCGTTTTGTACTGCACTTTAGTATTACGCGATAGGAGTTTTGAACCAAGGTGTTTTGACAAACCGAAGTAGCAACTGCTTGCCATGGTTATTCTACGTCTTATTTCTACGTTTATATCATTTTCGATGTTAATATTGGTCCTCAAAGTTATATGCACCGGCAGTGATATTGCATCCAATAGGATGTTGATTGGATTCCGAATTTGTCGATGGCATATACTTTGTTTTATTCTCGTTTACACGAAGACCCACTTTGTTTGCCTCTTTTTTTTTTCTACAATATCTACGTCGCCAGCAAAACCTTGTAGCTGAACTGATTTATAAAAAATTGTTCCTACCATATTAACACCAGAACGACATACGTATAAGCACAAGATTGAAAAAGTTACAGAACAGTGCATCACCTTGTCTGAATCCAGCGTATAATTGGAATTTATCAGACATATTACTTCCAACCGCTACCATACATTTTGTGTTTTCCAAAGTCTTTTTAGACAAGCGTATGAATTCGGCCGGTACACTGAATTCGGACATGGCGTCATATAATGTATTTCGAAATATACTGTCATAGGCGGCTTTAAAATCGATAAAGAGGTGGTGAGTATCGATTAGGTATTCGCGAGTCCAATATATAAGTACACACGGCAAAATGAAAAAAATCATAGTTCACAACGAACTCGGATTTAAAGCACTGCCAATCCAAGAGTTCCTTAGAGAACAAAACATAAAAATTCATTATAAATCTAATAGTAACCATTGTTCTAACGCCAATAACGAAAGACTACACAATACAATTAACGAACACAGTCGCTTATTAAAACACGATATTATCAATAATTTAGGCACATTCGAAGAAAACATCTTAAAAATAATACATTTCTAAAACAATACAATTCACGGTACAACTAATGAAAACGAATCGACTTTATTAACGGTCAAATTCCAGTAATAGATTAAATATTATTAAAAATTAATAATTTAATCGTCAACCAGAAACTTAAAACTATTGAATAACTAAACGAAAACAGGAAAGACTTTGAAATTAGAGAAAGAAAAAATTAAATTAAAGAAATCAGAGGTGAAAAAAACCACTCAAAATATAGGAAAATTACTTCTAGAAAATTAGAAGACGACCATATATTGATAATAAAAGAAATTCAAAATACTACAAATTCCACGTAAAGAAAAGAATAAAATTTCAACGATAAAAAAAAATAATAGAAACTGAAATTCAATCGATTATACTAAAACTACATACAAAAAAAAAATTTCCAAATTACTCCAAAACAAGAACATTCATCAATCACAATAAATTAAAAATGCACTTTTTTTTTTTTTTTAAATTTCATTTATTTATCTCAAAAGAGCTTAAAGCTCGTACAGAGTGTAGCATAATATAAAAAATTTTTTTTTTCAATAATAATAACAACAATACTTAATTCAATTCAATTGCAAAAATAAAACTAACATAATCACTATATCGATAAATACTTAATAAAGAAAAAGAAGTAATTACTAACAATTATTTCAGAAAAATTATTATATAATAAAATAAAGAAAAAACACCTGTTCTATATTTAACTAACAGAAACAAAACAAAAAAAAAAAATTAAAATATTCAACTCAAAAATTCAAATTAATTTAAAATCATATAGTTAAAAAAAAAATCATTTGTTTTCTTTTTAAATGTATGCAACTGTTCAACCTCTTTTAAATGCCTCGGTAATTCATTATAGTACTTATAATTCATTATAGTACTTCTGCTCACACGAATCCTCAGACTTTAATCTAGGCAACTACTTTTAAAATTCTAGGAATAATTGAAAAAAATTCCGCAACTATAAATGTATATTACCCTATAACTAAAGGCATGAGCCAAATGGAATCACTCACCACAAAAATGTTCTTAACACGAAGCAATTTATACCCTACACAAAAAAAAAACAATTACAAAACACATGTTAAATTTATCACAATCATTGTAGACTATTTAAATTAAGTTTTTTCCCAAATCACAACCTAAGAATTTTTTTTATACGAATTTCTTTTCATAATTACAGAAAATGCTTATCCCAATAATTATATTACTCAATTACACAATTACTACACAAACACAGGCTATCAAAATTCAATACCTAATAAATAATAATGGTTACATTAATATAAAATTAGAAAACATACAAATTGTAGAATACTGTACTAAAATACTACATATAATAAACTTAACTCTTTAACGGACGGACATGGCTATATCGACTCAGGAGGTAATGCTGATCACAAATATATATACTTTTCCATATCTAGCTCGCTTCCTTTAGGTGGTTACAAACACCATACCAAAGTTAATATACCTTTTTACCTATTCTATAGTTGTAGGGTATAATAATTATAAACAATACACATGTCTGTTTCCAATAACTCACCTCAGGGTGGTGGGGTAGGTTTCTTGATTTACTCAGGTATACATTTTGAACAAATTCATCTCAACACAACTCTCCAGGCTATCGCCATTAGAACTTTCTTACCTGGGCTCAAAGAAATATCACTGTGGTCAATGTTTACCCCTAGAACGAACTAAGGCTAGAAAATGCACATTTAAACGCAATAAGAGCACAAATTGCCGTACCGTATATAATATTTGGAGATATGAATCCAAGGAGCGAAACTTGGGGTGATATAATAACGAATTAAAGAGGATTGGTGAATGGTCGGACGATATAAGAGAAGCCTGCATACTAAATGATGGATCGCCAATCCTATTAAACTCAAGAGGAACACTCACATGTCCAAACTTGACGATCGCTCATACATCCATAGCATATAAACTTCTTTGGTAAACTGCAGAGAATCTGAAAGATTACGATCACTACCCAATTATAGTTACAAACAGGAACAAAGCAATTATAAAAGCCAAAAAAAAAGTCATATTCAAAGAAAGGGTGTCAATTGGGAAATATACAAAACTGAAATAGAACAATTTTTGAACAATCATTCACCAACCGAAAGCATAAATAAAGAAGCAGCCAAATTGGGCAAGGCATTCAGATGCGTAGATAAATCTATGTCAAATCTATGTTCACCTTAAAAGAGACATAACAAACCTGCATGAACAAAAAATAGCAGAATTATCAAAACTGAGAACAAAATTGCTTAGATCCTTCAGAATCTTGCACAACATACACTAATAACTCTAAAAAAGACCAAGGTAGAACTGAGAAGAGAAATCAAAAAAGAAAGAAAGACTTCTTGGGAAAATTTTGTGAATGGTATAAATAACAATAATCCCAGAAAAACATGGGGGAGAGCTAAATGTATTCTTGAAAAAACTTTACCCTCTAAAACCTTGGCAATAATGCAAAATAATAAGTTAAAAACAGATATTTGGCTATATCGACACATGAGGTCACGCTGATCACAAATATATATTCTTTTCTATATCTAGCTCGCTTCTTTTAGGTGGTTACAAACACCATACCAAAGTTAATATACTTTTTCCCTATTTCATAGGTGTAGGGTATAAAAAATAAGAGACAACAATATGGAACCAAATTAACTCCATTATGTCTTCTTCCCAAATGCAAACAAAAACAACCTCATAAATACTGGAAGTAAAATTTCACGAATCCGAATGGTATGTACCAACTACACCCATAAACACGTATTCAACGGAGCAAAATCCTCCTAAGTGCTGTTTTTAGCACATTTTCAAAAAATTTTGTAAAAAAGTTGCCTATATAGCTTAACTCTTTCCGTCAATCCGTCCGTATGTTTTCAAAAACTTTTTCACCATTTGAAATAGAGTAAAGAAATTTTAACCATGGATAGGTATTGCAAAAAAAATAATTTCGTAAAAGAACTTTTTTCTGTAGCCCCACTGTTAAAGAGCTACAGCCCCCCCAAATTTGCAAAAAGCCCTATATTTAAATAGTTATAATAAGAGTTTTGTTAGCTATATTTTCAATCTAAAAACTGCAGACGAAAGCTGGTTTTATAAACTTTATAAATTTTTAAAAGACACATCTTTAGGGTTGCCATACGGTACTAAAATTTAAAATTACGCAAAACTTAATTTTTGCAAAATTTTTGGCCACACATATCTTCTGAGCGGTTCAAGCTATGATCTTGAAATTTTGGGAGAAGTTACATACTCAGAAATTAGTAGGAGTCGGTTAACAAAATTTTTTTGTCACGTCCCCTATTTAGGAGCTATATGGCCTCGAAAATTGAAATTTAGCTATTTGTAAACTCCTGTAATTTAAATACCTGTTCAAAGTTTGTTTTACAAATATACAAAATTTAAAGCTGCAGCATTATGTTTCAACATATATAAAAGGTTTTTCTTAAATTTAAAAGGGGTTCATCAAATTGAAGAAAGTGTCTCTTAGTTTTAACCATTTTTGTTTCGATAATAAAATTTTAGGTGAAATCCCAAATTTTGGAGGAGTTCACAATTGAATTCCTATAACTAAAAGATGGATGGATGGGGACAGGAGCTGGATAAGCTCGAGAATAATCATCCTCGAGAATCATCATAAGTTTGCTTAGCAAAAATTTGGGAACCTTCCCAGTTGAAGGGCTATTAGGACTTTAAAATTAAAATTTGTATGTTTTTATAAGACTGTAACTTATTCACCAGTGTATGTTTTTCCAAAATGAAACGTGAATATTGAAGCTCCAACTTTATATTTCGCACTTGTCAATAGGTTTTCTTGAGAGCAAAAATAAATGATAAAATAGAAACCCTATATAAGTTTGAAAATCTGCTTTTTAAAAGCTTCGATTTTTTTCAGCACTTTTGTAAAAATTTACCTATATACTTTCACTCTGTCCGCCCGTCCGTCTGTCCGTATGTTTTCAGAAACTTTTACATCGTTTCAAATAGTGAAAAAAGAAGTTTAACCACGAGTAGGTACCAAAGTTGGAAAAAGCCCTATTTTTAGCAAATATGTGAGAGCAAATATATAAAATTTTAAGCTTCAGCACTATATTTCAACATAATTATGTGAAAGGTTTTTCTTAATTTTGAAAGAGTTTCTTTAAATTGAAGAAATTGTCTCTTAGTTTTAACCATTTTTGCTTAGATAATAAAATTCTAGGCAAAATTCCAAATTTTGGTGAGGTTCACAATTGATTTTCTAGAACCTTAAAAAAATGGAATGGTGGGACAGAAGGGGAATGGGCAGATCCATAAAATTTGGGAACCTTCCCCATTGAAGGGCTTCTAGGTCTTAAAAATTAAAACTTTTATGTTTTTATAAAACAGTAACTTACACCAGTGTATGTTTTTCCAAAATTAAACGTTAACATTCAAGCTCCAACAATAGGTTTTCTTGAATGCATTTGGATTATATTCTAAGTATTAATTTTACTATTAGTCATAATTAATAAATTGATGAAATAAATAAATAAATAATGTTAGACGATCTTCAATACTAAACATTTTAAATTCCTCAAGGTATGATTTGAAATATTGTTTTGAATTCATGTGTAATTGTTAGATTTAAATTTTTTCAATAGAAGAAGCGTATCGATACAATTATTACCTTTTTTTGTCAAAATAATACAAATGACATAATAATCGGCTTTTAAGAAACCAGGTAGTGCAGAAGGGTTATTAAAGTAGTAGTAGTTGTACCGAAACAATTGTCGTAACAAGTAGAAGCTTACCAGTTCAGAAATTTAATAATATTTTTATATATATATATATATATATTTCTTAGGTTCCAGTTATTTCTTAATATTTTTTCTGAATTTATTCATAATATTGAGGTCCATGCTATCAACTGAAAAGAGTATTTCTTTTAAATAATTATTAGTAAAATATCGTGAGACCATATCAAATTCATATTTATGTCGAAGTATAAAGTTGTTCTAATGTATTGGTTTTATTCAAGCGAATTTGGTGTAATGTTGGGTGGCTATTATAAAAGATGATAAATCAATACGGTACTGTGTGAATCTATCAGAGGTTGGCCTATGACACAGTGTAGTTCCGTAATTGATTTGGATAATTTTTAGTGCATTATCCAATGCACTTTTTCAAGCATTTAGGCGTGCTGCGCCGCTATCCAGTTTTAAAAATAATAAAACAATTATTTCTTTTGTTGGCAAAGCCAAGAATAACATTATTTTTATTTTACCAAAAACCCTTGGTATTTATATTTTTTTTTCAATTACAAATACATATAAATTAATTACAATAAAGATTACTAATTTCTACTAATACAATTAATATTATACAAATTAGTTCTTACATTAAAAATTTGGTTCTAGTTACTTTAACCCAAATTTATTTATATATTGGTATGCTACAAATAATAATTCACATAGTGCATTCCAAGAACCTCTTTAAGTGGGTCACTAGGTATTCTGTACACTCCGTTCATTAACACTAAGAATATACCACACACAATGTAATGCAACATATGGTATAGTAACATATAGTATATTCATATTACGAACGAAATGAAAACAGAAAGAAAAACAAAAATATAGAATGCAATATGATCCTTTAATTTGTAGCATATAATTATTTTAATTATAAGAATTGTCACAATAATGCTTAAACAATTATTTGCGGTGTATCACGGAATACAACTTATTGCAGTGTATTATGGAATTGAATGTAGATACACTACACCCTCACCCTTAAGAGAAAAGTTATTTTGTTTTTGAAAGTTTACAAGTACAAATTTTTATTATTTTATTTTTGTTAAAATTATTTTGATTTTTTATTTTTAAATGAAAAATTTATTTATAATTGTATTATTAAAATATTTTTTTTTTTTTTCTTACTTTATCTTTGTTTTGATTAATTTTAAAGTAATATTTATTTTAGATTTAATAAGTAATTTATTTATTTTAATATTATTATTTTCAATAGTAAAATGTTTTTCTTTATAATGTGAAGTACAACTAGTTTAATTTGATATCTCAATTAATTTATAAACTAATAAAAAAAAATTTTTATTGTATGTCTTTAAAAATTTATTTTTTTTTTTTTTTTTTTTTGTTTTGTATTACTTAATATTGTGATATTTCAATGTATTTTAAATTACATAAATTTTTTTTTTATTTTTAGCTTTTAGCAAATAATTTATTATTTATAATTGATGTAGGTTAGTATCGTTAGAATGAAAAAAAAAACAATACTTTCTATATAATTTCTGTAAATTTCTTTAGCATATTATTATGTATTTCTTTGGTTTTCCCGTTCATTTCTACAATCGAATTTACGTTATTTTGTTTAATAATTTTGTACGGGCCTTGATTAGGTGTTTGATGTTTTTTTCTATTACCTAACTTAATACTACCTAATACTAAATCTCCTACTTTAAAGTTTGAAGGGTTGACATTTTCGTCAAATTTTTCCTTCCTATCTATTTTTACTTTATTTATAATCTCTCGTGTTCTATTTATAGATTCACGGAGTCTAACTTTTAATTCATTATTATAATCATCTAAATTATATACAGGATTTTTATTCGTTATAATGTCATTTGGTAAATATGCAAATTTTTCCAAATACTAATTCGTATGGTGTGTAAATTGTGTCTATATGTGGTGTCGTATTGTATGCAAAAGTGTAGTAAGGTATCCATTTGTCCCAGTCATTGTCATTTGAAAATGCAAGTAGAAATTCATTTAAAACTCTATTGTTCCGTTCAATTGAACCTAAAGTTTGGTGGTGATATGGAGTTGAAAATTTTTGTTCAATATTAAAACTTTTACAGATATTGTCCATTAATTCATTATTGAATTCAGTACCTCTATCTGATTTTAATATTTTGAAACATCCATATTAAAGAATGAATTGTTCTACCAGTGTTTTAGCTACTGTAACGGCTTCTTTTGTTTCCATTGGATAAGCTACTACATATTTTGTCAAGTCACATTGTATTGTTAAATATATCTAAAATTATTAGACATTCTTAACGGTCCGACTGTATCTATAGATACTATTTCAAAACTTGTTGTTGGAGTATCAGTTATCAGCATTTTTTCTTTTACGTTTCGTACTTGTTTATTATAAGCACATAGTTTGCAATTAGAAATGTACTTTTTTACCATTTTAGACATGTTTTTCCAAATATATCTTTGTTTTAATTTTATGACGGTTTTTCTTATTCCCAAATGCCCTCCGTGTGGTGCATTATGGTATTCATCAATTGATTTATATTGCATAATAGCATCATTTATTTTCTGTGGGGGTATATATTATATAAGTATGTTAGTGGAAAAGTGATTCATATTATTTTTATTATTCAATATATTTTTTGCTGCAGATTATTATATAAATTTTTAAATTCCATTTTCGGAATATACTGGAATATATCATCAGTATCACTTAATGCAAGCTTGCTTATTTTTAATTTGTATATTTCAGATAATAGCTTCTCAACTGTTGAAACGGATTTCGCATGATTATCACTAGATCTTACTAATACTTCATTTTTAATTTTATTTATTTTAGGTACCTTACTATTTGAATCAACTATAAATTTTAATTTTATTAAATTTTTGACGTCAGATATGAACGTACAGTCCCAGATATGAAGCTGCGCAGGCTTCGGTTGAAAACTGTCATCCCTTTTATTTTTATCATTTTTATTATTATCAATGCCTCTATTTTTTATAGCAGACATCCCCCTAGTCATCACTAACATCTTTTTCACGGATTCATCATTATTTTTCGGAATCATACTCTTAAGTATGTCCGAGTCAATTTTTATTCTAGACAACGCATCAGCGTTAGTATTTATTGTTCCCTGCTTGTAAATTATTTCGAAATCATAATCAGATAAAGCATCAGTTGTAAGTACAAAAGTTTTATCAAAATTAGGATATTGTAAAATAGGTGGACTCATTAATTTATTTTTTAAAGTTATGAATGCATTTTCACATTTATTTGACCATATAAATGGTTGATTTTTCTTTAATAACGAATTTAGACATTTAGCTGTTTCTGCAAAATTTGCAATAAATCCCCTGTAATAATTACAGAAAGCTACAAATCGTCTAACTTCGTCAGCATTTTTGGGTACCGGGTATTCTTTTATTGCTTTATGTTTTGCGGGATCGGTTTTTATACCTTCGCTTGTTATCAAATGTCCCAAGTACACAACTTCGGGTTTTAAAAAACAACATTTATTTGGATTTAGTTTTAGGTTGTACTTATTTAATCTTTCAAAAGTTTTTATTAAATTTTCATTATGATTTTTTATACTACAACCAAAAACAATTATGTAATCGACATAAAGAAAAGCATTTGAATTTAAACCGGTTAATGCTATAGTCAGCATTCTTTGAAAGCTGTTTGATGAAATTTTTAGACAAAAAGGTAACCTTTTGAATTGAAAATGACCATTTTGGGTCGAAAATGCGGTTAGTGGTCTAGAGTCCTTATTTAGTTTAATTTGATGAAAAGAACTAGTCATGTCTAAAGTTGAAAAGTATTTGGCTCTTCCTAATTTGTCGAGAACGTCTTCCAAACGCGTTAAAGGAAATTTGTCATTTACTATTTTATCGTTTAGTTTACGAAAATCAACTACTAAACGCCATTTCTTTTCATCATTAGTACTTTTTTTAGGTACTAGTAATAATGGTGAGTTGTAAGGGCTTATAGATGGTTCTATTAAGTCATCATCTAATAATTTTTGAACTTGTTTCTTGATTTCCTCTTGTTGTGATTGAGGTAATCTGTAATTCTTTATATATACCGGATTGTTGTCTACGGTATTTAAATTTTGAGTATAAAAATTATTTGTAGATAGTGGTTCATTATCTAAATGGAAAATATTATGATATTTTTCAAATATTTTTAACAAAGTATCCTTTGCATGAACATCATTTGTTTTAATATTTATTAGTTTTAAGATTTCTTCTAATCGTTTTTTATCTTTTGTTATTGTTTTTGTATTGACTAAAATGTCATATTGTTTTAAAAAATTACATTGGATTTTAATTTCAGAATCAAATACTTTTACTTCATGGTTATTGGTGTTCAAAATTTTTATGTGACTAATCTCTTTACATGGTATGATCGTATTGGCTATAAATACACCATATTTTATTTCTTTATTTAAGACTATACTATCTTCTTTAATATTAATTTTTATTGGATGTATGAATTCACTTCTAGCGGGAATTGTAATATGTTTTATGTTCAAAGGTCTAGTTCTAATTGGAATGGTTATTTCTTCTTCATTGATATCTAATGTTAAAGTATAAGTTTCATAGTCTAATTTACACATATATTTTATTAAGAAGTCTCTACCAATTATACCGTCAGTAGATATTGGAAAATTTTTATCTACAAGATGAAAAGTATTATATATGAATTTATTAGAAATATCTAGTTTTATATTTATTGTACCGAGTGAGCATACTTCTTCACTCGTTATACCTGTTAATTTACATTTTGCTCTTTCGTTAATTTCGTATGAGCTATTATTCGACTGACAATTTTCCTTAAAAATTGATATGTCAGCACCTGTGTCTATCAAAAATTTTAAATCTTTATTATTATATCTTAAAATTATAAAGTTTGTCAAATCATGATTAAAATTATATATCTTTAATGGAGAGGATATCCGATCAGTTGAATTTTCTATTAAAATGTCGGTCCTTCTATACCTAAAAAATAGTTTTGGTTTTGTTCCTCTTCTTGGTTATTTATCATATTTATTCTCCTAGAGTTATTATTATTGTTCCTGTTCCTATTAAAATTATTATTATTATTATTTCTTTTGAAGTTGTTATTATTATTGTTTCTATTGGAATTATTGTTATTCCTATTAAAATTATTGTTATAATTATTCCTGTCAGAATTGTTGTTCCTATTATTATTTCTAAAATTGTTATTCCTATTGTAGTTGTTATTATTAAAATTGTTATTATTATTCCTGTTAAAATTGTTATTATTAGAATTGTAATTCCTACCTTGATTGTTATTATTTGAACGAAAATTGTTGTTGTAGTTAAAATTACTATTTATATTCCTATTGTTATTATTGTTTTTGCGACTATTAAAATTGTATACCTTGCTTTGGTTTTGTTCATTACTAATATCCAACTCCAAAGCGAGATTTACAGCTTCCGTGAAACTCTTTGCTTGTGAAGCAAATATGGTACCTTTAATTGGTTCGTTTAAACCATTTTTAAACACAAAAAGTGCATTTTTTTCATTTAATTTTGTTACAACATCTTTTTCTTGTGTTGTAGCAGTTGTACCTAGTGATTCGATTTGCAATTGATTTAAATCAGCCGTTAAGGATAATATTTTTTCTTTATACGAGTGTATAGAAAAATTATTTTGCTTTATATTATTTAGTAAATTTTGTATTTGAGGAACCGTTTTGATGCATTTATATCTTAAATTTAAAACATTTTTTAAATCGGAATAGGTCGTAATTTCGGGAGTTGAACCAATGGTAGTTCTCACGTTATTACTGAGTTTCACATTTATAACAAATTTAATAAGTGTTGCTTGACCAACTGCAGATAATGTATAATTTATTATTTGCAAAATGGTTAAGAATGAGTGTAGTTCCTTGAAATCTCCTTTAAAAATAGGAATTGCTTTACTGGCAGTATCCAAATTAAACTCTGACATGTTTGAATCAAATTTCCTAATATATCTAAAATAGAATTGATTTCTTCCTTTATTAGACTATATAAAAAAAAATTTTTTTTTTTTGTTTTTTTTTTTCTGAAAGAGAAAACCAAACAACTATACAGTAAAAAAATATTATTATTTTCCTTTTTAAAATTTATTTATTTATATTATTCTTTTTTTTTTTTTTTTGTTTTAAGATTTTTAAAAAAAAAATTTATTTTACAAACATACATGACGTATTTATTTATTTTTGAAATTTAAAATTTAGACATTAGTTATATATGTCTAAACAAATTTAGACATTAGTTATTTTGCCGATTACGGCTTTTTTTATAAAATTTTTGTACATTTTATGTACTTTAAACAAAATGTATACAGCTATTACTGTAATAATTATACCCAAACCCAAAGAAGAATGGTGGATGGATATTATTGCGTTTTCGGTGGTGTAAACTACCGAATTAAACCACCCCATCTATTAACTTTAAATTAGTATATATAAAAAAAATATTAATTTACAATATTATTATTATTTTTTTTTTTATGTAGAACCTTGTTCTGAAGATCTTGGATTTCATGGATTTTATTCCATATTTAGCAGCTCTGGTCCCATGATAAAACACCTTCGCCCTCCTTTAGTATGCGGTATAGGGCAGCTAGTTTTCTCCTTGAATTGGCTAATTTGCCACCTCTACGCTTTCTAATTTTTATAGAATCGTTTGACATTGAAGAGAGAAAAATATTTATATAAATTTTTTTTTTTTTTTTTATAATACATTTTTTATTTTTGCCATATAATATATATTATAGATTCTGTATATTATAGATTCTGTATATTATAGATTCTGGCCCACGACACTGTCTATTCCTGGTGACAGTGTGGCAGGGTCGCCATGTAATGTTGGGTGGCTATTATAAAAGATGATAAATCAATATGGTACTGTGTGAATCTATCAGAGGTTGGTCTATGACACAGTGTAGTTCCGTAATTGATTTGGATAATTTTTAGTGCATTATCCAATGCACTTTTTCAAGCATTTAGGCGTGCTGCGCCGCTATCCAGTTTTTAAAATAATAAAACAATTATTTCTTTTGTTGGCAAAGCCAAGAATAACATTATTTTTATTTTACCAAAAACCCTTGGTATTTATATTTTTTTTTCAATTACAAATACATATAAATTAATTACAATAAAGGTTACTAATTTCTACTAATACAATTAATATTATACAAATTAGTTCTTACATTAAAAATTTGGTTCTAGTTACTTTAACCCAAATTTATTTATATATTGGTATGCTACAAATAATAATTCACATAGTGCATTCCAAGAACCTCTTTAAGTGGGTCACTAGGTATTCTGTACACTCCGTTCATTAACACTAAGAATATACCACACACAATGTAATGCAACATATGGTATAGTAACATATGGTATATTCATATTACGAACGAAATGAAAACAGAAAGAAAAACAAAAATATAGAATGCAATATGATCCTTTAATTTGTAGCATATAATTATTTTAATTATAAGAATTGTCACAATAATGCTTAAACAATTATTTGCGGTGTATCACGGAATACAACTTATTGCAGTGTATTATGGAATTGAATGTAGATACACTACATTGGATTTAAACACATGATATGTTTGTAGCAGTTCCAAAACTTCTAACTATTTTGGGAGTTACTGATAACTTAATTAGAAAAATATTTTTGTCCTTCAATTTACTAATTTTTTAATTTGATATACGGAAAGTTTAAATTAATATCTGCTAAAATAACCCCATTTTTTATTGTGCTTTGTTAAATATCCTATATCGATAAATTAATGAACAGAAGTTTCAGATTTTGGATTAAATTGAAGATTTTTTCGATTTTATTAATTTCTTCACCGAATATTTGGTGACTACTTCAGATTCTTTTAATGCAAACTTCCATTTCTTAAATTGAGTTATTCCCTCTGGCTAAATAAACATTAAAAGATTAAAAAATTGTTTTCTCTGTGATATGTAACCAGTGTTACAGTAATATGAATGTTATAACTGTAATACATTCATATTACATGAATGTTATGTTACAGTAAGAACTGTAATATAAAGTTTATTTTAATTATTAAGACCTCTTTTTTATAACAGCCTCCATACTGTATTTTATTGTATTATATCCTGTACCTAAAGAATGTAAAGTTTATTTTGCGTTGTATTTGTAACTACAAAAAGCAAGCTAATAAGATACAAAAATGTTGATTTATTCTTGATCATCGCCTTTGAGCCTAATTAACTTCTAAAAATGTAATGATCATGATATTACAGATTACTAATGACAACAGAAAGGCGGGAATTGAATGAAACCTTTAGTTTGGATTATCGAAATAAAGGTCAAACTAGTTTATCTCCGAAACTAACAAATGGAACTTTCAAATTTTAACACAAATTTCCCGAAAATTGGGATGAATTAGAGTTGTAGTTCGAATGCTTTTCATTCACCTTCTAAAATTTTATATTACCTTAAAAAAGAATAAAGATCAAAAATTTAAATTGGTTCAAGTTGTTTTCGTTATGTTTTGATAATTGGATCAGCATTTCGAATAGTTGCAATATATTTTCAATGAATTAATAAGTTGCAAGGATATTTTGTCAAATTAAATTATTTATAAGAACAAGGAAGAGTGTAGTAGAGTAGACTGTGCCAGCTCTGGGATACCCGTATGACCGTAACATATACATTTTAACATCTGGTTGATTACTTTTGGCAAAATTTCAAACATACAGCTTTATTAAGTGTAGTTTAATATATGAAGACCTATATAAGTTATATAATAAATTTCACAATTCTATAGATGTTTCGGAAAAAGATGTAAAAGATGATCTTAAATCTTATCGAAGTCACTGTGAGAGTAATTATTATAAACATTTAAACTCAGCTCGTGAAAGTTATAATAAGTTTTTTCTCCCCAGTGCCTCGAAATAATCTTCTCAAGATATCTATCAACCGTAACTTAAATAAAGATAATATGTCTTTTTATTATCAAAATGTTAGATGCTTGAGAACAAAGACTAGGGATGTTTTTCTAAATTCATCTATTTTAAATTTTGACGTATTTGCATTAACCGAAACGTGGTTCAATCCAACCATATTGGACTTAGAACTTTTTGATAACTGTTATACAGTTTTTAGGAAGGATATATATTCTGATCCATCCGATTACCCAAATGGTGTAATTCCTAAAGGGGGTGAAGTTTTAATTGCGGTAAAAAATAACTTTAATGCAAATCAAGTCAATGTCCCTGGATTAGAAGACCTTGAAGTTATTATTGTGAAAATTGAACTTCCTTCAAAAAATTTATACCTTGTTAACTGCTATATTCCTCCTTCGTCTGATTCTGATATTTATACTTCTGTAGGTAAAACGATAGATTTTATTTGCAATGACTTTAGTCCTAAAGATGAATTGATTTTATGTGGTGATTTTAATCTACCCAATCTTAAATGGGTAAAGCATGACGAGGAACATTTTATGATTCCGAAACATATTAGGACCGAATGTGAATATGTATTTATTGATAAATTAGATACTAATTATTTGCAACAAGTCTCAGAAATTTGTAACTTTCAGGGTAAACAACTTGATTTAGTGTTTACTTCTGAATGGAACAATTTAATTTTCTGCGAAAATACCTTCCCTTTAATAGGTATTGACAAGTTTCATCCACCATTAAGTTTTACTCTTTGTGTTAATTCACCAATAAATTCTGATTATTCTAATTTTTATAGTTTTAATTTTAACAAAGCTAATTTTGCTGCTTTAAATGAATTCATTAGTTCCTTTGATTAGTCCGCCTTTATTAAGTCCGCCATGGTTCAATTCGGATTTGAGAAAACTCAGAAATAAAAAGAATAAAGCTTGGCGTTGTTATCTTAAATCGAAGAATTCGTATGACTATAATAGATTTAAAGTTCTTTTTGATGAATTTAAATTATTGTCTGAATTACTCTATAATGAATTTATTTCTAGTACATCTTCAAAATTAATATCAAATCCAAAATGCTTCTGGAAATTTGTTAATTCCAAGAGGAAAAGTGACGAGTTTCCCTCCCATATGAAGTATAATGGTGTTTCAAGTAATGATTCTAAAATAATATCTAATTTCTTTCGTGAATATTTTTGTTCTTCTTATAGTTATTCTATTTTTACACCAAATTATAATGATTTCTCTCATTTGGATACTTTTCCGAAAACTACTTGGTCTAATACAAATATTAATGAAGGTGTAATTAAAATGTATTTAGATAAACTTGGGAATAATACTCTTCCTGGACCTGATGGTATTCCGGAAGTTTTACACAAAAAGTGTTCAAGTGCTTTGGCTATTCCCCTTTCAATACTATTTAACCATTCTTTAAATTCAGGAGTTTTCCCTTCTATCTGGAAACACTCATATGTTAGACCTATTCATAAGAAAAATGCCAAAAATGAAATTATTAATTATCGACCAATTGCGAAACTTTCTTCACTTCCAAAACTGTTCGAATTAATAATATATGATTCTATTCATAGTCACTGTAAATCTTTTTTAGTTCATAATCAGCATGGATATATGGATAAAAAATCAACAGTTACTAATCTTGTTGCGTCAGTTTCAACTTTTACAAAAAATATGGAAGAAGGTTTTCAAACCGATGTTATCTTTACAGATTATAGTAAAGCATTTGATGTTTTACCACATTCTATAATACTGATAAAGCTGAGAAAACTTGGTTTCCCAGACATTTTTATGAAATGGGTTGACTCATATTTATCTGATAGGACCTACATTGTTTTATTTAGAAACATTACTTCTAAACCTTTTAACGCCAATTCCGGAGTTCCATAAGGCAGTCACTTAGGTCCTCTTTTTTTTATAATCTCGGTAAATGATGTTTCTTCAGTTATTGTTAATAGTGAGCTTCAAATATATGCGGATGACATGAAAATTTTTAAGAAAATTACTCTTACAAAATGGTTTAGATAATTTTTTTATTTGGTGTAAAAACAATAATCTTCTTCTAAATGTAAATAAATGTGCACTTATGTGTTTCACACGTCGTCTTAATCCGATTTGTTTTAATTACTGCTTGAACGGAATTAGTATTCCTAAAACGAATTCTATTAAAGACCTAGGCGTTTACTTCGATGATAAGCTTAACTTTAAACTTCATTTCTGTTATATTATAAATAAAGCTTATTCTATGCTTCGTTTTATAAAACTTTGGTCTAAAGAATTCAATGATCCTTATGTTCTTAAATCTTTATATTCTTGTCTTGTTAGACCTAATTTAGAATATGCTAGCCAAGTTTGGTCACTATTTTACGAGGAACATATTAATAGGATAGAGGCGGTGCAAAGAAATTTTTTAAGACTTACTTTGAGAAATCTTCAATGGTCAAACCCGCTTATCCTACCTCCTTATGAAAATAGATTGAATTTAATTCACTTGAAAACTTTAAAATTAAGACGAGAAGTTGCTGATGTTATTTTTATTACTGAAGTTATAAAAGGTAACATTTCTTCTCCTCAAATCCTTAATAACATTAAAGTTAATTCAAATAATCGTTTACGTAATACTAATTTATTTACGTTAAGTTTTCATAGAACAAATTATGGCAATTATGAACCAATTCATAGGATGTTGATAATGGGTAATAAACACAAGAACAACATCGATTTCACACTTTCAAAACAAACACAAAAACTTAAATTGTATAAATAGAAATATAAATTCTTTTTTTTTATGTATATTTAGTTGTTTTTATTGTTCACTTAAATTTTAATTTAAGAAATATGAAATTGTAACTTAATTCATAAGCTATTTTTTTTTATATATGTTGTATAATACTAATTGTTAAAATTTTGTAAAGTTTGAGTTAAACTAATAAAATAAATAAATAAATACTCTTAAAAAAGAAGGAGTTGTATGGCAGCTACTCGAACACTCTACAGTAGATCAACCAAATTTTGCAGAAACTTTGGCCATTACAATAAACTCTTTCTAGCAAAATTTCAGACACCCAGCTTAATTAGGTGGAGAGTAATGCTCATATAAAATAAGAAGTTGTATGGCAGCTACTCGGACCCACTCTACTAGACCAACCAAATTTTGCAGACTCTTTGGCCATAAAACTTAACTACTTTTGGCAGAATTTCAGACACGCAGCTGTAATAGGTACAGAGTAATACTCATATAAAAAAGGAGTTGTATGGCAGCTACCCGAACCCATGGACCAAAATGGTTGGATTTAAATAGCGATGATGGCTATTGCAAAAAAACGAATTTGCGAAAATTTCAAGATCCTAGCTCCTTTAGTTTTTGAGTTATCGTGCGGACGGACAGACGAATGGACAGACGGACGGACTGACGGACATACATAGCTAAATCGATTTATTTTTCGATTCTGATCAGGATCTATACACTTGAGTTTATATCTACCCCCCCCGTAATGGAAAATTTATTATACCCTTTGACTATATAGTCATACGGGTATAAAAAGATTTTATGTATGCATAATAGATAGTAGATTCTTTATTTTTTCGTAGGTTCGCAGAGTCTTACAGCATTCTTTGTATACATCATCAACGTACAATAATGATATTGCAATATTGTTCTTAGATCAGCCGGTTTCAATGAATAAAGTTCTTCATCCAGCCTGTTTACCCACCCCTGGCAAATCATATTCAGGAGAAACAGTAAATACTTTATTATTGAATTCTTTAAAAAAGCTTATAATATTTGATACCGACTTTTAATTAAGGGAATTGTAACAGGTTGGGGGGCAATAAAAGAAAATGGACCTATTTCAGATACATTACAAGAAGTTTCAGTTCCAATTATGTCAAACACTGAATGTCGTAGGACAAAATACGGCCCTTTAAGAATTACTGATAATATGGTGTGTGCTGGATATAAAGAAGGAATAAAAGACTCGTGTCAAGTAAAAAAAATTTTTAAAACATATTTTTTTAATTAGAAGCCTTTTGAATTTATTTTTAGGGTGACAGTGGTGGTCCGCTACATGTTCTGGAAAATGGCGCTCATCAAATTGTTGGTGAGTTGCTAGTATTTTATTAAATTATTTAAAATTATAAAAATAAAAACAAAACAAAACATCATAGCAAAAACAATTTAAAAGATAATTTATTATCAATTCAAACTATTCAAACTATGATTTTTATTTCAAACTTCAAACTATGGAGTGGCAACAAACGAAAAGAAAAACTTATTTTTATTATTGTTTCATTTAAGAAAGTCCAACTGCTTTAGTTCAAATGATACTAAGAGCTTGTATAGAGTAGAATAATCCAATTAAATTTTTAGATTATGCTGTTGATTTTTTTTGTGCCCACATTACACATTTTTGTGCTATAATGCTAAAATTTTCATGCTTTCATTTTGTATTACATAACTATTTCATACAATTTAAATTGAATTTTTAAGGTATAGTTTATAAGTGGAAGGAACCGACTTACTGCGGTTTCATTACTTGTTATACTACACCTAAGATAGTTATGGGGGTCTTTTAACTTCCATATGGTGGTTGTTAACACTGAAAGGGAATAAACCTTTTTATGAAAAAGTATATATATTTCAGATCATCGATACCTCTTGAGTCGATTTAGCGATGTCCGTTCGTCAGTCCATACGTCAGTTAACTTAATACGAAATGATGCTATCTTGCTGAAATTTATACTGTAAGTTACTAATGATGCAGGAAAGGGGATCGAAATGAGCTTTCGATCGAATTAATGTAAAACAAGCATAATTTTAAAACTAATAAAGATAGAACATTCAAATAAAATAATCATGCTATTTTGATGAAATTTATACTGTAGGTGGCTAATGGCGAAAGAAAGGCGGGGATTGCAAATGGGCGAAATCGGAACATATAGATTCGAAATCTGGGAACTTTCAATCGAATTAAAGCCAAAATATTATAATTTTAAAACCATTAAAGATAGATCTTTAAAATTTTATACAAATATGACCCTTCCGTTTTCGTTTATGTGTCTAAAATTTCGGGATCAGTTGGAGTGGTGGTTCAAATACCTTCTACAAACCTCTTAAGACTTAAAACTATATCTTCCAAATTAATAACTATAGATATATTTTAAATTTAAAGATTAATTGAAGTGATTTTTCAGCTTCCTCAAAAAATCTAAATAGCATTTTTCGAAACTAATAACGCTAGCAACCTGAAATTTAGTACGAATGATTTTAATGAATTTTAAAAAAAATCTGAAATGGTGGTTTGGGTACCAATCACACGCCTCCCGAAACCAGTTAAGCATATCTTCGAAATTAATAAAATTAGAAACATCAAATTTGATACAAGCAATAGCCTTTTTCCGCCTTGACTTTAGGGGGCTGTCGCTCCTTAAGCGGTAACGGAAAAATGTTCTTCCCTGAAAATTTTTTTGTTTGCAATACCTACCAGTAGTTAATTTTCTTTTCTCTATTTTAAACGGTGTAAAATAATTGTAAACATACTGACAGACAGATAGATAAACAAAATCAAAATTAAGAAAAGCCTTTTTAAAAACTTTGTTTTGGAGCTTTAAATTTTGTATATGAATAAAAATCGAACAAACTATTCTAAAGCGAAGTTAAATAATATAATTTTACAAAAACATTTATCAAACAAGAAAAATTTGATATAGTATAAATCAACAAGCGTAATAAAAAAATTTTAAATCTGAAAAAGGGTGAAAGGCAGCTGCTTTAATAAGCTTTATAAATTTTTGAAAGCCCTTTTGTAAGTACTAAAAATTATCATTATATCGAACTCAATTTTTGCAACATTTTAAGCCACAAATATCTTCTAACGGTTCAAGATAGAGTCTTTAAATTTTGGGAGTAGTTAGATCTTTAGAAATCAGTAGGAGTCAGTAGACTGTGTCAACTCTGGGATAGCCGTATGACCGTAACATTTACATTATATCATCCGGTTAATTACTTTTGGCAAAATTTCAAACATACCGCTTTATTAAGTGTAGTGTAATACTCATATAAAAGAAGGAGTTGTATGGCAGCTACTCGAACCCTCTACAGTAGACCAACCAAATTTTGCTGTAACTTTGGCCATTACACTAAACTATTTTTGGCAAAATTTCAGAGACCCAGTTGCATTAGGTGTAGTGTAATGCTCATATAAAATAAGAAGTTGTATGGCAGCTACTCGAACCCATTGCAGTAGACCAACCAAATTTATCAGAAACTTTGGCCATAAAACTAACCTACTTTTGGCAAAATTTCAGACACGCAGCTGTAACAGGTACAGAGTAATACTCGTATAAAAAAAGAAGTAGTATGGCAGCTACCCGAACCCATAGACCAAATTGGCTGGATTTAAATAGCGAAGACGGCTATTGCAAAAACACGAATTTGCAAAAATTTCAAGATCCTAGCTCCTTTAGTTTTTGAGTTATCGTGCGGAAGGACGGACGGACGAACATAGATAGCTAAATCAATTTTTTTTTCGATTCTGAACCGATCCAAACACTTGAGTCTATATCTATCCCTCTCTGCGTCACAAACGTAATGGCAAATTTATTATACCCTTTGACCTATAGTCATACGGGTATAAAAACCATACGCGAAAAAATTGGCAATATGGCTTTATTTCTTATTCAATAGTTTGGCGTTATTTGACGGCGCCTAATAAAAATTCGTTCATCAAACTATATTATAAATTTTTTTTTTGTTTGTTTACATTCTCTTATTTGTTTGCAAAATTCAAATGTCACGAATCCATAAAAATATATGTATTAGTATGCAAAAAATTTTTGTGTAGAATACATTTTTTTTTGTATGTACTCGTATAGTAACAACATTATAGGAAAAAGACTTTAGAGAACATCTTTTTGCCAAGGATTATGGTTACTCTCTCAATACTTGTCTACGTATTATGGATGACTCTCCACGTATTATGGACGACTCTCTCAGTAATTTATCGTTTTATCTTTGACACACTAATAGTATTTTTGTATCTTTTGCCAATGCTCTAACATTTGCCCAGGAAATTGTTTTAATGAAAATTAGCCTTAAATCTTATATTCTTAAATTTCAAAATATAGAATTTAAGAAATCTTAAAATTGCATTAAAACTTGCACCAAAAATAAAGGTAATATGGTCCTATCCTTATTAGTTGATTGGCCTTTCGATTTCAATTATTTTCAAAATCCGTTGATCTTCATAATTAGTAACCGTGGTATAAATTTTCTCAAGATAGCTTAATTATTTATTGAATTTTCGAACAAACGGCCGGAGGCGTACACTTCGCTAAATCGACTAGAGAAGTGACGAACTTGTTTTATATGAAAATTTTTTAGGATATATTTAGACACAGAAACTAAAAACTAATTTTGGAACCTGATGGTAAGTTTTAAAGTTAAAGTAATATTTCGTCAAAATATGTTAGTGAAGTACACATTTTTAATTGCAAAAACTTTTTTTGAGTCAATATTTAATTTATTCGTCGTTGTAAGAGATCCTAGATAAAAGTAATAAGATCCTAGAATAGAGTTCACTGGACTTGAAAAAAAAATAAAACTTTTTAATATCTTAATTTATAAGAAAAATCTATAATTTTTTTTTTTTACAAACATAGGAATTGTTTCATGGGGTGAAGGCTGTGCTCAACCTGATCATCCTGGTGTTTATACTAGAGTAAATCGCTACGGGACTTGGATTCGAAGTAATACTCAAGATGCATGTCTTTGTTAAAATTTGCTTATAAAATCATGTTTTCATTATTCTTCATTATTTTGATTTACTGTTATTAATTTTAGTTTTATTTAAGTAAATTTTTTAGTATTTATAAAGGTTGTTTTAATATATAAATTTACACGCCTTGAAAATTTTTTTTTTTAAATCACTTATAAG
This sequence comes from Dolichopus griseipennis, assembly GCA_963082915.1. Taxonomy (NCBI): domain Eukaryota; kingdom Metazoa; phylum Arthropoda; class Insecta; order Diptera; family Dolichopodidae; genus Dolichopus; species Dolichopus griseipennis. The sequence goes on from OY720441.1 coordinate 109,153,009, forward strand.
AATTAGAGTCCATTAATTTCGAAATTTATGCATAAAGGAGGAAAAGTGTAATAGAGTAGACTGTGTCATAGACAATAACATATACATCATATCATCCCGTTAATTATTTTTGGAAAAATTTCAAACATACAGCTTTATGAGGTGTAGTTTAATGCTTATATAAAAGAAGGAGCTTTATGGCATCTACTCGAACCCTTTGCAGTAAACCAACCAAATTTTGCAGTAACTTTGGCCATTGCACTAAACTATTTTGGCAAAATTTCAGACACCCAGCTTCATTAGGTGTAGAGTAATCTAATATATAAACAAGAAAATTTGTTTGTTTATTTGTATGTTTGTTTTTTTGTCAAGGATTCACGTCAAAACCACTGGTCTGATTGTCACAAAATTTTAAAGGAATAGTTCTGCGAGCCTGGAGGGTGACATAGGTAATGTAATATTTTTATAAGTCAACAGGTTGCGGCCCCAGAGCCGTTTTAAGCTTTTTCGTTTTTTTGAAGTCGAGTCAAAACGGTTTGACCGATTGACTTGAAAATTTGCATAAACGTTCCTCTTAGCAACCGAAATTGGTTGTATAAATTTGGTTGGAATAAATTAACCCATTTCGGTTTGGCGGGCTTTCAAAAAATGTTGTATTTCTGATTTGTGTCCAATTTTACAGGGTGACTTTCAAGTCGAAAGGAGAGGCTGATACAAATCTTTATTGAGTCTGGTTGACCCGTTCTGGCACGAGGGCCCAATGAAGCTTTTTCAATGTTTTTGATGCGTAGTCAAAACGGTTTGACCGATGGACGATTTGTGTCCAATTTTAAAGGTTGATTTTGCAGTCCAAAAGAGAGGCTGCAAAAAGTTTCAGTTAAGTTCGATTAAGCCGTTTTCCACGACGAAGCCATTTAGTTTTTTTAAATTTTATTTGCTTAAACGATTAAAAGAATTTTGTTGAAAATTTTGTACCAGCATTTTAATTATAAAAACCAATAGGGTTAATTTTGTTTTTATCTGTTTACGCGTTTTGCACAAAGATTAACTGAATTTTGAAAATTTTTGATATTAACGCAAGTTAACCTTTATTCCAAAAGCTCACTTAATTAATAAGACTAATTTTTCTGCTCACCTTAAATAGTTTCAAATAGTGCAAAAACTAAATGAGATATTAATAATAATAATAATAATAATAACAAAAATAAAGCTAATAAAGATTCCGAATAATAATATCCTTAAATTTAAATAACATAACATTTGCCTTCTCTACATTTTTTCGTAAGTCTTTGTTTTTTATCTACTTTACAGTTGTTGTTTTTAAAAAATAGATTTCAGTGTAAAGTAGCAGTTTTCTTCAAATAAAATCTAAAAATCAAAAAATTCAATTTCGCATATATTTTGATTAATTATGTATTTTAATACTATGTATTTTAAAACAGGTTTTCCAAAAAAGAAGCTTACATTTCTCTAATAAAATCATAAAAAAACAAGGAAGAGTGGAGTAGAATAGACTGCGTCAACTCTGGGATACCCGTATGACCGTAACATATACATTATATCATCCGATTAATTACTTTTGGCAAAATTTCAAACATACAGCTTTATTAAGTTTACTGGAATACTCATATAAAAGAAGGAGTTGTATGGCAGCTACTCGAACCTTCTACAACAGACCAACCAAATTTTGTTGTAACTTTGGCCGTTACACTAAACTATTTGTGGTAAAATTTCAGACACCCTGTTTCATTAGTTGGAGAGTAATGCTCATATAAAATAAGAAGTTGAATGGCAGCTACTCGAATGGCAGCTACACTGCAGTAGACCAACCAAATTTCGCAGAAACTTTGGCAATTACACTAAACTATTTTTAGCAAAATTTCAGACACCCAAAATTTCAGACATTTCATTAGGTGGAGGATAATGCTCATATAAAATAAGAAGTTGTATGGCAGCTACACGGACCCACTGCAGGAGACCAACCAAATTTTGTGTAAACTTTGGCCATAAAACTAAACTACTTTTGGCAAAATTTCAGACACGCAGCTGTAATAGGTACAGAGAAATACTCATATAAAAAAAGAAGTTGTATGGCAGCTACCCGAACCCATGGACCAAAATGGCTGGTTTGAAATAGCGATTACGGCTATTGCAAAAAAAAATTAATTTGCGAAAATTTCAAGATTCTAGCTCCTTTAGTTTTTGAGTTATCGTGCGGACGGACGGACATACATACATTGCTAAATCGATTTATTTTTCGATTCTGATCCGATCCATACACTTGATTCTATATCTACCCCACCTCCTTCTTTGCGTCACAAACGTAATGGCAAATTTATTATACCCTTTGACTATACCCAAGCAGCAATCAAAGTGAAAGATACCTTTTCTTTATAGTTTGGGTTCATAAAAAGTTCCAGACTATATTTTTGGGACTAAATTTTATACTAGGTAGTCGTCATTCCATCATTGTAACTTTTTCATATAACTGTTACGTGACTATACCTATTTTTCTACGATGAAGTAATATATTAAAATTAAGTGAAACATTTAAGTTTTAGGAACCTAACAAAAACCATCCAAAAAGTTTTTAAACCTACAAAGTAATTTTCATAGTCCCAAAAATGATAATAGGGATTAAGAGTTTTGATTTACCGTGACGTTATTATTCTAGTTTTTATTACGTCCTTGTTTCTTTATTTGGAACTATAGAGAGCCAGTTTTTATAAGGGAAACTTTAAAGTCATATAAAGTCTTTGTTACCTTATTTTGGAACTACATAAAGTCGATTACTTAAATAAAATTTTATAGTCGCATAAAAGGTATATATTTTACTGTGAAGTTATGGTTACCACAAGGAACTATAAACGGGTTTTTGTGCTCCTTGTTTTTGATAAACTTCATTTAATTGTCAAACGTTAATTCCAAGAGCCTAAAAAAATTTAAAAATGTTGAATTAAGCAGTACATAGTTTTGATTTTGATTTTCATTTATATTATTATTATTATTATTATTACAATTTTCAATTGTAATTTGATTATTATCTAAAACTGGTTCAGATGTAGAAAAATTGAGTTGCACATTATTATTGTCTAGAATTAAATTATTATTTTTCACTGAAGATTCAATATCTTTATCTTCATAGTCAAAATATATTATCTCAGAATTAATTGTTTCTTCCATTAGTTTATTGCGATCAGTGCAAAAAGTAGAAGCACGATAATTTTTCATAGATCTCTTTCCATAATCCATCAATTTCCTAAAAATGTATATTATTATAATAGTATAATTGTTTATGTTCCTACTGACATTTACAAATGAACGATAATTAACTTACATTTCTTCACTTTCACTATCTGTACAGCTAGCAAGTAACTTTTCTAACTTTAAAGCTTCCTCGAAGGTATACCTGTTCCATGATGTGTCTACATCACATCTACCCTTCGACCGTAAAGCTTCCCTCTTGAAACTTGATAACTTCTCTGGCCAGAATAATATAATAATATTCCACAATTTTCCCATTTATTTGGGACAGCGGTATAATAAGTGCCTTCATTTCCTACAGTAGAAACCACTTTAAAATAATTTTTTTCCTCTGTCGTCATATTACAATATTTGTTTTAAACTATAAAATATTAAATTAATTTTGAAAATAAAAAACACTTGTTTCAATTAAAAGCACTGTTTCAATTAAAAACACTTGAGATAACTTATTGTCAAGAAACTTTATAGTAGCAAGCGGAACAACAAAGTAGCTAAAACTTTGTAGTTCCGAATTGACGTTTTCGCGACGATTTTGCTCGTATTCGCAATTTTATGGTGACATTTATTAGACTTTGCCACTATAAGGTAACAATATACAATGGAAGACATATTTTGATAAAGTGAACAAAATTATAGTTGTATCTGTTAACAATAGAGTACGAATTTTTTTTTCTATACCTATCACATTTTAAAAAATTTCAAATTTTATTATTTTATTATTCTGGTTCGCTTTAATTATGTATGGTATTAAATATTTTTTGTATACAAACATATATTTCAAGACAAAATTTAAATTGGAGTAGGTACGAAAAAATAGATCAACGCAATAAATAATAAATCCATAATGCGTTGCGTACGCTACTTGAATTTTATACCAAAAAAAAAAAACTATGCTTGTGTAGTATGCTACGTAGCAACTTTTATTTGATATTGAAGCATACATATGTAAAAATTATATGGTGTTTTTAAGTAAAAATTATTTGTTTACATTTTATTGTTTATGAGCAATGTTTATGAGCATAATAAAAACATTTTATGAATGGCATCGTTCAGTACAATAAATAATAACTGAACGATGCCATAACCAGGGCCGGCGCTTTCATATGCACAGTATGCACAGTAAAACAGGGCGCCAGAATTTAAGGGCGGCAAATTTTCAATTGAAATTAAAAAAAAAAAATTTTTATCTAACAAAAAATTATATAATAATAAAATAAGTATTGAAAAAATGTATTCGAAATTTTTTTTTTCAATATCATATAAAATAAAGCATGTTTTATTTTTTACCTATCTACATTTTATAATTTAAGGAACAGCGATTTTTTGGTGTTCATTTGTATTTATTGTGGTTATCAAATTTTTTCCATAGATTAGAGAATAAGAAAATAAAATAATATAAGTTCTCTTTCACAGCAGCTATCATAAAAATATTGAAAGAGTAATTTATTTTTCTCTTTTCTAAATTCTTCTAATAAGTAATAACATTCCTCCTAAGTCCTAACATTCATATCAACAAGCTATTGAACAAAATTATCAATTTAAAAAAAGTGCACCTTATACAACAACAAAATCTTATAAGACCAAAAAATAACATTTTTATTTTTGTACTACATTTTCTAATTTAAGGAACAGTGATTTTTTGATGTTCATATGGCTTATTTTATTACAGAATCAGAAATGAGAAAATAAAATAAGTAAATAACATACTACTCTTTCAAATTTCAATATAAATTATTGAAATAAGAGCAATTTATCTTTTATTCTTTTCTTTCTTATTCATGAATCATGATTCTCTTAAATTTTTCTGTGATTATGTTGTATTCTTATTCTTTTGATTCTTACTTTATTAATTGAGATTTGAGAACATTATAATAAGCTGTGTGTAATGTGTATATATAATACATATAAATATAATACTATATAAATATACAAATACCATGGTCCATGATTAGAGAATTAGAACAAAAAACATTATTAAACATAGGTATTCACTATTTTTGATATTTTCTTAAAAAATGTTATTATTTTTAAAAGCTATATATGTACATATTTTTATATGGTGGTCGGTGGAACAAAAAAAAAACTCTTTTGTCATCTGTGTGTTATTTTCTTAAATAATGTTAAATGTTATTATTTTTAGTAGGTACATGAAATATTTTTATATGGAGGAACAAAAAAAAAACACTGTTCTGTGTGCTATTTTCTTAAATAATGTTAAATGTTATTATTTTTAGTAGGTACATGAAATATTTTTATATGGTGGAACAAAAAAAAAACACTGTTCTGTGTGCTATTTTCTTAAATAATGTTAAATGTTATTATTTTTAGTAGGTACATGAAATATTTTTATATGGTGGAACAAAAAAAAAACACTGTTCTGTGTGTTATTTCTTAAAAAATGTTATTATTTTTAGTAGGTACGTACATGAAATATTTTTATATGGAGGAACAAAAAAAAAAACACTGTTCTGTGTGCTATTTTCTTAAATAATGTTAAATGTTATTATTTTTAGTAGGTACATGAAATATTTTTATATGGTGGAACAAAAAAAAAACACTGTTCTGTGTGTTATTTCTTAAAAAATGTTATTATTTTTAGTATAGGTAAGGTACGTTCATGATAGAAATATTAAAGAGAATGAAGAATTATAAATAATTATATTTATAATCTATAAAGTATAGAAATAATAAAAAAAAAGTTTTATAGTACCTACCTACTAGATTAGCATGTTAATTTTTTTTAATGCATTTTTTATTTAAACTGCCTTTTTAATGTCAAATCAAATTATTTTTCAAAAGTGGCGGTTGGAATTATTTTTTTGGTAAGAAATTTGAAAATATTTGTGGAAAACAGTAGTTTTTAATATTATTTAATAACTAAAATATTTATAAATTTCTATACATAATACATATTAATTAAAACATTTGAAAAATTTAAATATCTAAATTCTCATTTTTTAAAAGTTATAAAAATTTTATTGTTTGATTGTTTTTTTTTTTAAATTTAGTGCAGTAAAGCTTAAAGATATTGTAATTTGTAAGTACATTTTTATTTTATTAGTAAAACCTTTTATTTTTGAATTATTTTTTAAATTTAAATTAAAAAAGAAATTTCTTAAAAATGTCAACAAAACGTAAATTGTCAGGTCCCGCTTATAGACAAAAAAGAAAGCAAGTTGAAGTTTCTCTAAATAAACAGAAATATGCTCTAGATTCATTTTTTAGCAGAGAAAACTCTGATGTAAATACAGATACTTTAAATGCTCAAAATGTTGCAATTGTACCTAGCTGTTAAAATTTTCAAGAAATAAGATTAGAATCAAATAAATCTAGTTCCTTAAGTGATATTTCTTGTAGTTTAGAAGATCCCGGAATTTGGCCAGATCTAAATGATAATATAATTAGTTATTTAGTAGAGAAAGGTCCCAAACAAATAGACAACATAGCTTTTCCCGTTTCATCTGGTAGAAAATTCAATGCTAAGCATTATCAAAGAGTCTTAGCAAATGGGGATAAAATTCAAAGATCATGGCTTATTTATTCAATTTCTAAAAATTCAGTTTTTTGTTTTTGCTGTAAATTATTTACAAAAAATTCTACTAACGTCATTTCTAGTTCCGGTTATAGTGATTGGAATCACATAGAAAAACTGCTTAAAGACCATGAACAAAGTTCAAATCACTTCGAATATTTTAAAATGTGGAAAGAATTTGAACGACGACTGACAACTCAAACGACAATTGACTCAGACTTACAAAAAAATTTATCGAAAGAGGTTCAACATTGGCGAGATGTCTTGAAACGACTTTTAATTTTTGTAGAATTTCTCGCTGTGCAATCTTTAGCATTTAGAGGTGGTTCGGATATTTTATATAAAAAAAATAATGGTAATTTTCTAAAGTTAGTGGAAGCCATCGCAAAATTTGACCCAGTTTTATCGGAACATTTAAGTCGCATTAATAACAACGAGACTCAAAAAGACTCAAATATACCTATCTTTAAAAAAAATGCATTGAAAGTTCTACCTCAAGGGTGATGTGGAAACGAACTTTTCCAGGGCGGCGTTTTCAAAAAGTGCACAGGGCGCCAAAAAGCGTAGCGCCGGCACTGGCCATAACAATAACTCATTGACACCGTTCAGTACAGAGCAACAAATGATGAATTGCAGCGATGAAATGTATACTGCTTCAAAATTCTACTGAACGATTTGAAGCGATTTATTTTTATAATTTTTAATTTTTGAGAAAATAATTTTTTTGAGAAAATATTTTAGTATTTATAAAAAAAACTGTTGAATTTTAAGTTTTATTTGAATTTTTGTAATAAAAAATAAATAGAAAAAAATGAGTAATTATATATTAAAAAAATGAGAGTTTTCTATCATATAAATTCTCGCTGCTTTATTAGGCATAAATTTTTTATGCTATAAAAATTTTTGTAGATTAAAAGCCGCGATTTAAAAAAAAACCTTTCAGTAGCAAATTGTTTTAAGCGATTTAAAAATTTTGCAGCGATTTATTGTACTGAACGATGCCAATATTCATGAAAATTTGTTTAAGCAATTATTATATAAATTATTTGGTTACCTAGCTTTACCATTTCTAACATTAAACTTTAAAATCGCGTAACCTTTCTGTTCCTTTGGTTTTACACTATATTAATGCATATGCATATGCACATTAAACATTTTATATTTGTGCTTGACATGTGTTACAAACGCAAAAGAAATATGTTATACCTTTAAGCTATTTAAACACGGTGAATTTTTAAAAATTTATAAATTCTAAAATCAGCATTATTCAGAAGGCCCAATAATTTTTCGAAACTTTTAAGACCATATTCGTTAATAAAATTTTTTTCGCATTGAAAAATTCCTGGTATTATGTAGAAAATGTTCTATAATATTTTTATTTTAATACATATTATGTAACTTAAAATTTTTGTCTTTAATAAAAATTTGAAGTATTGAAACAGAACATGTTTATTTAAATATTAATTAAAAAATATATTTTTCTCTTTCACTCTTTAAAAAAATATTTTTTTTGTTCTTTAAAATAAGTTTAAGAATAAGTTGCTAAAACTACATTGGAACCTAATTGGAACGTTTTTTTTGCACACCCAGCCACGTTTTAATATGAGAAGAGGGAACCAAAAAATGTTCCCCAATTTGGGTGCAGACACGTTGCAGACACGAAGCAACCAAGTTCTTATCACTCGTTACTGATACTTTATAGACCCCAATGTAGTATCTGTCTACGTGCCTATCTCACAGAATGCTATTTGGGTATAGTCATGCGGGTATAACGAGGAAAAGCTTAGTAGAACTTTCAAGTAAGTACAAAACAAAATCTAAGTAGAAAAGCAGATTTTTAAACCTTTTCTAACCCATCGACTATATTTTATTGAAAAGTTGGCAATTCAAGAAAACTTCTATTGACATAGAATAATGACACAGAATTGCCCCGCCACTCAATGCAGTTTAAATGAAAGTTGTTGTTGTTGAAAAAAGTTAACACAAAATTTACACATGGTGTACATGTTAATTTTAAAATGTAGTAAAGAAATTTTAAAAAATTTTTTTTTTTTAGCACATTTTCACGGTACGGTACAAAAATCTTGGAAAAATGTGCCTATATAGCTTCATTCTGTCCGTCCGTCTGTCCGTCCGTCCGTCTGTCCGTCCGTCCGTCCGTATGTTTACAAAAACGTTTACACCGTTTGAAATAGAGTAAAGAAATTTTAACCATGGGTAGTTTTTGCAAAAAAAAATAATTTCGTAGAAGAATTTTTTTTTGTAGCCCCACCTGCTACGGGACTACAGCCCCCAAAGTTGGAAAAAGTCCTATATTTAAATTGTTATAACAAGAGTTCTGTTAGATATATTTTCAATCTGAAAACGGCAAACGATAGCTGGTTTCATAAACTATATAAATTTTTAACAAGTAAAGAAACAGTCAGTCGGTGCAACCGACTTAGAAATACCCTACACCTATTTGGTTCAAATTTAAGGACATATCCATAAGTCATTTTAACACCATAGAAGCTGTTATTAATTTGATCGTAAGTCATAGCTAACCAAATTAACTGTATAATACTAAAAACATTTTCTAATTACACTATCTATTAAAAAATACTACAAATTCTTACTAATTAATCTATTTAAAAATATTAAAAAACAATTATTCCAATTCAATTACAAAATGAAAAAATTCTAATTATTAAATTTTGTGATAAAAAGATAATCAAAGCATAATATATTTAATAATCCAAATTTTTAAAAATTGCTATTATTTTAAATGGTTAGTTTATATACCTAATAGAAAAGCTTATAAACGCAAAATATGCAATAAATAGTATTTCTAAAATACAATTACAAATTTAGACCTTTTCATATAATTCATTTAAATATAAAAATAAATTTTACATAAATGCAGCAAGTACCTTTGAACATAGCTGAACCACTACAATTAAGTCTAGATTTCGGAGACACATAGGACATAGGAAATATATTCTTTGGCTTCGAAATTAAACTCGACCACAACCAATTCCCATGGTACTTTCATTACTAGTAACCTACTGTTAAACTTCATCAAAATACCGGCATTATTTTTTGAGTTATGGTGTTTTTAAGATATATGTTTGTTAGTCCTTGAACTTTTCAAGGGTTCCTGAACCCGAAATTATGGTACGATTTCGCCCATATGCAGTCCCGTCATACTTTCAATACTAATTAACCCTTGTACACAATTGGAACGCTCTATCTTAATTTTAAGTTACTAGTTTTATTAATTTCGATGATAAGCTTTTACACATTGGGGGGTCTAAGAGAGGTTCTGAACCACCACTCCAATTGATCCCAAATTAGGGGGGCACGCAAGAAATAGTAAAGAACACCCTTGTGGCAAATTGGAAGCTTCTACATTTGTTTCAAGTTACTATCTTTATTAATTTCGAAAATATGCTTTAAGGTCCTAAGAACTGAGTGGCTGGTCCCCGATCCACTACTCCAATGGGGCCCAAATTTCAAAGACACTTACGAAATAGGAAGGGACACCCTGATACCAAATTTGGAGGTTCTATCTTCATTGGTTTCGGAATTATGCTCGTTTGGCCTAAATTCGATCAAAAGGTTCTAAGTTCCGAACCCATTGTCCAATACTCACCGTACTTAATCACCGCCGTAGTTTCGCTGCCAATAACCTACAGCACAAATTTCATGAAGATAGCCTCATTAGTTGTTGAGTTATCGTGATTTTTTATATATGTTCTTTAGCCCTGACATCGATTAAAAGGTCCGGAATCCGAACCGTTGGGCTGATTTCGCCCTTATATAGTCCCCGCCGTACTTTCAGTCCTAGTAACCTACAGTTAAAATTTCATCAAGATAGCTCCATTATTTTTTGAGTTATCGTGCCTACGGACGGACGGACGGACGGACGGACGGACATGGCTATATCGACTAAGGCGGTCACGCTGATCACAAATATATATACTTTTCCATATCTAGCTCGCTTCCTTTAGGTGGTTACAAACACCATACCAAAGTTAATATACCCCTTTACCTATTCTATAGGTGTAGGGTTAAAAAGTGTTTAGGGTTGCCATACGGTACTAAAATTTAACATTACGCAAAACTAAATTTTTGCAAAATTTTTGGCCACACATATCTTTTGAACGGTTCAAGGTAGGATCTTGAAATTTTGGGACAAGGTAGATACTCAGAAATTAGTAGGAGTCGGTTAACAAAATTTTTTTGTCAAGCCCCCCATTTAGGAGCTATAAGGGCTCGAAAATTGATTTTCCTATTTTTAAACACCTGTACCTTGAATACCTGTGTAAAGTTTTTTTTAGTGATAGACAAAATTGAAAGCTCTCTAATTATATATCAACAAGTGTCAAAGGTTTATCTTAATTTTGAAGGGTGACGAAGTTACAGCCCCTACAAATTCCAAAAAAGCCCTATATTTAAATTGATATAACAAGAGTTTTGTTAGGTTTATTTTCAATTGAAAAGCGGAATAAGAGAGCTGTTTTAATAGGCTTTACATAAATATGTCGCTCAAACATATAGGGTTTCTATACGGTACTAAAATGTACCATTATATAAAAATCAATTTTTGCAAAATTCCTAAACGGTTTAAGAAAGGATCTTGAAATTTTGGGTGAAGTTCGATCTTAAAAAAATAGTAGGAGTCGGTTAACAAAATTTTTTTTGTCAAGCCCCCTATTTAGGAGCTATAAGGGCTCGAAAATTGAAATTTTGCTAAAGCACTTGTAACTTGAATACCTGTCCAATTTTTTGTTTTATTAATATACAAAATTTAAAGGTCCAACATTATATTTTAATATATGTTAAAGGGTTTTCTTAAATTTAAAAGTGGTTCCTTAAATTGATGAAAGTATCTCTCAGTTTTACCTATTTTTGCTTAGATAGTATAACTCTAAGTAAAATTTCAAATTTTTGTGGAATTCACAATTTAATTCCTAGATCCTAAAAAAATAGAGAGGGGGGGGGGGAGTTAGATGAAGTTATATCCTTGAGAAAGTTGGCAACCTTCCCAAATGAAGGGCTATAACAACTTTAAAATTAAAAATTTACTGTTAGCAGTAAATTTTATAAGTCAGCAGTAACTATTTCCAAGTAAATATTTCCAAAGTTAAACTCAGTATGTAATACAATATAATTTTGAAATAAGCTTTTTTAAAAACCCTTGGTTTTTTTTCATCACTTGTTATACCCTACACCTATAGAATAGGTAAATTAATATTAACTTTGGGTATATTAACTTTGGTATGGTGTTTGTAACCACCTAAAGGAAGCGAGCTAGATATGGAAAAGTATATATATTTGTGATCAGCGTGACCGCCTTAGTCGATATAGCCATGTCCGTCCGTCCGTCCGTCCGTCCGTAGGCACGATAACTCAAAAAATAATGGAGCTATCTTGATGAAATTTTAACTGGAGGTTACTAGGACTGAAAGTACGGCGGGGATTGCATATGGGCGAAATCGGCCCATGGGTTCGGATTTTGGACCTTTTAATCGATCGAAGGGCTAACGAACATATATAAAAAATCACGATAACTCAACAACTAATGACGCTATCTTCATCAAATTTGTGCTGTAGGTTACTAGTAATGAAACTACTTCGGGGATTGCGTAAGGTCGGGATTGGACCATGGGTTCGGAACCTAGAACTTTTTGATCGAATTTAGGCCAAACGAGCATAATTCCGAAACCAATGTAGATGGAACCTCCAAATTTGGTATCAGTATGTCCCTTCCTATTTCCTAAGTGTCTTGGGAATTTGGGCCCCATCGGAGTAGTGGGTCGGGGACCAGCCACACATTTCCGAAGACCTTAAAGCATATCTTTAAAATTAATAAAGATAACAACTTGAAAAAATGTAGAAGCTTCCAATTTGCCACAAGGGTGTTCTTTACTATCTCTTGCGTGTTCCCTTAATTTGGGATCAATTGGAGAGGTGGTTCAGTACCCCTCTCAGACCTCCCAAGTTTTAAAAGCTTATAATCGAAATTACTAAAAATAGTTACTTAAAATTAAGATAGACCGTTCAAATTGTGTACAAGGGTTAACTAGTACTATAAGTAAAGCGCGGGCTGTATAAGGGCGAAATCAGCCCATGGGTTCGGATTCTGGACCTTTTAGTCGGTGTCAGGGATAACGAACATATATTAAAAATCACGATAACTCAACAACTAATGAGTCTATCTTCATGAAATTTGTGCTGTAGGTTATTGGTAATGAAACTACGGCGGTGATTACGTACGGTGAGGATTGGACAATGGGTTCGGAACTGAGAACTTTTTGATCGAATTTAGGCCAAACTAGCGTAATTCCGAAACCAATGAAGATATAACCTCCAAATTTGGTATCAGGGTGTCCCTTCCTATTGCGTAAGTGTCTTTGAAATTTGGGCCCCATTGGACTAGTGGGTCGGGGACCAGCCACTCAGTTCCGAGGACCTTAAAGCATATTTTCGAAATTAATAAAAATAGTAACTTGAAACAAATGTAGAAGCTTCAAATTTGGCCCAGGGTGTTCTTTACTATTTCTTCCGTGCCCCCCTAATTTGGGATCATTTGGAGTGGTGGTTCAGGACCTCTCTTAGACCCCCAAATGTGTAAAAGCTTATCATCGAAATTAATAAAACTATTAACTTAAAATTAAGATAGAACGTTCCAATTGTATACAAGGGTTAACTAGTATTGAAAGTATGACGGGACTGCATATGTGCGAAATCGTACCATGGTTTCGGGTTCTGGAACCTTTAAAAGTTCAAGGACTAAAAAACATATATCTTAAAAACACCATAACTCAAAAAATAATGCCGGTATTTTGATGAAATTTAAACTCTAGGTTACTAGTAATGAAAGTACCATGCGAATTGGTTCTGGTCGAGTTTAATTTCAAAGCCAAAGAATATATTTCCTATGTTCTATTTGTCTCCGAAATCTAGACTAAATTGTAGTGGTTCAGCTATGTTCAAAGGTACATGGTGTTCAAAGGTACAAAGGTGCTGCATTTATGTAAAATTTATTTGAATATTTAAATGAATTATATGAAAAGTTCAAAATTTGTAATTGTATTTTAGAAGTACATTTATTGCATATTTTGCGTTTATAAGCTTTTCTATTAGGTATATAAACTAACCATTTAAAATAATTTCAATTTTTAAAAATTTGGATTATTAAATATATTATGCTTTGATTATCTTTTTATCACAAAATTTAATAATTAGAATTTTTTCATTTTGTAATTGAATTGGAATAGATATATTTTCATTTATTTCAAGTTCGTTTGTTTTTTAATATTTTTAGATAGATAAATTAGTAAGATTTTGTAATATTTTTTAATAGATAGTGTGATTAGTAAATGTTTTTAGTATTATAAAGTTAATTTGGTTAGCTATGTCTTACGATCAAATTAATAACAGCTTTTATGGTGTTAAAATGACTTATGGATATGTCCTTAAATTTGAACCAAATAGGTGTAGGGTATTTCTAAGTCGGTTGCACCGACTGACTGTTTCTTTACTTGTTTAAATTAATCTTGCAATTTTTCTACAAATTTATCAAATTTCCCTTGAAACTTTTCATAATTATTAAATAATAACGAAAATAAAAATTTTAATTCAGTTAACATTATTCGCTGGAAGCCCACCATCTCCAACCCTATCGCCAAGGAGCACCAAATTGTCAAGAAGAACCACGTATAGAAAAATTAGAGATAATCGTTCAAACTGTTTTTTAAAGTTTTTGTTTCGCAATCGGTTAAAAGAACTCGACAAAACATTTTTGTAAACATTCCACTAACTCAATGAAGTTTTAAAAATTTTTTTTTGAACATTCGTCGGGTCCTATAAAAAGCTGTTGAGCCACAGTTAGTAACAGAACTCCACAAATATTTTTTGAAGCTTTCTTTTTAACCAAAGTAGTACTTCAAAAAATTGGCTGAAACTGGCTTTTTTACAATTTGCACGCTGTCTGGCAATACTAAGTAAATCTGGTAGTCTAATATATAAAGAAGAAGATTTGTTTGTTTGTTTGTCCAGGATTCACGTGAAAACCACTGGTCAGATTGTCACCAAATTTTAGAAGAATAATTCTGGGTGCCCGGGGAGAGACATAGGCTATGTCATATTTTTATAAGTCAACAGATTGCGGCTCCAGAGCCCTTTTACGCTTTTTTGTTTTTGTGATGTCGAGTCGAAACGGCTTAATCGATTGACTTGAGATTTTGAAATTTTCCGCTAACCAAACGGAATTAGTTGTATAAAGTTGGTTGGAATGAATTAATCCATTTCGGCCTGGCGGGCTTCCAAATAAATTTGTGTTTCCGATTTGTGTACAATTTTACAGGGTGGTTTTGAAGACGAAAACAGAGACTGACACAAATTTTTGTTTAGTTTGGTTAACGGTTCGGTTGAGTTCGGTTAAGTTTGATTAACCCATTTTCCACGACGATTCCTTGAAGTTCTTTATAAATTTTATTTGATTAAAAGATTAACTGAATTTTAATCAAAAATTTTGTATCAGCATTTTAATTAAAAAAGCCTACCTGGTTAATATGGTTTTGGCCTGTTTACGCGTTTTGCACAAAGACTCAATGATTTTGGTATTAACGCAAGTTAATCTTTATTTCAAAAGTTCACTGAATTGTTGTTAGCGGGGGGGAGAGCAAGTGTCCCTTACACCTAGGCCCGTTGAGTTCACTGAATTAATAAGATAATTTTTTTTTTTGCTCTCCACAAATAGTGCAAAAGGTCAATGAGATATAATTACAAATAATTAAAATAAAGCTAGTAAAGGATCCGAATAATATTATCCTTAAATTTAAATAACGTAACATTTTCTTTCAATACGTTTTTTCGTAAGTCTTTGTTTTTTATCTACTTTGCAGTTGTTGTTCTTTAAAAATAGATTTCAGTGTAAAATTGCGGTTTTTTTCTAACAACATCTAAAAGTCAAAAAAATTCAATTTCGTATATATTATGCTTAAATACATTATATTATAAAACATTTTTTCCAAAATAGAAGCCCACATTTCTCTCATCAAATCATAAAAAAACGAGGAAGAGTGTGTCAAAAAAGTAGAGTAGACTGTGTCAGCTCTGGGATAACCGTATGACCGTTATATAAACATTATATCATTTTCATTATAAACATTGATTACTTTTGGCAAAATTTCAAATATGCCAGCTTTATTAGGTGTAGTGCAGTGCTCATATAAAAGAATGAGTTGTATGGCAGCTACTCGAACCCACTGCAGTAGACCAACCAAATTTTGCAGTAACTTTGGCCATTGCATTAAATTATTTTTGGAAAAATTTCAGACACTCAGCTTTATTAGGTAAATGCTAATATAAAATAAGAAGTTGTATGGCAGCTACTCAAACTCTTTCCAGCAGACCAACAAAATTTTGCAGAAACTTTGGCCATAAAACTAAACTACTTTTGGCAAAATTGCAGCCACGCAGCTGTAATAGGTACAGAGAAATGCTCATATAAAAAAAGAAGTTGTATGGCAGCTACCCGAACCCATGAACCAAAATGGCTGGACTTAAATAGCGATGACGGCTATTGCAAATAAACGAATTTGCGAAGATTTCAAGATCCTAACTCCTTTAGTTTTTGAGTTATCGTGCGGCCGGACGGACGGACATACATATCGATTTATTTTTCGATTCTGATCTGATCCATACACTTGAGTCTATATTAACCCCTCCTCCTTCTCTGCGTCACAAACGTAAAGGCAAATTTATTATACCCTTTGACCCTAGACTTATACGGGTGTAATAAGGTTCCTTTTTTTTCTTAACAACTTAACTAAAATTATTATGATAGCAAAAGTAGTTACAATACTAATAACTAAAGTTGTATACGTTACAGTTTTGTGCTTATATTCTATAAATTCTATTTGCTCTCTATTTTCTATTGTATTTAAATATCATCAATTTTTAAGTAATTAATTTTTTTAAGTTAAATTATTTATTTTACCATAATTTGATAAAAAATAAATAAATTAATAAAATTATCAAAAATTTTCTCAATTGAGGTTGCATTATTGTATTTAATTGAACAAACGTTATTTTCATTAAATAAATTTTTAATGCAATAATTGCCATAGGGTTGTAATTTTTTCTTGACCAAAACACCTTCGGTATGCTAAAAAACGTTACTGCCTCCTATAATAATTTGAATGTTATCCGAGTCTAACTGCTCGAATGTTCTGTTGGGGAACGGAATTACTAGTGCCATGTGATATTTTTCTGGCGTAAATTATTACTTTGAATGAATGGAAGTATATTCACCGTTGTGTTGTACTTTTCTATTTCTTCTTGGGTAAGAATGTCGTGATTCGTTAAAAAATCTTAATATTTTATTATTTCGGTTATATTCGATAGATAGGTGTTTAGTTCTTTTTGTTGTGTGTTAAGATATTAGTTCATTTCCTTTGTATTCTTATTTAAATTGTCATTGATTGTTACTTGTTTATTTAGTTGGTTAACAGTATTTTTAACGTTGAAGTCTAAAGTGCTTAAGTGGTCATAAATTTCTTTAGCGTCTTCATCGTCTGGTAATATATTAAAAACTTTAACCTCCTGGCAAATATGTTTATTAAGCCGCATTTTGCTCTATTTTTCTTATTATGGGGGATTATTGTGTTATAATTGCGATTTGAGGCTTGTAAATCTTTATTTAATAGTTTACTATTGCTGTCCGAAGTTTCTAATTTTAGCGAGTTTACATTTGATTCGATTATGTTTATCAAATCTTGGTATTCTGTTAGATTTACTAGATGCAATATTTTTCTAAAGGAATCTACAACAAATATTTATAATACTTTGCAACTTGCAACAAATATTTATAATACTTTGCAACTAATACTTTTAATATTTATAATATATACAACAAATAATACTTTGCATACTTGCTGAATCAGTATAATATGCAGCATCCTAAAATAAAAAAACTTAATTTTATTTATATGTACGTTTTATTTGTTTATTTGTGAATTTAGTATTTCTCTTATTACTATGTAGTATCTATAGTATATTTATTATCAATTCTAATTTTATTTAATTTTTAAATTTTGGTTTAATTTTTTTGATTTTCCTATTTTTAACTAAATTTGGTGTTAACTGATAATTATTGTTTTTATCTTTATATAATTTATTGATTCTATTATTTTTTGCTATTATATATTTGTCCGGTAGTGTTTTGATAGCAATCCTATCATAGTTCTTTATTAAAAAATCAAGTGGACGTAGCACTATAATTATCTAATCCGTTATTTAATATTTCATTTTCTTCATTTAATGGAGTTGTCTCATGATCATCCGATTTTTGTTCGTCTTTGTTTAAGTATCGACTTAATCCATCCGCAACATTATTTTCTTTACCTTTTAAGTAGCTTATTTCAAATCGTACATTTCAAAATCATCTCATTTAACTTTAACTTCCATCTTTGAAGTTTCATGTTTGGCTTTTATGTTATTTAACCATATAAGACTATGGTCAGTTCGTACAATAAGTTTTCTTCCGCAAAGCTAATTTGTAAAGTATTTTACTGACCATACGATTGCCAATAGTTCTTTCTGAGTACCTGATTTTATGGTTGTTTAAGGAGCGTGACGCGTAACAAATTGGGTTGTTGTTCTGATGGCTCCCAAGGCAAATTGAGAGGCATCGGCTGTTTTTTTTTTTTTTTTTTTTTTACCAGGGAATGGAAAGCTTGAAAGCCACCCATTGAAACTATGCCCTTTTTGAACCAAACTTTAGGAGGGAACCTGAAATACATGTGTACAGTTTGGCTACAGGGATGAGGATATGGAAGGATTTAGGATTATGGTGGAAGTTTTTTGGAATATCTGGATTATGGGGGATGAGGAAAATTGGATGGGATATTTAGAAGAAAGATGTTAATGTTCTTCTTAAATTTGGTTAAATCGTACATATATACATTATTAACTTTGGGGAACACATTTGGTGGAAGATGGTTCCATAAACGAGATGAGCGCATGACAAACGAATTTCCATAAGCCGTGTTACGCCATCTGGCTAGCTCAACTGTGTAGGGATGAGCAACTGTTGCCCTCCTTGTTTCCCGTTGGAAAATCTTGAATGGAGGCATAAGTTGTTTGATTTCTTTAGAACGGGTGTTAGTCCCTACAAGATATCTATAAAACAAGGTCAGTGACCCAACATTGCCATGATAGCTGAGTGGAGTGAGCGTTGAGGTAACACTGGGATCATTTATAAGACGAATAGCTCTATTTTGCACTTTATTCAGATATCCCAACGCCGGAATGGGAGCACCAGCCCAAATATGTGCATTATACTCCATTTTCGGCCTAATATATTATAGATGTTAAGCTGATCAGAGGATGAGAAGTAAGTTTTGCAGCGATACATGAAAATCAAAAATTTAGCAGCGTCCTTAGCTACTTCAAAAATATGATTTGAGCAAGTCAATTTTTGGTTTAGCTCAAACAACTAAATGTTCAAGTCTTCCGAATGGTGCAAAGCTTCTCCTTGAAAAGAAAGGTTTGGAATAGTTGTAGCTATTTTTCGCGACACTAGACAGCATTGGGTTTTTTTGGTGTTGAAATCAACTCTGTTGAGTTCACCCCATTTTTGGATTCTAAATAAATCTTTGTTTAATTCACTTATAGTGAACTTTTTTGCTGTTGAATTAATCTGGTGATTAATTATACAGCGGCTATGAAATTCATAGGAAGCAACAAGGGTATTGTCATGTTCGAAGCTATGGATTGGATCGGAGGTTATTCATAGTGGGTCATTTATAAGTATTAGGAAAAGACTGGGGGATAAAACAGATTCCTGAGGGACACCAGCATTTTGAAATCTTTGTATGAATAATCATCGACAAGAACACGAATTGTGCGATTCGAAAGGAAATCTCCAATCCATTTAACGAAAACCCTACCTAGACACAAAGCCCTGCATTTTGCCAATAAAGCATCATGCCAAACTGGATCGAAAGCTTTAGAAATATCCAAAGCCACAACATCAGACTTGCCAGAATGGTGAAGACTGATATTAAGCTTTTCGCGCAGGTAGGTCATGAGATCATCAGTTGAACGACGGGCTCTGAATCCGTATTATCAATGATGAAGCAAATTTTTACGATCTAGATATTTCAAAATCTTATATTTAATAACTTTTCCCATTACTTTGGATAGGACCGATGTAATAGCAATAGGTCGGTAGTTAGAGGGATCGCTTTTATCGCCTTTTTTAGGAATTGGAAAAACATGTGCAATCTTCCATTGGGTAGGATGAATACCCGAAGTAAAGGAAAGATGCAAAAGGTTGCGCAGAGGTTTTGAAATGGAGGTATATGTGTTTTTGAGGACGGTAGTTGTAATACCGTCCGGACCGGCTGATTTTTTTGTATCAAGATTCTTCAAGATTTGCATCACCGCTCGCGTCCTAAGGTATATTCTACCAAAGGAGCAGCCAACTTCTGGAATAGATGGGGGTCTTTGAGTTGACTGAGGCAGTGACGAGTTAGAAGCGAACTGTTTGCCAAACAAATTCGCTTTTTCTTTTGAATCTGACACTATGGGGTTGTTTATATCAACAAGTGTAGGAAAAGAAGACCCGCTATTGCCTTCTTTCAAATTTTTTGCAAAAGTCCAAGTTTGCAAGAATAGCAAGTTTGCAAATTTGCTATACTTGGGCATGTGTATTAGTTTACGTTTCAACCTTTGGTTAAACAAGAATATTTGCTTGTTGATAATTCTCTTGCATCTGTTCCGCACCACTATATAGTTGGCCCTGTAAGCCTCCAAAACACTTTTTGAACGTCTCCTCTTTTTTTAGAATGGCTTTTTTGCAAATACGATTAAACCAAGTTTTGGGTTTCCGCTTAATAGATTTCATGGAGTGAGGTATAAATAATCTCATTCCAAGCAGAATAGTTTCACTAATCGCATTTGCAGCTAAGTCAACATTCCTACCACGGAAGCACAGTGACCAATCAAAGGTTTTATAAAAATTGTTCAGATCTTCCCAGTTAGCATGGTTATAACGCCATACCAATTTTTTGGGAAGGGTCCTTTGGTTGGACACCGAGCCGGCCTGGAAGCTTGTATTGACCAAACAGTGATCAGAGCCCCCCAGGGGGCAACCAACTGAAACCACATACTTTTCAGGGTGTGTAGTTAGAAACAGATCCAAGAGGTGACCTTCTTGATCAGGACGGCCAGGGATTCTAGTGGGATTTTTAAAAAGTTGAGAAAGGTGAAATAGAGTGCAAAATAATTCAACTATTTTCCCAATCGAGTTTTGACTCTACTGGAAAAGTGACTACAAGCTACTGGAAAGTGAACCAGGTCTTTGTTATGAACATTAAAATCACCCGCCAGAACAATTTCGGTCTCAGGAAAACAATCGAGAATTTCATTGATCTGGTTTGAAAGATTTTCAATTTCCATAACAGTTTCCTGTTCACTTGAATTGGGTGATCTGTATAGAAAACAGAAATGTATAACATGCTTTCCAACATGGGTTTTGACCCAAACGTAATTGAAAGTTGGGCTAAAAGATTTGTATTTGACGAGAGTTTTGAAAGCAATGTCTTTTTTTATATAGATTGCGATGCCTCTTTTGGAAACGAAGTGTGAAATGAATGAGAAGCCATTAATATCGAAGTTAACATTTTGGCTACTAACTTGCGTTTCACATAGAACTAGGATTGCCGGTTTAAGTAAATTAAGATGGCCCTCAACGGCATGAAAGTTCGTTTGTAAACCGCGAATATTACAAAAATTAACGTTAAAGTTGAAATTAGAAAGAACAAAAATAAAACAAAAAAAAAAAAAAAATTTTCTTAATTTTAATTTTTTTAATTTTAATTTTCAAAGTTTTATTTCGTGCGAGAGAATGGTCTATAACTACGTCCAACAGTTTTTAACTTGCACAATATAGATTCTATATAGAAACTATATCTGTCCTTATTGTAGAAGGTACAACCAATAACTCAATCAAATTAAAACAAATACACAATTACATCTAATTTAGAAAAAAAACAACATTTGTAATTGTGGCAATATAAATAGTACAATACAAAAATAGAATGAAAGTTAATTGATAATATTATATATACTATCAGAATTTATTAATTACGTTACGGTGCTTTTTGATGGTATATTGAGAGCGGTGAGAATTATTTGGAACATTAACATCTATCAATGGGAAGGAGAGAGATGGATATATTGTTTTTTTTACCACTAGAAGAAGATTAAAAGAAGTATTACTTCAAAAAAAAGTAAATTGTTATTTTAGTTTTGTTAAATGTAAACAAAACAAACCGGCGCGTGATTTTAAAATTTATAATTTTTTTTTTTTTAATTTTATATAAACAAAAAAATTAATTAAGTTATTTAATAGAGGAAATAGAAAAATAAAATTTGTAGTTATAAAAAATAAAAAAATGTTCAGTGTTAGATAAAAATAAGTTTAGATAAGAAATTATTAGTTTAATATATTGAAATAATAATACTTATCTACAAAATGCAGCCATTGTAAATGCGGCAATGTGGTCCAAACCGATTCACAAAAAAAAATTTAAATTTAAAAATAATCAACACAAATTTAAAAACAAAACACTAAATTAAAATAAAACAGAATTAAGTGAAGCGGAAAAGTTAAATTAATTTAAAAAATTAGTATTTAGAAAATTTTATTCTTTATTCGGATTTAAATAAATTACATAAAAAAATTTTAAAGAATCCGAAACCGGTGTTATCGCAACGAAGGTTGACGCCGGATTTGTTAAAGTGAAGAGTTTATTAAAATCAGCACGTTTTAAAATAGAGTCGTTCATTTATAATAACTTTAATTTATTGAACGCACTAATATAATCTTTATTCTGAACATTTACTTTTACAATTTTTTTCAAATACTTGATTAATTTTCTGTAACACCCTGCGCTTCTCAAGAAGTGTTTTATCTCTTTTGTATTCCTTGGTAATTTCATTAGTTTCTACTTTACTTTCATCATACTTAATGCCATTGTTAGTTACTATGTGCCCCAAAAATTTTGTGGATTCATTAGCAATGTGGCATTTGTCAACTTGCATTTTTAGATTAAATTCTTTTAATTTTTGAAAAATTTGACGAATTGATACCAAATGTTCACTAAAACTTGTGGAAAATACAAGAATGTCTTCTAAATACACGACACGACACTTATTTATGTATTCTTTAAAGACATAAATAATTAATCTCTGGAAAGTCGTCGGAGAGTTCTGAAGTCCGAACGGCATTCTTGTGAATTCATAATGACCTTTAGTGGTCGAAAATGCTGTCTTCATTCTATCAATTGGATCGACTTCGATCTGATGGAGCCTTTTGCTAAATCCAAAGTAGTGAAGTAGTTACATTTTCCCAACTTGTCGTATAAGTCTTCCATATTCAAAATTGGGAATTTTTCGTCTACCGTTTGATCATTTAGTCTTCGATAGTCAACAACTATACGCCATTTTTGATTTTAACTGTTATCTGCCTTCTCTGGCACCACCCATATAGCAGAATTATATGGGCTGTTGCTTGGAACAATTATTTTTTGTTCCAGCATTTCCTCTATCTGTTTTCCCACTTCATCGTGGAAGATTTCGGGGTATCTATAAAATTTATTATAAAAAGGAATGTCATTTTTGGTTATTATTCTATGTTTAATTATATTCGTAAATGATAAATGATCAACATCTTTGTGAAATATTTCCCTATACGAATATAAAAGAGATCTTAATTTGGCCATGTTATCACCATTTAAACGACTCGCCAAAATTTTTCGATTGATTTCATTACTAAAAATTTCTTAAGATTTAACATTATAACATTGATTCGTTCTATTTAGAATAATTGGAATACTAGCTTTATTTGTAATAATAATCTATTCTTATAGTTAATAATAGCATTTTACCAACAAGTTATTTCCTAATATACCATCGTATTCATTGTGAAAGTTATATTGTAAAAAGTTGCAATAATAGTTTGGTTCGTTAAATTCTTTAAATAATGGGACTTTGTATTGAGTATTTGTTTGAACGTTCCGGTTTAGTACCTTAAGCATGTAAGAAGAACAAGTTTTTTTCCATTTGGGGCTACAAATGTTAGGATTTATTACGCCGAATTATTGTAACTGTGTTGTCTACTTTGAGGATTCAGCATTGGATTTGATGGCAATCTCCTTTGGATAGTATTGCTAGTAGCAATGTCTATAGGTTCTGCGTTTCTATGATTGTTATTATTGTTAAAATAACGATTATTATTGAACCAATAATTTTAACTATTATTATTATTATTAATGCTAGTTCTATGGTTGTTAGAGTTATTATAAAACGAGGAAGAGTGTAGTAGAGTAGACTGTGTCAACTCTGGGATACTCGTATGACCGTAACATTTACATTATATCATCCGGTTAATTACTTTTAGCAAAATTTCAAACATTCAGCTTTGTTAGGTGTAGAGTAATGCTCATATAAAAGAAGGAGTTGTATGGCAGCTACTCGAACCCTTTGCAGTAGACCAACCAAATTTTTCAGTAACTTTGGCCATTACACTAAACTATATTTGGCAAAATTTCAGACACCCAGCTTCATTCGGTGTAGTGTAATCCTCATATAAAAGAAGAAGTTGTATGGCAGCTACTCGAACCCTCAGCAGTAGACCAACTAAATTTTGCTGTAACTTTGGCCTTTACACTAAACTATTTTTTGCAAAATTTCTGACACCCAGCTTCATCAGGTGTAGTGTAAAGCTCATATAAAAGAAGGAGTTGTATGGCAGCTACTCGAACCCTCTGCAGTAGACCAACCAAATTTTACAGTAACTTTGGCCATTATACTAAACTATTTTTGGCAAAATTTCAGACACGCAGCTTCCATAGGCATAGAGTAATACTCATATAAAATTAAAAGTTGTATGGCAGGTACTCGAACTCGTGGACCAAAATGGCTGGATTTGAATAGCGATTCCGGTTTTTGCATAAAAACGAATTTGTGAAAATTTCATAATCCTAGCTCCTTTACTTTTTGAATTATCGTGATGACGAACGGACGGACGGACAGACATACATAGCTAAATCGATTTTTTTTCGATTCTGATCCGATCCATAAACTTGAGTCTATATCTAGCCCCCCTCCTTCTCTGCGTCACAAACGTAATGGCAAACTTATTATACCCTTGGACTATATAGTCATACGAGTATAAAAAAGACCTAGTGTTATATAGAGTATAATTTAAGTAACCATTTTTTTGAATTATTTTATGTGCTTCGGTTGAAGTTGCAGGGTTTCTACTAATGAGAACACTATTGACCGGCTTTGGTATACCGTGTTTAAATGTATGTAGAGCTATTCTCGAATTACTTGTGATTTCATTTGCATTACCTCCACCATCTAAAAGATATGCGTTGTTTAGCCTGCATAATAACGTATTTATTTTTTGAAAAAATTATCAATAATTGAATCACACCTACACGATCTAATTTTATCTATCAATGTTTTTTTAGAATTACTTTCACCATGGTTTCTGTTAATAGTGGCTTTGACATCAACCCATGTTTCGAATTCATCATTAATAATTAAAGTTCTACGTGCATTACCTACTATTTTATATTTAATTAGCCATAATAATAAACGTTTATAATCATTTTCGAAGGTGTCAAGTATAGGAGTTTTTTTTTGTTTTTTTTTTAACTAAACTTTTATTTTGTTATTAGCTTACATTCTTATTATAATTTAACCTACAAAAATATTTAACAAAAAAGGTTTTTCTTATTTTAAAAATTAACATGTAAAAACTAAAGTGTTTTTTTTATGTTAGATAGTTTATCTTAATAATTATTATGAACGCTTACTAATATTTTAATCATACTTTTAAGTACGTATTAATTTCAAAATTTTAATTAATTGCAAAAAATTTAAAAAGGCAATTTTTACATTTTATTTTTTTTAATAAACCCTAACCTAACTTACCCTATTCTTACAACTAATAAAAAAAACTTATAAACTAGCATGTATTACTTTAATATTAAAATAACACTAATCTAATAATTCTTTTATACTAAATTTTTTTTTTATGACGTGCTTAACACCAATAATTATTTCTTATTGATTTGTTTTTATCTGGTATGGACATGTCATATTTCATATTATCTGGATTGATGTTACCTGGATCATATTCAATTTTTTTTACATGTAGCCCTTCTACTATAACGAAATAGTATAGGGACATGATTTTGATTTTGTATATAACCATACTTGTCTAAGAAGATGAACTGCTCAGGGGCTATGAAGCCCGTGAGCAAAGTCTTCTTGATGTAAAATACATGCGATATTAAACCGTTTTCTGGAGTATTTAATGCTCTATCATAGTGATTGCGAATTAATTTTATAATAAAATTATCAATTCTTATGATTTTTGATTCCTTTTACAAATATTTATTGGAGTAAAAATGTTTGTACTAGGACTCCGGTTTTCTATGTTTATTGATGCAAACTCTAATGCACTTTCTTCGAATACGCGGATTTTTTCCATTAAGCTTGCACTGATGTTGTATCATAAGGATACACCATATACAAGCGTAGGGCTTATTAATGTTTGGTAGCATATTATTTTGACTCTGTTACTAATATTTTTATTGTAAAAGAGGTTTTTTGCTGCCATAAAAGATATATTACCTTTTTCTTTTGTATATTTTATATGATCTATGAAGTTCAGATTTCTATGAAGGTGAACCCCAAGATATTTAACGACTTTTTTATTTGCGAGAGGTGAAATAGGCGATTTAATGGTAAAATTTTACCAATTTTTCCTTATGTCTGAACTTGTTTTGTCTACCTTGTTACGGAATAATACGGTTTCATATTTACTAAAGTTCACTTTTAATTTCCATATTTTCCAATAATCTTGTACAATGTTAAACATTTTTTGAACAGTATACTGAATGCTGTTTACAGGGCATTATTATTACCCTTAACCCGGTCTAACCAAAGCAAAAGAGCTGCTATGTAGATTGAGAAAAGAATTGGCCCGTTAACAATACCTTGTTGGAGACCATTTTCAATTAAAAATGTTTTGTTAGACATATTATTTTGGCTATGTACTAAAAATTTGTTATTGTATAATATTGTCATATACGGGTTTTAAACGTGTGAATTAAATAACCGCTTAAACAACTGTTTTAACTAACCTTGAATATCACCTAAGTTTAACAGCCTTAAAATAACTTAAATATAACTCAAATATAATAACGGTGAGAAAAACTTAAACTAACAAATCACAATAAAGTAATACGATAACTATCTTTCCTTCCTTTTCGTTCATTATAATTAAATCTGTTAAATTAGCAATTTTAGTTTTAATTTTATTTTGTAATTTTAAATAAATGTTTGATAAAAATTAATAAAAAAGCTCAGTTTGGAAGAACAAACGAAAGTAGTAAAGTGTTTTAATTTTAACTACTTAATTGGCGCAGTCGCGAGTGCTTTCGATTTCGAAGAAGAAACGAAACCACTAAAAAGTTCCTACTAGCTCGCATATAAAAATATAAAAAAAAAAAAAAGAAAAAAACCATAGAACGTTTATTTTTTTTTTGAAGAAGAAAACTAAAATACAAATCTGTTTTTGATAATTAATGCTAATACCTAATAAGTTAATTAAAAGAAATTAAACTAAATTAAATATAAAAAAAACAAAAAAAAAAAAAATATATATATATATAAAACTAATTACATATAAGATCAGTGCAAAAATACAATTAAATTATATGATGACAATAATGTTAATGTTATAAAAACAAAATTAATAAAAACAATATTTTTAATTTGAACCTAAAATACATTTTTTTTTGCATTAAAACAAAAAATTTTTTCTTTAATATTAGAAGTGATAAAAGAAAAAAATTTTATTACAAAAACTTACATCTGGACTACTTGAAAAAAAAAATTTTTTTCTTTAATATTAGAAGTGATAAAAGAAAAAAATTTTATTACAAAAACTTACATCTGGACTACTTGAAAAAAAAAAATGATGACTTATTAAAAAAATAAAACATTTTAATTATACTAGTATCGCCCTGTGCTCGAAATTCGAGCTATTTTTGCTTTTAAGTTAACATATAAAATTCGTTATGTGTAAATTATATTAGACTATACATAATAAAAGTTATGCCAACAGTGTTGTCAACAACTCTTGCGCTTGAAATTTGCTTAAAAAAAATTTATAATTTTTTTTAATTATTAAAACGTTGTCAAGTACCGACTTTTGAGTTTTATTTCTATAGCTTAAGCCGCTTTAAAGAGAGGATAAATTGGTACAGTTAAATTAAATTAAAATTCTAAATACATATAAATATTATTCTAATAAATACATAATTCTAAACATATACATATATTTATTGAAGTCAAGAACCCAAAATTCGAGTTAATGTTGTCCTTCATATAGCAAACTGTACTTTTTTCTAAACATTTTAGTACGATATGAACAATGTTGTACGTATTCTGTATTTTAATTAAAAACTCTATGAATACATAATATGTGCAACAAAATTTAACAAATCATAATTCATAAGCTTAGTATTTAGTATTATATTAGGTATATTGAAGCTGCCAGAAGTACAAAAAATAGTCAAGTTGACCGAAGTCTTTTTATAAATCTCGATCTTAAGATTTATAGCAAAAAAAAAAGTTTTTCAATAAATCACAGAATAAATTTTTTCTACCCTTTTTTCATTTTTAACTTTAATAGGTAAATTTTTACTACAAATGTATGCCTATTTAAAGTTCTGAAAACATGCGAAAAATGATTCTGAATTCCTTAGTTTGCTTTATACCTTTTTGTCTAGTTTATTTATTTAATATTTCCTAAGTTTTTTATTGACAAAAATATATTTCTATACATGGTCATGAGCCATGACTCATAAGTTTCTTAAAACAAATAAATATTATTGCTTTTATTCCTTTATGAGGAGTAAACTCTTTTCTACTCTCAACTATTGTCAGCTACTTCAGCCCTTGTAAAAGAGCATTTGACAGAGTAGATAAATAATTTCCGGCAGATGGCTTTAATTAAAATTCTCTTGAATTGGTTATGTTAAATCATATTTTTTATTTGATAACCAATAAGCACTTACCCCCTTCCATTTTAAAAAAATATTCTTTATATTTATATCAGCAATAAGCCTTAATTTTTTCACTTTATTAATATTTAAATACTATTAAATATAATTAACTTCTCAAATGAGAGGTAGTTTTAAGATGTCAAATATATATATGACGATAATCTGACAATTATGTACTCCTGAAACAAAAATTAGCGTTCCATTTACAAACTACGCCTATATAATCTTCATGTACATTTTTTGATATATAAAATTCGTTCGTTTTGTCAAAGTAAATCTAAAAATAGTTTTTTTATTATAAAAAAACATTATTCGATGTTGAAAGTGTGAAATAAACTTTTCAATTATTAGAATGAAATCAAAACATACGACGTACAATTTTTATACGGCAGTACGTCAATACGTCTGTCTACATATCCATTATCGGTAAATCGATACGCGCGTACAATTTTTCAATTTATCAAAAATATTTATTTGAATGTTTTAATGTAGTACCTACAAAAAATATTTTTAATTTCATATTATAGGTATTTTGAATATAAGATATTTTTTAATAAAAATTATTGTAAAAAAATATTATTTTTTAAAACATAATATTAGAAATATAAGAAAAACCAATAATAATATTTTTATACATTTTGTCAATATTTGTAAATTTTAAAAATCCGAGATACAGTACATTGCGTTACGCGTATTTTCGCTGCTCTAATGTAAATTTATGTAACTATTAATTTCTCAATTTTTTGACAGAAATTATACGCTGTACGCTTTTATTTAGGTTGGGACCTAAGGAACAAATAACTTTTTTTGAGAAAGATAATTTTTTTAGTTTTGGAAACATATTATCCTACTGTAGGTATTTTCAATTTATTTGAATATTTGTATGTTTTAAACTAAATAATTAAAAAAAAAATGTTATTTTAAAATATTTTATTTTTAAAATTTAATCGCAGCAGCATAAGAAAAAACAATTACAATATGTATTTTTATACACTTTGTCAATTTTTAAATTTTAAAATTTAAAACGTCGCGTATGCTTTCATGTAAATTTTTTTACATAACTAATTATTTCAAAATTTTTTGACAGAAACTGAATGCCGTACATGCTGATTTTGGCTAATCAATAAGAAACAAATCATTTTTCTTAAGAAATATTATTTTTTTTTTTTCAGTTTCTGCATATTTCAGAAGTCGGTTTTTAATTTTACAATAAACTTAACAAAAAGCAACAACAATTTACGATTTACAAAAAAATTTTTTTAGTACTGTATTATAATAAATTGCAAACAAAAACAAAATACAGTACTTTTTGATTATAACGACCATGATGAGACGGAAAATATTCGTCGTAATAAACGAATGTCGTTTTAAAAGAATGCTTGTGAATTGTGAAAAATTAGTATAAGACTTGGACATTGTAGAATGTGCTGATTTTAGAATGGACACTTCGAACTCATTTGCTAAAATTTACTTGAATGTTTTAATTTAGAACAAAAAATTTTATTAATTTCATATATAATAGGTATATTTTGAATTTTTTTCAATATAAGATATTTTTTAAAACATAATCTTAGAAATATAAGAAAAACCAAAAACCATTTGTCAATTTGTAAATTTTAAAAATTCGATTACAGAACATCGCGTTACGCGTATTTTGGTTGCTCTCATGAAAATTCATGTACCTATTTATTTGTAAATTTTTTGACAGAAATTATACGTCAACTTTTATTTAAGTTTAAGATTATTTTTTAGTTTTTTTTTGCGAACATGTTATAGGTATTTTCAGTTATTTTGAATGTATGTTTTTAAAAAAAAAAAATAACATAAAAAAAAACAATTACAATATTTTTATACGCTTTGTCAAATTTTAAAATTTTAAATTCCGAAGTACAGTACACAACATACCTACTTATTTCAAATTTTTTTGACAGAAACTGCATGCCGTACGCGTTTATTCTGATTGATCTGTAAAGAACACATAATTTTTCTTTAGAAATGTTATTTTTTTGTTTCTGCAAACATACTATAGGTATTTCAATTATTTTGAGTATATGTAAAGTATTTTTTAAAAAAATATAGGTATTTGTAAAAACAATATTTTTTTAAAATATTTTATTTTTAGAACAATAACAACATAAGAAAAAACAATAACTTTTTTATATGCTTTGTCAATGTTTAAATTTTAAAAATTCGAGGTACAGTAAGTTATTCTCATGTAATATCATGTACTTAACTACTAATTTAAAACACCATAAGCGTTGATTTTGGTTAGGCCCAAAGGAACAAATCATTTAAATTGCAAATTATTTTTTTAAGAAAGATTTTTCGTTTTTAATTTTTTGCAAACTTATTTCAATTATTTTGAATATATGTTTTAAAAAAAATTATTTTAAAAAAATATTATTTTAAAATATTTTATTTTTAAAATTTAATCGTAGCAACATAAGAAAAAACATTTACAATATTTTTATACGCTTTGTCAATTTTTAAATTTTAAAACTCCGAGGTACAGTACGTCGCGTATGCTTTCATGTAAATTTATTTACATAACAACTTATTTCAAAATTTTTTGACAGAAACTGAACGCCGTACACGCTGAATTTGGTTGATCCATAAGTAACAAATCATTTTTCTTAAGAAATATTATTTATCAGAAGTCGGTTTCTTATTTTACAAAAAACTTAACAAAAACCAACAACAATATACGATTTAAAAAAAAAAAATTTTTAAGCAAACGAAAACAAAGTACAGTACTTTTCGGTTATAACAACCATAATGAGACGGAAAATATTCGTCGTAATAAACGAATGTCGTTTTAAAAGAATGCTGTGGAATTTGAAAAATTAGTATAAAACTTGAACATTGTAGAATGTGCTGATTCTAGAATGGACACTTCGAACTCATTTGCTAAAATTTTATTTGATGTGTCAGCCTCAAGCTTTTTCTTCTAATGAAATTTTTTTTGTATTTTTGATGCGTTATTATGATTTTTTTTATATTCAAAAATAAATAAAAAAATACTAAATTAATCACCAAGCAACATAATTAAATATAATAATTTTAAATAAAAGAAATATCAATGTAATAAAAAACTTTCATTTTTAGGTAAAATTTAATTCTTTATCAAAAAGTGTAGTTTATTATAATTAAAGTTGAACCGAGTTCGTTATAAATGAAAACTACTGTATAAACCAAATGTATTGCTTTCATTTGGAATAGAACATTCAATATTCATTTTTTTTCGTTCACTTTTTAAGATAAAGAAAAAACAAAAACAAAAAAAAAACAATTTTAAAAAATATTAAATCTCCTTGTTCATTGAACATTTGACTAAACAAAAAAAAGAAAGACATAAGTCGGCGCATATGTATAATAGTTTGATTGAGCTGCGAGTTACAACTGAAAATGAATTACTTTTACCCAGAAAGTCGGCGCATAATATTAGAATCATAAGCCTTAACTTTTAACAGCGTGACCGTTAAATTCAAATTTACGTTAAATTCAACACGGGTTTTCACCTGAAAAAACGCAATATTCTAAAAAAAAAATATCATTGTCCTATGAAAACAATAAAAACCTTTCTTTTGGTTGTTGTTTCATTAAAATTGGTCTTATAGTTTATCCGGAAAAAGGATGTTTATATTTGTATGGGAAAAAATAAGCCGATTAAATATTATGATGTGGAAAATATAAAATTTTGCAATTATTGTAAGCACATTTTGAATAAAAAAAAAAACAAAAGAACAGTGAAATCATCAATTCAACAAGATCATCATTTTCATCATTCCCGCAGGTGTTAATCAAAAAACGCGCAACAGGCAGTACAACAAAAATCTGTAAAATCTGGAAGCTCAAATTAAAACATTCATAATACTAAGTAAGTTCAATTTACTATGTAAAAAAAAAAAAAAACAAAAAAAAAAAAAAAATATAATAAAATTAGGTGTACTTTGAAGTATTAAATTTTTTTATATGTAATAAGATAAGTAATGCAAAATTTTTTTGTCATATTAAAATAAATTTCTAATTTTTTTTCACAAAACAAAAAAAAAAAAATATAAAATAAAACAAAAGAATTTTTTTTTAACTTTGAACTTGAATTTGTAGTCTCGAACACATACATATATAATACTTGAAAAAAAAAAAATTTTAAAATAGCACTATAATATACGTAATATTAAATGATAGTATTTTTTTTTCTTTTTTAAATTAAATAAAAAAGTAAGTCAAGAAAAAATAAAATTCTGTTCTACTCTGTTCTGAAAATGGAACAATTAGGAATGGCCGATAAATTTAAGATCATTTTAGATTTTATAAGTAAAGTTCCAATATTCGATGGGAAAACCCCAAACAGTCTCCCCGAATTCATAGAAAGAATAGATAATATTACTCCAACGATAAATCTGTTTGATGAATTCAATAAAATTAAAATTAAATGGGTATATAAGGGATAAAATTACCGGTAATGCCAAAACTACATTACAACTAAACGGAAATCCTACTAATTGGGAAGATATAAAAAAATTAATAGTTAAGCACCATGGAGAAAAATTATCTCCTAACAAGTTATTAGACCAAATTAGATCATGTCGTGTTACTACCGACATTCAAAACTTTTATGAAAAACTAAATGCTCTGTTATGTAGAATTAATAATTACTATTCATTAAATTCTAATGAATCAAATCCTAAAAATATCATTGAAAGTAATACGCGAATAGCTTTAGAAGTTTTCAAAGATAATCTGCCCGAACCAGCTCGTAGCATCATTCTAAATAGAAATCCAACAACATTAAGTGATGCCTATGATATAATTCGCGAATGTAAATACGAACATTTACCAAATCAACGAAATAAATATTTTCAAACAAATCATACTTTCCAAAAGCCTATACATAACAAAAATTTTAATTATAAACAATCCTATAACCAAACATATGTTAATCATAATAGAAATCGAAATAATTATAATAATTATCAACGACAAGATGTTGATAGTAATAAAACAAATTTTAATCATAACTCGTCCCAAAATATTAAAAATAGTTATAATCATCATAAACCAGAAGATATCGAGCCAATGAGTACTCAAACTACTTATACTCAAAACTCTTCTCAAAATAGTTTTAAAAATAATAATAATAATATTATAATAATAAAAATTATAATAATTATAATAAGTCAAAAAGATATTTCCAACCAATGAAAATATCAATTAATCAAAGACGAAATTTTCAGGAGGACCAGTCAAAAGACTTCCCTATATAGTAATAAATAATCCTATAAAAACTATGCGTTTCATAATCGATACTGGAGCCGAATTCAGTGTCATTAATCCTGATCTTTGCAACCCGAAATGGAAACAACAAAAACAGAATTACGTACAAGGTCTATCTAGTTTCATTAATTCAAAAATTGTATACAAATTCCCACTTTTCGAAGTATTTAAAGAGCAAAACCTAATGGTTGAATTTGTCGAAGTAAACATCCATGATAAATACGACGGTATAATTGGGAACAACATTTTAGAACCCTTAGATGCAAAAATTGACTTTGAAAGTCGTACTTTAAAAACAAAAAATTCAGTAATTCAATTCTTTCTCAATATCGAAGAAGAAAAATATTTTAACTGTTCCTATGATAATAACACAATAGAAATATTTCACAATGAAATTAAAGGGTCAAAATTGTTAGACTACGTTGAAACATCACACCTGAATAAAGAAGAAAATGGTTTGATAAGTAAATTAATTCGTAATAATAAAAATGTATTTTTCAAGGAAGGAGACTGTTTATCATTTACAAGTCACATCAAACATCAAATAAAAACAAAAAATGACATACCTGTCTATTCTAAACTGTACCGATATCCTCAGGTCCACAAAAAAGAAGTAGATAGGCAAATAGAAGAAATGCTAAAGGATAATATTATACAACCCTCTAGTTCGCCTTATAATTCACCAATTTGGGTTGTACCTAAAAAATTAGATAATAGTAAAGAACAAAAATGGCGCATTGTCGTGGATTATAGGAAACTGAATCAGATAACTATAGATGATAAGTTTCCTATCCCTAACATTGACGACCTTTTTGACAAATTAGGTAAAGCAAATTACTTCACAACGCTAGATTTGGCGAAAGGGTTTCACCAAATCGAGGTAAACCCCAAAGATAGAGCAAAAACAGCATTCTCTACTTCAAATGGTCACTTTGAGTTTCTCCGTATGCCTTTCGAACTCAAAAACGGACCAGCAACATTTCAAAGGTTAATTAATGATGTGCTAAAAGAATTTATTAATTCCATATGTATTGTGTATATGGACGATAT
Organism: Dolichopus griseipennis; assembly: GCA_963082915.1. Lineage (NCBI taxonomy): Eukaryota > Metazoa > Arthropoda > Insecta > Diptera > Dolichopodidae > Dolichopus > Dolichopus griseipennis. The sequence goes on from OY720441.1 coordinate 109,188,259, forward strand.
TCTTGTTTTCTCTACCTCACTACAAGAACATATCGAGCCAATTGAAAAAATATTTAAAAAATTATCAGAAGTTAACTTAAAAGTCCAATTAAATAAATGCTCCTTTTTGAAACGGGAAACAGAATTTTTAGGACACATCGTGACGGACAATGGCATCAAACCTAACCCAAATAAAATTGAATGTATTCTAAAAATTCCACTACCCAAAAATCAAAAAGAAATTAAAAGCTTTCTCGGTATAACAGGTTTTTACCGGAAATTTTTAAAAGATTATTCCAAAATAGCTCACCCTTTAATAAAATACTTGAGAAAAGGTATGAGAATAAACACAAATGACAAGGAATACCAAAACGCGTTTGATAAACTTAAAAAGTTGCTAACATCAGATCCGATCCTCGCGTATCCAGACTTCGAGAAAATGTTTACCTTAACAACTGATGCATCAGATTTCGCATTGGGAGCCGTCTTATCTCAGAGCAACCACCCAGTTTCCTTTATCTCTCGTACCCTCAATAAACATGAAAGAAATTACTCAACGATCGAAAAAGAACTTTTGTGTATTGTATGGGCAACAAAAGTATTTAGACCCTATCTTTTCGGTCGCAAGTTTACAATAAAAACAGACCATAGGCCCCTAGTTTGGCTTAGTGGATTGAAAGAACCAAATAGTAAGCTGCAAAGATACAAAATCCGACTAAATGAGTACGATTTTAACATAGAGTACGTAAAAGGAAAACAAAATTTTGTTGCCGATGGGTTATCTCGAGTAAGAGTTGATAATAGTGAAGGGAAAATAAATTCTGATGATTCGTTTTCCCACTATCTTAACATAAATCCTTTATTTAATGAAGAAAATATAGATAATGAAAGTATTACTAAAGTCTATACTAATGAGAAGTTTAATAAAAATGAAAGTATTCTTACATCTGATATTGAAACGAAAAATTATCAAGAATATAAAATATGTGATGAAACATTATCTTTTTATTCTGACATTGATAACAAATTCTCATGCAAAAAAAGATATAACATCCTACATAATGCAAATTCTAATGACACAAAAACAAATAAAGGTTGCAATAATGATGAAATTATTTCAACCGATGCTACAATTCATAGTGCTCAGGAAGATTCATCCGATTTAATCTACATTACAGAAAAGCCCATCAATCTTTATAAAAACCAAATTTATTTAGAAGAAGGAGAAAAAGAAAAATATTCCTTAAAAATAGTTAACCGAAAATGCCAAAATAAAATAATTGTAGCCAATGAAAGCAATCTTCTAGAGTTAATGAAGCAATCAATACCAGACCGTGGATTGATATGCGTTTATTGCGAAAATATAAGATTATTTGTAAAATTCCAAAATTTATACCAAAAATATTTTTCCGCTACCAAAAACTTAACTATATTAAAATCTTCTAAGAAATTAATCGATATTACAGATAAAAATAAAATTTTTTCAATAATAAAAGAGGAACATCTCCGTAATAATCACAGAGGAATCAATGAAGTGTTTAATGAGATCAAAGAAAAATATTACTATCCTAATATTCTTGTTGAAATTAGTAAAATCATTAGTAACCGTGAAATATGCAGTTTAGCGAAACATGATAGATCACCTCCAAAAATTCCATTTAAAATTACAGAAAGTCCAGAGTTCTTTAACGACATTGTTCATATGGATATATGGCTTCCCGAAAGGAACAAACCATATTTAACAACTATAGATAAATTTAGTAAATATGCCACTATCCACAAACTGAATGACAGAACGTGGATTTCAATTTTAGAAGCAATTAAAGAAAGAATCCGCTATTTGGGAAAAATGAGAAAACTTGTGTCAGATGGAGATAGATGTACAATTCATAACGCGGTTGAACTATTCCTCAAAGAAAATGGTATAATTTTTCACCAAACTACTGCTTCCAATAAGACAGACAACAGCGATGTTGAAAGATTGCACGGTACCCTAAACGAACATATTAGACTACTTAATACCGAAGGAGAAATTAAAGAACTTGATAATAAAATTTTTAAAACGATGAACTCGTATAACAACACCATTCATTCTACCACCAATCTTAGACCCATAGACTTCTTCAAAAGAATTTTGATAAAAACGATATAAAATACTTTGAAAAAAAATTTGAAAGCGAAAAACAACGAAAAATAGACAGATTGAATTCAAATAGAGACAAAAACATTAAACTTTCTGAAAATATCGTTAGAAATAGAAATATAGCCAAAAACAGCCCCAAATACAAAAAAATTAAAATATTTTCTCAAAATAAAAATTACATTGTAGACAGAAAAGACAAAAGAAAAGTTAAATATTACAAATCCCAAATAAAAAGAAAATTTAAACACCAAAAATAATACATTTTCTCTCTTTTAGAAATGAAATCTCTCGCGTTTGTACTCACATTCGTAATACTATGACAAACAAATAGAATTAGTTAAAGATAATATTCTTCTAAGTAGACTTAACATACTGGCTCATGATATCCTAACTCCTGAAGAAATAAATGACCATAATATAACCTTAGATATATTATCCCATATTAAAAGCTCAACAATACTTAAAGAAAATATTATCATTTTTGCCATATTGGTTCCATAATTTTCACAAACAGAGTATAACAAAGCATTAATTTTACCATTTCCAAATAATAAAAAAGAAGAATTAGAAATTAATAACGAAGAAATCTTAATATCAAAGAATAACATTTTTAATTTAAATAACAATATTTTAGAAGAAAAAAAATTAAAATTTCATGATAATTACTGTATTAGAAATATATTATCAAAAAATAATACTTGTAAATTTAGGCTTAAATAATCAAGAATTTATAGAAGAAATCGAAGTCTGTTTTATTATTACAAAAAATTTAAAAATAACTGATATTAAGCAAAATTGTATTAAATTAGATGTAACTATTAAAGGAAACAACATTATAAAAATTGCAAAATGTAGTATAGAAATAAGAAATGTAAAATTTGTAAATAATTTATTAGAATATAAGGAGCATATTAGGTTACCCAATGTTAACTATAATTGGACAAAAATTGTAAACAATGTTACATTAGAAAATTTAAATATTGTAAGCTTTGAAAATAGGAAAACAATAGAATATATTAATTACAAAAATAATATAAAAGATTTTTCAATAAGCTCAATACTTATTATAATATCAATTTTAACATTATTTTTATTTGTATGTATATATCGTATCAAAAGAAAAGGAAAAATAGTTATCAAAAACAAAATTGAGATTCCAAAAAATAAAAAACTGGATTCTTCCGGGACTAAAGAATCTCGGAGGGGAAGTGTCATATACGGGTTTTAAACGTGTGAATTAAATAACCGCTTAAACAACTGTTTTAACTAACCTTGAATATCACCTAAGTTTAACAGCCTTAAAATAATTTAAATATAACTCAAATATAATAACGGTGAGAAAAACTTAAACTAACAAATCACATAAAGTAATACGATAACTATCTTTCCTTCCTTTTCGTTCATTATAATTAAATCTGTTAAATTAGCAATTTTAGTTTTAATTTTATTTTGTAATTTTAAATAAATGTTTGATAAAAATTAATAAAAAAGCTCAGTTTGGAAGAACAAACGAAAGTAGTAAAGTGTTTTAATTTTAACTACTTAATTATATATTTTTAATGAGTACTATTAAACGTATTGGAAACTTATATTTTATTAATTTGTATATTAAACCGTCCAACCAAACCGTGTTGAAGGCCTTTTCTAAATCAATGAGACAGGCACCAACGCCGTAGTTTTATTTATAAACCAGCAAATATCAGAAGTTAATTTAGTTATAGTGTTAATTGTACCGTGTTTGTGTCTGAACCCAAACTGGTTATCAGGTATGAGGTTTTTTGAGTGTGCAATGCTCGAAATTTTATCATTTAACAAAGTTTCAATATTTTACTAATGTTTGGCATTAAGCTTATTGGTCTACAGTTGCTGGGATTGGTTGGATCTTTACCAGGTTTCTTTAGCAATATGGTTTTCGCTACTTTCCAATTTTTAGGAAAATACGAACTGTTTATTGCATTATTAAAAAGAATAACATATTTAGATATAATAAAGCTGCTTAGATTTTTTAACACTATATTTGGGACATTGTCGATACCAAAAGAAATTTTGTTTTTAAGAGCTTTGAACTTTGCAGAAAGCTCTACGTGATTTGTAAACTCACCTCTTTGTTCAGATGATTTATTTGAGTTAGAGAAATTGGAAAGAGAAATATTTTCATCTCTCACATGTTTGATATAATTATTGAATCGTTCTACTCGGTTTCTTATAGGAGTTAAGCATTCTATTCTTTTTATAAAATTTAACTATGAATTTTTATCACCATCGAATGGCACAATGCAGTTTAAGCTACTTGATGCTAGTTTAAATTTTTCTGATACACTTAAGTTATCCATAATTATATTTCAATTAGAAAAAAAACTTAAAAATTTTTTTTTTTTTGCTTGCTTATTTCTTTAAGCTAATATTAATTTATTTTTGTTTTTCATTTTATTTTTATTTTTAACTTAACAAAGACTAAAAAAATTTTTTTTTTTATTTTTAAATACTAAGCTAATTTTTAATTTATTTTAATTTAACAACTTAATTAACATAATTTAAATTAACTTATTACTATAAAATTGTAGTACTTGCGTTAATTTTATTTCCTAGATGAATTGCCAGATATAGCGATTTTTTATTATTTTCGTTTAAAAATTCAATAACTTTCTTTTTTTTTTTGGTTATAGTTATAGAATTTTTGTTTTTGTTAGAGAATTTTATTTAATTTATTCAGTACAGTTTTACTTTACTAGTATCGCCCTGTGCTCGGAATTCGAGCTATTTTTGCTTTTAAGTTAACATATAAAATTCGTTTTGCGTAAATTATATTAGACTATACATAATAAAAATTATGCCAACAGTGTTGTCAACAATTCTTGCGCTTGAAATTTGCTTAAAAAAATTTATAATTTTTCTTAATTATTAAAACGTTGTTAAGTACCGATTTTTGCGTTTTATTTCTATAGCTTAAGCCGGTTTAAAGAGAGGATAAATTGGTACAGTTAAATTAAATTAAAATTCTAAATTCACATAAATATTATTGTAATAAATACATATTTTTAAACATATATATATATTTATTGAAGTCAAGAACCCAAAATTCGAGTTAATGCTGTCCTTCATATAGCAAACTATACTTTTTTCTAAGTATTTTAGTACGATATGAATTATGTTGTACGTATTCTGTATCCTATTTAAAAAACTCTATGAATACATAATATGTACAACAAAATTTAACATATCATAATTCATAAGTTTAGTATTTAGTATTATATTATATTGAAGCTGCCAGAAGTACAAATAATAGTTAAGTTGACCGAAGTCTTTTTTTAAATCTCAATCTTAAGATTTTTAGCAAAAAAAAAAGTTTTTCAATAAATCAAAGAATAAATTTTTCCTACCATTTTTTATACCCTACACCTATAGAATAGGTAAAAGGGTATATTAACTTTGGTATGGTGTTTGTAACCACCTAAAGGAAGCGAGCTAGATATAAAAAGTATATATATTTGTGATCAGCGTGACCTCCTGAGTCGATATAGCCATGTCCGTCCGTCCGTCCGTAGGCACGATAACTCAAAAAATAATAGAGCTATCTTGATGAAATTTTAACTGGAGATTAATAGGACTGAAAGTACGGCGGGGATTGCACATGGGCGAAATCGGTCCATTGGTTCGGATTCTGGACCTTTTAATCGATCGAAGGGCTAACGATCATATATAAAAAATCACTATAACTCAACAACTAATGATGCTTTCTTCATCAAATTTGTGCTGTAGGTTACTAGTAACGAAACTACTTCGGGGATTGCGTAAGTTCGGAATTGGACCAAGGGTTCGGAACCTAGAACTTTTTGATCGAATTTAGGCCAAACGAACATAATTCCGAAACCAAAGAAGATAGAACCTCCAAAGTTTTTATCAGGGTGTCCCTTCCTATTTTCCTAATGTCTTTGAAATTTAGCCCCCATTGGAGTAGTGGGTCGGGGACCAGCCACACATTTCCGAAGACCTTAAAGCATATATATAAAATTAATAAAGATAACAACTTAAAAAAATGTAGAAGCTTCAAATTTGGCACAAGGGTGTTCTTTACTATCCCTTGCGTGTCCCCCTAATTTGGGATCAATTGAAGTGGTGGTTCAGTATCCCTCTTAGACCCTATTAAGTATTAAGAGCTTATAATCGAAATTATTAAAAATAGTAACTTAAAATTAAGATAGAACGTTCAAATTGTGTACAAGGGTTAACTAGTGCTTAAAGTTAAACGTGGACTGCATAAGGGCGAAATAAGCCCAAGGGTTCGGATTCTGGACCTTTTAATCGGTTTCAGGGCTAACGAACATATATAAATAATCACGATAACTCAACAACTAATGACGCTATCTTCATGAAATTTGTGTTGTAGGTTATTGATAATGAAACTATGGCGGCGATTGCGTACGGTGAGGATTGGACAATGGGTTCGGAACTTAGAACTTTTTGATCGAATTTAGGCCAAACTAGCATAATTCCGAAACCAATGAAGATAGAACCTCCAAATTTGGTTTCAGGGTTTCGCTTTCGATTTCCTTAGTGTCCTTGAAATTTGAGCCCAATTGGAGTACTGGGTGTGGACCAGCCACTCAGTTCCGAGGACCTTAAAGCATATTTTCGAAATTAATAAAGATAGTAACTTGAAACAAATGTAGAAGGTTCAAATTTGGCACATGGCTGTTCTTTACTATTTCCTGCGTGTCCCTCTAATTTTGTACCTTTCTTAGACCCCCCAATGTGTAAAAGTTTATCATCGAAATTAATAAAACTAGTAACTTAAAATTAAGATAGAACGTTCCAATTGTGTACAAGGGTTAACTAGTATTTAAAGTATGACGGGGACTGCATATGGGCAAAATCGTACCATGGTTTCGGGTTCTGCAACCTTTGAAAAGTTCAAGGGCTAACAAACATATATCTTAAAAACACCATAACTCAAAAAATAATGCCGCTTTTTTGATGAAATTTAAACTTTAGGTTACTAGTAATGAAAGTACCATTGGAATTGGTTCTGGTAAATATTGGTCAATGAGTTCGGATTCTAGAAGCTTTTAATCGATTTGAGGCCGAACGAGTACAATTTCGAAGCCAAAAAATAGAAATCATATCATGTGTGTTCCCGAAATTTAGACTTAATTGTAGTGGTTCAGCTTTCTTCAAAGGAACTTGCTGCATTTATGTAAAATTTATTTTTATATTTAAATGAATTGTATGAAAAGGTGTAAATAAGTAATTGTATTTTAGAAATAAATTTATTGCATATTTTGCGTATAAGCTTTTCTATTAGGTATATTAACTAGCCATTTAAAATAATTGCAATTTTGAAAAATTTGGGTTATTATATATATTATGCTTTGATCAGATTTTTATCAAAAAATTTAATAACTAGAATTTTTTCATTTTGTAATTGAAGTGGAATAAATATATTTTCATTTATAACAAGTTTTTTTGTTTTTTAATATGTTTAAATAAATAAATTAGTAAGAATTTGTAATATTTTTTAAGAGATAGTGTAATTAGAAAATGTTTTTAGTATTATAAAGTTAATTTGGTTAGCTATGTCTTAAAATCAAATTAATAACTGCTTTTATGGCGTTAAAATGACTTATGGATATGTCATTAAATTTGAACCAAATAGGTGTAGGGTATTTCTAAGTCGGTTGCACCGACTGATTGTTTCTTTACTTGTTCATTTTTAAATTTAAGTTTTACTATAAATGTATGCCTATTTAAAGATCTGAAAACATGCGAAAAGTGATTCTGAATTCCTTAGTTTGCTTTATACCTTTTTGTCTAGTTTATTCATTTAATATTTTCTAAGTTTTTTATTGACAAAATTATATTTCTATACATGGTCATGAGGCATGACTCATGAGTTTCTTAAAACAAATAAATATTATTGCTTTTATTCCTTTATGAGGAGTAAACTCTTTTCTACTCTCAACTATTGTCAGCTACTTCAGTCCTTGTAAAAGAGTATTTGACAGAGTATATAAATAATTTCCGGCAGATGGCTTTAACTAAAATTCTCTTGAATCGGTTATGTTAAATCATATTTTTTATTTGATAATCAATAAGCACTTACCCCCTTCCATTTTCAAAAAATATTCTTTATATTTATATCAGCAATAAGCCTTAATTTTTTCACATTATTAATATTTAAATACTATTAAATATAATTAACTTCTCAAATGACAGGTAGTTTTAAGATGTCAAATATATATATGACGATTAATCTAACAATTATGTACTCCTGAAAAAAAAATTAGCGTTCCATTTACAAACTACGCCTATCTAATCTTCATGTACACTTTTTGATATATAAAATTTGTTCGTTTTGTCAAAGTAAAATTAAAAATAGTTTTTTTTATTATAAAAAAACATTATTCGATGTTGAAAGTGTGAAATAAACTTTTCAATTATTAGAATGAAATCAAAACATACGACGTACAATTTTTATACGGCAGTACGTCAATACGTCTGTCCACATATCCATTATCGGTAAATCAATACGCGCGTACAATTTTTAATTTATCAAAAATATTTATTTGAATACATGGATACATTTTAATTTAGTACCTACAAAAAATATTTTTAATTTCATATTATAGGTATTTTGAATATAAGATATTTTTTAATAAAAATTATTGTAAAAAAATATTATTTTTTAAAACATGATATTAGAAATTAAGAAAAACCGAGATACAGTACATTGCGTTACGCGTATTTTCGCTGCTCAAATGTAAATTTATGTACCTATTTATTTCTCAATTTTTTGACAGAAATTATACGCTGTACGCTTTTATTTCGGAAGGAACAAATAACTTTTTTTGAGAAAGATAATTTTTTTAGTTGTGCAAACATATTGTACTGTAGATATTTCCAATTTATTTGAATATTTGTATGTTTTAAACTAAATAATTAAAAAAAAATGGAATTTTAAAATATTTTATTTTTAAAATTTAATCGCAGCAGCATAAGAAAAAACAATTACAATATGTATTTTTATACACTTTGTCAATTTTTAAATTTTAAAACTCTGAGGTACAGTACGTTGCGTATGCTTTCATGTAAATTTTTTTACATAACTAATTATTTAAAATTTTTTTGACAGAAACTGAATGCCGTACATGCTGATTTTGGCTAATCAATAAGAAACAAATCATTTTTCTTAAGAATGATTTTGAAACTTATTTTTAAAAACAATATTATTTTAAAATATTTTATTTTTAGAACAATAACAACATAAGAAAAATCAATAACATTTTTATATGCTTTGTCAATGTTTAAATTTTAAAAATTCGAGGTAGAGTAAGTTATTCTCATGTAATATCATGTACTTAACTACTAATTTAAAACACCATAAGCGTTGATTTTAGTTAGGCCCAAAGGAACAAATCATTTAAATTGCAAATTTTTTTTTTAAGAAAGATTTTTCGTTTTTAATTTTTTGCAAACATATTTCAATTATTTTGAATATATGTTTTAAAAAAAATTATTTTAAAAAAATATTATTTTAAAATATTTTATTTTTAAAATTTAATCGTAGCAACATAAGAAAAAACAATTACAATATTTTTATACGCTTTGTCAATTTTTAAACTTTAAAGCTCCGAGGTACAGTACGTCGCGTATGCTTTCATGTAAATTTATTTACATAACAACTTATTTCAAAATTTTTTGGCATAAACTGAACGCCGTACACGCCGAATTTGGTTGACCCATAAGTAACAAATCATTTTTCTTAAGAAATATTATTTATCAGAAGTCGGTTTCTTATTTTACAAAAAACTTAACAAAAACAAACAACAATATACGATTTAAAAAAAAAAAATTTTTAAGCAAACGAAAACAAAGTACAGTACTTTTCGGTTATAACGACCATGATGGGACGGAAAATATTCGTCGTAATAAACGAATGTCGTTTTAAAAGAATGCTGTGAATTTTGAAAAATTAGTATAAAACTTGAACATTGTAGAATGTGCTGATTCTAGAATGGACAATTCGAACTCATTTGCTAAAATTTTATTTGATGTGTCAGCCTCAAGCCTATGTATACCTAGAGCTTTTTCTTCTAATGAAATTATCTTTGTATTTTTGATGCGTTATTATGATTTTTTTTATATTCAAAAATAAATAAAAAAATACTAAATTAATCACCAAGCAACATAATTAGATATAATAATTTTAAATAAAAGAAATATCAATGTAATAAAAAATTTTCATTTTTAGGTAAAATTCAATTCTTTAGCAAAAAGTGTAAAGTTTATTATAATTAAAATTGCACCGAGTTCGTTATAAATGAAAACTACTGTATAAACCACATGTAATGCTTTCTTTTCGAACAGAACTAATAATTTTTTCACTGAAATTTTATAGAGATAAAGAAAAAAAAAACAAAAACAAAAAAAAAATTTAAAAAAGTTTCAATCCCATTGTTCATTGAACATTTGAACTAAACAAAAAAAAGAAAGACATAAGTCGGCGCATATGTATAATAGTTTGATTGAGCTGCGAGTTACAACCGAAAATGAATTACATTTACCCAGAAAGTCGGCGCATCATATTAGAGTCATAAGCCTTAACTTTTAACAGCGTGACCGTTAAATTCAAATTTACGTTAAATTAAAGACGGGTTTTCACCTGAAAAAACGCAATATTCTAAAAAAAATCATAATTGTCCTATGAAAACAATAAAAACCTTTCTTTTGGTTGTTGTTTCATTAAAATTGGTCTTATAGTTTATTCGGAAAAAGGATGTTTATATTTGTATGGGAAAAAATAATCCGATTAAATATTATGATCTGTATTATAAATTATTTAATACATTTCAATTATATTATAAATTGCTTAATACACTTTAACTGTATTATAAATTGTTTAATACACTGTAAATGTATTATTTTTTTTTGTTTACCGACTGCGTTAGTAAAGTTATTAAATGAAATGCATGATCTTTTTTTTTTACTTATTTATTTGTACAATTTATAACACATATTTGTAGAGGTGTTCATAAAAAAACAGAAGTTGTAAAGTAGCTATTATAACTATTGAGCTATTGAGCAAACGGATCATGTAACAAGCGTCACAAACGTAATGGCAAATTTAGTATATTCCCTTCAAATTACAATCAAGTGGGTATTAAACTATATTGTAACATAAGAAAAAAACTGTCTGGCTGACTAAAAGCGCATACACAGCAGTTTTATTACCTGAATTAATCGTTTAGGTACAGTATCAAAGGTAAGATATAACAAAGGTTAAATATAACGAGGAAAATTATAGTGGTCTTTTTAACTTTTACATACCCTTACCTATGCAACCCCACTATAGTTATAAAGATACAATAAATTATCAATTTTCTGATTATATTAGATATAAACAAAAAATACTAAAACAAATAAAATATCAAAAATTCGAATTTGGTCCAACTCACCCCTTAAAATTGAAAGTAATATTGGTACATTTCACGCGAAAATTTTTACTTTTCTTGTCAATTTTCAATTATAACTCCGTAGCATATTTCCATTCTCAGCAATCAGCTGAGAACTTTGTATTGCAGCTTAGCCAAATATGACCAATACATATTAAAACTTCGCTAAATTGCTTGGCATATTATATTATAAACGGATTTTATTTACAACTTTTTAGTTTTATTAGTTGCTGTACTCTGATTCCAGAAAAGATCTGTACTCTGATTCCAGAAATCTCTATGGCGCTACACTTAACTTTTTCCATAGAAATCTCAAAACATGCAACGAGATCACAATATTACTATTTTTACTTATTATTGTCTACAAAATACTTTTTGTGAATTTCAAAACTCTCCTAGCTCTTTAAGTTATTGTATAATCATGCTGACGGAAAGACACTTACAGTTAGATCGATTTACTTTTCAATGACCATCCGATCCATAGCTTTGGGTCTTTATCTGTTTCTCAGTCTGTGTGCTTATATAAAACTTTTACACCGTTTAAAATTCAGAAAAAAAATTTTATCCCCGAGTAGATATTGCAAAAAAATCATTCAATGTAAATACTTTTCTCTTTAGCCTCCCGTTACGAAAGAACAGCTCTCTAAAGTGCGAAAAAAACCAATATTTAAATTGCTTTTACAAAAGTTTTATAATGAATATTTTTAATGTACAAACGTCAAACAATAGTAGTATAGATATGGGGTTTCTGGATAAAAACCTCTTAAGCTCTAAAGCTCAAATTTAAAGCTAATAAAGCTCTTCCGTTACATTTGAAATTTAAGTTGAGAAGCTTAAACATAATTCGATATTTTTTTTAAAAGTTATAAAAAAAGTTTAAAGTTTAAGTTTAAATTTAAAGCTAATAAGCTCGTCCGTTACGCTTGAAAATTACGATAAAAGTTTTAAGCTTAATTTAATATTTATTTGAAAAATTTAAAGTTTGGGTTTGAATTCAAAGCAAATATAGCTCGTCCGTCATGTTTGAAAATATAGCTGAAAGGTTTAAAAAAGACATGGAAATTTTTTATTTATTTGTGAATTTGACTAAAAAGTTTTGAAACATATAATTACAAGCTTAACAATTTTATAACTGGATTTTAGTATTTATAAAAAAAAACAATTTATTTATTTTTACAGTTATTTTATTTTGAAAATTCCACTAAACACTTATTATGATGTTACTATGTTATGTAAACACTTATTATGATGTTACTATGTTATGTAAACACTTATTATGATGTTACTATGTTATGTAAACACTTATTATGATGTTACTATGTTATGTAAACACTTATTATGATGTTACTATCTGCTTCGATAGCCAGATTGGAACTCTGACTTACAATAATTCTTAGCTTCTATTTATACTAAGATCTTATCAACTAATTTTGCATAAGTCAGCTTTTATTAATATAATTCTTAATTACTAACATGAATTCTTAATAAATATAATTATTCTTAATAATTGATTACATAACATTATTGGTTTAATATAGGCTTGTTCAATCAATTTACCTTGAAAGTGTTGCTGACTTAATATATATTAGTAATTTACTTATTAATATGTTAATGACCTTATGGGTGTAATGTAACTTTCGTTTATAGCGGAAATCATTTAGACATGAATATAAATGTTATTATTTCCGAGAATTGTTTATTAAAAACAATTATTGGAAATTATGCAAGTGCAATAAAAGGGTTATTTAAGTTCAAGGTTTTTATATTATATCTATATTATATTTATACTACTTATAACACCACCCCCCTTAGTCTGAGGCTCCGACCAAGGTATTATAAATTTTACGCGTTTATTTGAAATGTGACTGTAAACAGTAATCACTAGTAGCAAAGTTACAATTATTATTGTTCCCGAAAATAAGCTAATATTTAATAAGTTTCTTAAGTTATTTGTTTCCATGATTTCCTCTATATTTTGCCTATTATAAAAAAATTTTTTCTGAGTATAATTTCTTAAAAATTATTTCAGTATTATTTTTATTTTCTTTTACAGGTGTATAATAATTAGGTAATATGAGATGGTCTTTAATTTTTATTGCATTGTTTGTATATGTGATATTGTCGATTTCAATTTCACAGTTTTCAAATTTAATTAGTTTAGTACCTATTACCGTAATATTTAATTTGTTACAATTATGATAAATATTGGTTTCTTTAATATTTTTTGTAATAACTAATCCATCTCTTATTTCGTTTATAACGTTATCGGTAAAATCTTTCATATTACAATATACATTTTGTGATTTAAATATGCTTTTAACACATTCATTTCTTATTTCTATTAAATTATTCTTATAGTTATCTTTTACGTTACCCATGTATACATTATTATTTTCATCTACAATTATTTCTTTTGTTATATCAATATTTAGTGTTTTATTGTATTTGTTTGGTAAAGAATCTACATAAGTTGTAAAATATTTTTTATTTGAAAAGTTCGGTACTAATAGGAATCCTACAATTTCATTGTTAAGACTGGCTAATATTATTTTTATATTGGCGAGAGCTTCTATGCTTGGAATTTTATGTAATTCATCATCCGTTAATATATTTCGCGAAAGTATTCCTAATTTACTGGATAGTATTATTTGTTCTATTTCGTCGATGTGATTTCGTAAGAGGTCTATGTTAATTTGGTAAATATATTCAAATCTGTTCCTAAACCGTTAAAGAGACCGCGACGTTTCCTATGGTAGGGAAGTAATTTATTTAATTTATTTTCTAATAATTTATAATTATAAATTGTAGTTTGAATAATTGAATTTATTTTCTTTTTGTTATATAGCGCATTTAGATTGTCTAATATGTTGTCTTTTGCAATTTGATACTCGGTTAAGTTTATTATGTAGTATTTTCGTATAGTTGTCTGTAATTTGTATGTTCTCTAATTTTATATTAATGTACCCGTTATTATTAGTGAGGTCTTGAATTTCAATAGTCTGTGTGTGTGTGTAGTGATTATGTAGGTGAGTAATATAATTGTTAGGATAAGCATTTTATGAAAAGAATATACATGTAAGTATATATTATTTTTTTGTGTTTTTAGTAATTTTAGATTTTAATTTGGAAAAAAAATTTTATTTAAATAGTCTACTATAATTTGATAAATTTAGCGTGTGTTTCGTAATTGTTTTGTTTTGAGATTTTTTGTTTTTATAGGATATGGATTGGCTCGTATTGAGAACATTTTTGTGGTGTCGTTTCATTTGGCTCGTGCCTTTGATTATACAGTTGCAAAGGTTTATTTTTCAATTATTAAAGGTAGTTGATTAAAATTTGAGTTCTTAATAAAAATAAATATATTTTTTTTTTATCGTTGGAATTTTTTTCTTTTCTTTATATGGGTTTTGTAGTATTTTAAATTTCTTTTGTTATCAATAATGTGGTCGTCATCTAATTTTTTATCAGTAATTTTCCGATATTTTGAGTGGTTTTTTCCACCTCTGATTTCTTTAATGTAATTTTTTCCTTCTCTAATTTCAAAGTCTTTCCTGTTTTCATTTAGTTTATCAATTGTTTTAAGTTTTTTATTGACGATTAAATTATGGATTTTTGGGTAATCTATTTCTGAAATTTTGCCATTGATAAAGTCGATTGGTCTTTCGTTAGTCGTACCATGAATTGTATTATTATAGAAATGTATTATTTTTAAGATTTTCTCTTCGACCGTTCCTGAATTATTGATACTATCGTGCTTTAATAAGCGAATGTGTTCGTTAATTGTGTTGTGTAGTCTTTCTATATCGGCGTTTGAACAATGGTTACTATTAGAAGTATGAATTTCTATTTCTATGTTTTGTTCTCTAAGGAACTCTTGGATTGGTAGTGCCGAGTTCGTTGTCATCTATGATTTTTTTCATTTTACGGTGTGTACTTATATATTGTAAAAGTTTTGTTCTAAATTCTGTCCATGTTCGTCCTAGTATTTTATAGGCTTGAGCGTATTTGGAGAATTTGTCAATAGTTGTCATAAATAGATTTTTTTCTAATGTGTAAAATACGTCAATGTGTACAGTTTCGTTAGGTTTTATTGGTGTTTCAGTGATTTTGAATGGTATTTTTGGTGGATTTCTATCATATTTTTCTAACATACATATCTCGCAGTTATTTATGTATTAAGAAATTCTTAATTTTAAATTTGGGTGATAGATGATATTTTTTAATTCTTTATAGACTACGTCAATTCCCCTGCGGTTGTTATTTTTGTGTTCTTTTTCAATAAGTTCTACTAATTTATTTTCATTTTCTATATCTTGTAATTTTTTATAGCATCTTAATATTTTAAAATCTTTGTTATTTGAAAAATTGTTATTATAAACTTCTTCGAAAATGTGATAAAATTCTTCCTCTATTAGGATTGCGTTTAACTGTCTTGAATTTTAGTGGTTCTTAAGTATAGTAATTGCAGTTTCTCTATCTAAATTTTTTAAGTATATTATTTTCCTTTTATTCCTAAATATTTTTATGTTTTTTATCCTCATGGCTCCCGATAATGATTTTTCAATAATGGTTTGGTTTCTAAATATATTTATAGGCGACTCTGTGCTTTCAGTGGTATTTAAATTAATTTCTAAATTGTGCGTTTCTATGCGAGGTATTCTAGATAATGCATCGGCGTTTCCGTTCTTTACTCCCTTTTTATATTTAATTGTGTAGTCAAATTCTGATAGTCTTATTCTCCATCGAACTAATTTAGAATTTGGTTCTTTAATTGAAAATAACCAGGTTAGAGGTTTATTGTCAGTTTCGATTAGAAATTTTCTTCCGAATAAATATGGTCTGAAGTATTTTGTTGCCCACACGATTGCAAGCAATTCTTTCTCTATTGTACTATAATTTATTTCGTGGTTGTTGAGTGTACGGCTTGCATAGCAAGTAGGATGGTTATTTTGAGATAATATTGCTCCTAGAGCGAAGTTACTAGCGTCCGTTGTCAGAGTGAATTCTTTTGTAAAGTCTGGATATATAAGTATTGGGTCAGAAGTCAGTACTTGTTTTAGGGTGTTGAAACTTTTTACATATTCGGAGTCTAAAACGTTTATTTTGGTGTCTTTCTTTAAATATTTGGTCATTGGCTTTGCTATAGCCGAATAGTCTTTAATGAATTTTCTGTAATAGCCCGTAAGACCAAGAAATTGTTTTATTTCTTTCGGGGTCTTTGGTATTGGGAATTTAGTAACGCATTCTACCTTTTTTTTGTTTGGTTTTATACCTTGTTCACTAACTATATGTCCAAGAAATTCTGTTTCTTTTTTTAGAAATTCAGATTTGTCCGTTTGAATTTTGAGGTTTACTTCTCTGAGTTTTTGTAAAATTTTTGTTATAGAGTCTAAGTGTTCTTGTAGAGATGTTGAAAAAATTATTATGTCATCAAGATACACTAGGCAAATTTTATTTATATAATCTTTTAAAACATTATTCATTAGTCGTTGGAAAGTTGCGGGTGCCGTTTTCAAACCGAAAGGCATTCGTAAAAACTCGTAGTGTCCATCTTCAACACTAAAAGCAGTTTTGTGAATGTCGCTTTCTTCGATTTCAATCTGATGAAATCCTTTTGCTAAGTCCAAAGTGGTAAAGTAGTGACATTTACCAAGTTTGTCCAAAATTTCGTCGATGTTTGGAATTGGGAATTTATCGTCTACTGTAATCTCATTCAGTTTTCGATAATCAATTACCAATCTCCATTTTTGTTTTCCACTGGCATCTACCTTCTTGGGTACTATCCAGTCTGGATAGTAAGGTGAGAATAAGGTGAGTTGCTATGACGAATAATTCCATTGTCTAGCATCTCTTGAATTTGTTTTTTGAGTTCTATTTTATGTATATATGGATATCTATAATTTTTGGTTTGAATTGGGATATTATTAGTTGTTCTGATTTTGTGTTTAATAGCGTTTGTAAAACTTAAATCGCAATCTTCTTGGTAAAGTACATCTTTGTATTTTTTTAATACATTTAATAAATTATTCTTTTCTTCTGAATTTAAATGTTGGATACGTACTTTATCTATAATGGGCTTATAATTAATTTTTTGCTCAATGTTATAATTCTGTTTATCTATTTTTATTTGATTTATTACTTGTTTAGAGTTAAATATATTAGTGTTAATTTTAATTTACTTTTTGATGAAGAGTTATTTATAATTTTTTTATCTGAAGACTTCTGCTCTTCAGGATAAGTTGAAGTATTTTCATGATCTCTATTAGATAAGTGTAATTTGATTTGTTTTCCCTTAGTTATAAGAATATTGTTTTTTAAATCGATTATAGCTTCTAAAGGTATTAAAATATCGTTTCCGATTCGTCCGTCGTAATTTTCATGGAAATGATAGACAAACATTTCTACTTTTGTTTTAGTTTCGCCAAATTCTTCGAAAAGTGGGAATTTAGCTTTTTGTTTTATATTAGCAACATTTGTAACTGTTTTTAATTGCACGCCTTCTTTTAACGTTTCTATTAATCTAGGATGACATATATTAGGGTTTATTATGGAGTGAGTTGCTCCTGAATCTATTAAAAATTTTAGAGGTCGTGAATGGGTTTTGATTAAGATATAGGGTAATGAAAGTTCGAGGCTTCTGATGGAAAATTTTCATTTTGATTTTTACTATTTATATTTATGTCAACATCCATTGGTTCTGGGTGTTGAGGGTTTCTAGAATTGTTATGATAATTATTATGATTGTCGTTGTTATTAAAGTTGTATGGGTTAGGTTGGTAGTAGTTATTATTTTGGTAATAACGTTGATTAGGGTTGCTTTGTGATTTATAAAAGTTTTGATTTGGGTTACTCTGTGGTATATTTTGGTTAAAATTTTGGTTAGCACGTTTATAATTGCTACTATAATTGTGATTACGATTATAATTATTATTGGGATTACCACGATTGGTATTTATGTTATTACGACTGAAATTGTTATTAGGGCTACTATGATTATTATTTATGTTTTTACGATTAAAATTGTTATTAAGGTTACCACGGTAGTTATTTATGTTACAATTAAAATTTTTGTTAGGGTTACCACGGTTGTTATTTATGTTGTTACGATTATTGAAATTTAAAGAGGCATGGCCACTTGTGAAAAGGATATCTATTGCGTTTTCTAAAGTATCGGGGTTCCGACAGGCTAAGATGGTTTTCATAGGATCAGGTATTTTAGATTTAAATATGTCTAAAGCGGTTCGCATGTTATTCCGAGCGCATTCGTTTCGTTTGCAACGGCTCCTTGGCCTAGTATAATTACTGTTTTATTGTTTAAGGATCTAAGTTTATTTTTAATTTCGTTGTAAAATTCTATACTATTATTTTTAAATGTTATAGCTCTAAGTTCGTCGAATAATTCATCCATGCTTTTCTTTTATCCAAAATTGTTTTGTAATATTGTTTTCATGTCAGGCCATGAAGTGGCTTGACAATTGATTTCTATTATTTCCCTAGCTCTACCTAATAGTTTGCTTTTAATAATATCTGAAAAAATGGTTTGTGCAAATGCGTCGTAAGTTATTAACATTGGATGTATTCTATCTATTAAATTGACAAAAGTCTGTAAGTCCCTACTGTCACCATTAAATGTAGGTAATCTATCTAAATATTTTAACGGATCAAAAGTTAAATTATTGACGCGATCGTCATTATTAGCCATTTTTAACAAAGAATTTGCTTACAAATGTATTAAGAAAAGTCTACTTAAAATTTTTTCTTAGAATTAATTATTAATTATTATTATTTATATTAAGCTTACTTTTGCTAGTGGTATTGTTGATGTTGCTATTACTGTTGTTGTGTTGACGTTGACGTTGGTGTTGTTGTTTTCGTTGTTGTTATGTTGACGTTGGTGTTGTTGTTTTCGTTGTTGTTATGTTGACGTTGGTGTTACCGTTGCTATTGTTGTTAATTATTAAACAGTGCACTGGGCCCCTGTTTAATTTTAGTATTTAGAAAAAAAACCCTATTTTCTTCTATGTATACAATTTGTTTAATGGTTGGCCTAACAATTTTTTTATTTGCGGCCTGTGTCTCCTCTTCAGTTGTACTGTTTTATTAAGTTGTTGGCCTAACAATTTTTATATTTGCGGCCTGGAAACTTATTTTTAATTGTATCAACTGTTTTTTGATACTTTTATGGTGTAAGATGAAGGTCCACTTTTTATACCTTTACGTATCAGTAGTTCAACTAGCACCTTTTTTATATATTACTGTGCCTTAAGCCGACTCACTTAAGGATAACGAAGAAAAAAGTCTTGTTTCAGAATATATTGTTTTTAGTTCAAAACTTACAAAATTCTGCTTCGTAAGTTAGACGTTTAATAGTACAGCTCCTTAGCTGAGACTATGTAATGCAGAGACTATTAAGTATTAATATGTAAGTGATTTGATACCGTTTACCCAGACTCAAGTAAACTTTTATGCAATTGGTGTCTTGTGCAGTATCAAATGTTATTCACTTAGTGTATCCTACCGACTGCGCCAATTTTATAACTGGATTTTAGTATTTATAAAAAAAACACTTTATTTATTTTTACAGTTATTTTATTTTGAAAATTCCACTAAACTCTTATTATGATGTTACTATGTTAGGGCTTCGATAGCCAGACTGGAACTCTGACTTACAATAATTCTTAGCTTCTATTTATACTAAGATCTTATCAACTAATTTTGCATAAGTCAGCTTTTATTAATATAATTCTTAATTACTAACATGAATTCTTAATAAATATAATTATTCTTAATAATTGATTACATAACATTATTGGTTTAATATAGGCTTCTTCAATCAATTTACCTTGAAAGTGTTGCTGACTTAATATATATTAGTAATTTACTTATTAATATGTTAATGACCTTATGGGTGTAATGTAACTTTCGTTTATAGCGGAAATCATTTAGACATGAATATAAATGTTATTATTTCCGAGAATTGTTTATTAAAAACAATTATTGGAAATTATGCTAGTGCAATAAAAGGGTTATTTAAGTTCAAGGTTTTTATATTATATCTATATTATATTTATACTACTTATAACACTTAACCTAGGTTGGTTTAAATACAAAATTACTAAAGCTCAAACTAAATTTAATATTTATTTGAAAAAATATAAAAACTTTTTAAAGTTGGTTTTGAATTCAAAGCTAATAAAACTCGTCCGTTATGTTTGACAATTAAGCTGTGAATTGAAATTTTAAAGCTGCAAAGCCATCTAACCAAAACTTGATTTTCTTTTCTTTTTATTATTTTTTCTACAAGGTAAACATTAGGAAATTTAACAGATGTAAGTTCAGGTTCATAAAAACGTTAAACTGAATTTAATATTTACTTGAAAAATTTAAAGTTTGGGTTTGAAAATTAAGATGAAAAGTTTAAAAAAGCCATGGAAAATATTTATTTATT
This sequence comes from Dolichopus griseipennis, assembly GCA_963082915.1. Classification (NCBI taxonomy): domain Eukaryota; kingdom Metazoa; phylum Arthropoda; class Insecta; order Diptera; family Dolichopodidae; genus Dolichopus; species Dolichopus griseipennis. Next base: position 109,209,278 of record OY720441.1, read on the forward strand.
TGTTAATTTGACTAAATAGTTTTGAAACAAATAATAACAAGCTTAACCTAGTTTGGTTTAAATACAAAATTACTAAAGCTCAAACTTAATTTAATTTTTATTTGAAAAATTATAAAAAATTTTTAAAGTTAATTTTGAATTCAAAGCTAATAAAACTCGTATATTATGTTTGAAAATTAAGGTGCCAATTGTCATTTTATATGTATATCTTTTTTGATCTGAACTACTTAAAGCTATTTTGTTATGATTCTGCGTATAAATAGTGGGTAATTTCGATTTTAAAACTTTCATATTTCTATAAATAATCAAATTAGGACATAAATAATTTATATTTAAGTCATTTACAACGTATTTTTTAATCTCTTTTGTTTTTTTTATATATTCATTTTCTAAAGTCTGAAGAAAATACATTTTTGACCTTAAACTTATAAATTCAGTAATTAACTTTCATTTCATCTTTAAATGGACCGAATACTTTATTATTTAGCTGAGGAAAGTTATATGGGTGATTGTATAATCTAACGTATTAAAATATTGAATCAGATCTGGTTTTATGTCTTGTAAAACTATCAATATCTATATATTTAAGTGTTAAATTATTTTGAAACTTTGGTTTCATATAATTATAGTGAAAAATTTACAATAAAATTTTAGATTTGTCTAAAATTGTGATTCCTATATAAATCGGTTTGTTATAATGTAATATAGTTCTCTTTAACTCTATTGTAATATAGACCGTCTTGAACCTTCGTTGAAACAACACCACAAACAAGAATTTTACTTATTTTAAATTTAATCGAATAATTAGAATTTAATACAAAACTTATTTTTTGTTTTATTTTTTTTTTTTTTTTTGTTTTTTTTTCATTTAATATTATAAAATAAAATTTGTTTTATTCTTTTTCTTTAAATTTTCTTTCAAAGTGTTAAAATTTGTAATTTTTTTTTATTCTATTTTACTTCAATTTTTATTAACATCACATTGCCGCACTTTCAATGGCGGAATTACTTAGATAAGTATCACTTTTAATTTTATGCTTTAAATTTTAAATTAGATAATTAAATTTTTTCACTACCTACTTTACACTTTTTTTTTTATAACTAAACTTAATTTAATTTTTTAGAATTTTTTTTTTTTTCAATTCTTTATTAATTTTAAAATATAACGCGCCGGATTGTTTTGTTTATATTAAATTAAAATAATTTTATTTTTTTTTTTTGGAAATAATCATTCTTTTAATTTTTTCCTAGTGGTAAACAAAACAATATATCCATCTCTCTCCTTCGCAAGAATAGATGTTAATGTCTCAAAAAACTCTCACTACTCTCAGAATACCATCAAAACAACACGGTAATTTAATTAATAAATTTTGATGGTATTTATTCAATGCAGTGTTGCAAAACGGAATTATTTTTCATAACGTTACGGGTTTCGTTATGAAACGAAATTGAAAACTCTTTAACGTTATGAGTATCGTTAAAATAACGATAAAAAATAAATTTCGTTATGTTATTTCGTTATGTTATAATGCCTATCTGAAAAATTTTTATATATAAAAAAATTAAAACTGAAAGGTATCGAAATAAAAAATAAACTGAATTTTTTCATTTATTATTACCATCACAAAAAAAAACAAAATAAATATTATTTTATTCATTATTATTAGTACAAAGTAATAACATTAATATATTAAATTAAATTAATTCAGTAAATAATTTTATAATTACTAATTATTAATTAGTATAACAATAGTAAATAATAAATACATATTATATAATGTAAGTAGGAACTTTTTAGAAAATTAATTTATATTAATTAAATTATATAATCAATCTTTTTCTTAGGACCTTGTTTATGAAATAAAATTAGAAAAGTTTGTTATTAAGAAGTAATAAATTTGGCTTTTATTATTACATATTAATAATAAAATATCTTCTAGGAACGTTTCGTCAATTCGTTTCCTCCTGTCCGATAAAATCCATTTGAGCATAGAAAATATTCTTTCTACAGATACCTGACTCGCAGGTGCAGCCAAAACAATATTTGCAATTTTTTTAAATTTAACAAAAAGTTCTTCCAAAATTCAAACACATTAGTGTTTGTTGGCATAATTTGCATTTTATCAAGGCTATCTGACAGTGACAATGCAAAACATACGTACAATTACAATCATAAAATAGACGTTTGGCAGTGTTGCCATGATAGCGTAATAGGCCCTACAAACAATATAGCCGTATTAAAAATTTGATTATTTATAGGAATTGCGATTGCCACCAAATAGGTATAATTTTTTTTTTAAAAAACAATTTTTTTAAATGTAATTGTAACGAAATATAAAAGAATTAGCGTTATGTTTTTCGTTATGATACGGAATTGGTAATACTATAACGTTACGTAACGCTATTTCGGAAAATCATTTCGTTATTCCGTTATAGCGTTACGTTACACGTAACGTTTTGCAACACTGATTCAATGACATTAATAATAGTTTTTTTTTTTTTTTGAATCCTTTGCATTGCTACAATTGCAAATGTTGTTTTATTTGTAATTAGATGTAATTGAATGTATGTTTAATTTTGATTGAGTTTTGGTTGGACCTACTACAATAAGGGCACATGAAGTTTCTATATAGATTATATATCGTGCAAATTAAAAACTGTTGGACGTAGTTATAAACCGATTTCCCGAAAGCTCAAAAACTTTGAAAGTTATAAAGTAAAAACTTTTTTGTGATACCTGAAATTTAACTAAATTTGAATTTTTTTCAAAAATTTTTTTCAAAAAAATTCAAATTTAGTTAAATTTCAGGTATCACAAAAAAGTTTTTACTTTATAAAAATTTTTTTCAAAAAAATTCAAATTTAGTTAAATTTCAGGTATCACAAAAAAGTTTTTACTTTATAACTTTCAAAGTTTTTGAGCTATAAAAGTGCTAGTATACTCAAAATGCAGGGAAAGAAAAGGGTAATATTTTGAAGTAAAAAAACTGTTATATTAATACCGTTATTTTCTTGATAAAAGGGATTTAATTGATATTTTGTTAAAAATATTGGACTTTAAGCCCTTATAACCTCAGACTGAGAAACTTTAGAGTAATGTTTGATAGTACTTAAGAAATCTGCATTAATAAGCATTTAAATGCTATACTTATTTTTGTTTTATCTTATTTGGTTCCAATTTTATCGAAATAAAACTAAATTATAGTCAAAAAACAGTTAAGGCCCCATAACTTCTAAACTAATGAAAATAGACCCCCCCCCCTCCCATACAATTTTTTGTTATGCTCGATATGCCCGATCACCAATTTGAAGGAAGACCATCGAGTCGGGAACACCCTGTATATTAGGTAAATCAATCTTTCTAAAATATGTTTTAAAGCAAATTAAGCATTTGTGCAATTTTTGACATGTAGTAACTGAATTATGTCAAAGTAATTTACAGTGAAATTAATTTTTTTTCCATTGTTTTCACCTTCAAAAGTTATATTTTTATTATTAGCATAATCATAAAGAACGATGTTATGATATTTCGGATTTTGGTTATATATAAAAAGTAGATTTAGATTATCCAGAGAATCTTCACGATCTCCACAATGATTTACATTTTTGCACTGAAATCAGTATTCCTCCAACAGGAAAAGCAAGAAAATTGTTAACCAATTTATATAACAAAAGACAATATGTAATCCATTATAAAAATCTCAACCAATTGTGTCCCAACAGCTTTTAAAAAATATTTTCGTTGCTTTGCTATAAATTAGAAATGATTTAATCGATTGACTTCAAATTTTGTATATGTGTTCGTCTTTGAGAATGGAATTCACGCTTTTAACCGACTTCAAATTTGTTAACCCATGCCAACCCGACGATTGTTAAAAAAAAATTTGTAAGTAAAGTACGTCCAATTTTTGAAAATTAGTAAAACTTCTTTGAATTAGGGGACTGTTCAAAAAAATGTTTTGTCGAGTTAAAAATCAGTTTGCAAAAAGTTCCTATACGTAGTGCTTCTTGACAATTTGATGCTTCTTGACGATAGAGTTGAGGATGATGGGTTTCCGGCGAATAATGTTAACTGAATTCAAATTTTTATTTTTATTATTATTTAATAATTATGAAAAGTTTCAAGTGAAATTTGATAAACTTGTTGATAAATTGCAAGAATATTTCTAAAAAACAGCGTTTTAAAAAAATTTCTTTATTACATTTTAAAATTAAAATTAACATGAACACAATGTGTAATTTTTGTGTTAACTGTTTTCAATAACATCAACTTAAATCAAAACCCCATTGAGTGGCGGGGCAACGTGCGAAGGGTAATAGCTAGTTTACATATAAGTTTTATTATATCCGTTTGACTATAGGTCAAAAGGGTATACTAAATATGCCATTATGTCATTATACTAAGTAAATATTAGTTTACTTGAATTGCCAGCGCTTGAATAAAATATGATTGATGGTTTATAAAAGGTTTAAAAATCTGATTTTCAACTTATATTTTATTTTGTACTTACCTGAAAGATCTACTACGCAATTCCTCGTTTATTTAAGATTTTATGAGAGAAATGTAGGCTTCTTTAATGGAAAATTTTTTTTAAAATACTATGCATTTAATCATAATATAAATGAAATTGTATTTTTTGATTTTTAAATTTTATTTGAAGAAAAACTCCAATTTTACAATAAAACGAACAACACTGCAAAGTAGATAAAAAACAAAGACTTACGAAAAAATGTAGAGAAGGAAAATGTTATGTTATTTAAATTTAAGGATATTATTATTCCGATTCTTTATTAGCTTTATTTTTATTATTTTTAATTATATCTCATTGACCTTTTGCACTACTTGAGGAGAGCAAAAAAAAAATTATCTTATTACCTAATTCAGTGAGCTTTTAAAATAAAGGTTAACTTGCGTTAATACCAAAATCATTGAGTCTTTGTGCAAACAGCAAAACGCGTAAACAGGTAGGTAAATTAAACAGGTAGGCTTTTTTAATTAAAATGCTGATACAAAATTTTTTATTAAAATTGAGTTAATCTTTTAATCAAATAAAATTTATAAAGAACTTCAAGGAATCGTCGTGGAAAGTGGGTTAATCGAACTTAACTCAAACTTTTTTCAATCTCTTGAAAAGCAAAATCACCCTGTAAAATTGGACACAAATCGGAATCAAAAAAACGAAAAAGCTTAAAACGGCTCTGGAGCCGCACCCTGTTAACTATTAAAAATGTGACATAGCCTATGTCACTCCCCGGGCTCTCAGAATTATTCCTTTAAAATTTTGTGACAATCAGGCCAGTGGTTTTTTGCGTGTATCTTGGACAAACAAACAAACAAATTTTCTTCTTTATATATTAGATTATAACAAACCGATTTATATAGGAATCACAATATTAGACCAATCTAAAATTTTATTGTAAATTGTTCACTATAATTATATGAAACCAAAGTTTCAAAATAATTTAACCCTTAAATATATAGATACTGATAGTTTTACAAGACATAAAACCAGATCTGATTCAAAATTTTAATACGTTAGATTATGCAAAATATCACCCATATAACTTTCCTCAGCTAAATAATAAAGTATTCGGTCCATTTAAAGATGAAATGAAAGTTAATTACTGAATTTATAAGTTTAAGGTCAAAAATGTATTTTCTTCACTTTAGAAAATGAATATATTAAAAAAACAAAGAGGTTAAAAAATACGTTGTAAATGACTTAAATATAAATTATTTATGTCCTAATTTGATTATTTATAGAAATATGAAAGTTTTAAAATCGAAATTACGCACTATTTATAAGCAGAATTATAACAAAATAGCTTTAAGTAGTTCAGATGAAAAAAAATTTATGTACATATATTAGGTGACAATATAAAATCTTATGCTAGGGGACACTATGCTTTAAAGGAAATGTAATGTAAATAATATTACTTTTTTAATATGTGTTTGACATGTAATATGATTGTTTTTATTACTAAAGATTGTTTAATTATTTATATATGTAATTATTTCCTACTACCTATGTACATATTAATTTCATGAAAAATAAACACTATGAACACAAAAAATAATAATTTTGTATTTAAACAAACCAAACTAGTTTAAGCTTGTTATTATTTGTTTCAAAACTTTTTTGGTTAATTTTACAATTAAATAAAAAGTTTACTTTTAACTTGAACTTGATCACGTTGTCTATTTGTATTTCATGATCAAAGCTTTTATTTTTAATATAATTTGAAACGTTTATTTGTTTTATTTTTTCAAAAGTTTATTAGTTAACTTTATAATCAAACACTTCCATCGGTTTTTTAAACTTTTCAACTATAAAATGACAATTGGCAATTCAAACCTAATAATTGAATTCAAAACTAACTTTAAAAATTTTTTATAATTTTTCAAATCATAATATTTAATCGGCTTATTTTTTCCCATACAAATATAAACATCCTTTTTCCGGATAAACTATAAGACCAATTTTAATGAAACAACAACCAAAAGAAAGGTTTGTATTGTTTTCATAGGACAATGATATTTTTTTTTTAGAATATTGCGTTTTTTCAGGTGAAAACCCGTGTTGAATTTAACGTAAATTTGAATTTAACGGTCACGCTGTTAAAAGTTAAGGCTTATGATTCTAATATTATGCGCCGACTTTCTGGGTAAAAGTAATTCATTTTCGGTTGTAACTCGCAGCTCAATCAAACTATTATACATATGCGCCGACTTATGTCTTTCTTTTTTTTGTTTAGTTCTTCAAATGTTCAATGAACAAGGAGATTTAATATTTTTTAAAATTGTTTTTTTTTTGTTTTTGTTTTTTCTTTATCTTAAAAAGTGAACGAAAAAAAATGAATATTGAATGTTCTATTCCAAATGAAAGCAATACATTTGGTTTATACAGTAGTTTTCATTTATAACGAACTCGGTTCAACTTTAATTATAATAAACTACACTTTTTGATAAAGAATTAAATTTTGCCTAAAAATGAAAGTTTTTTATTACATTGATATTTCTTTTATTTAAAATTATTATATTTAATTATGTTGCTTGGTGATTAATTTAGTATTTTTTTATTTATTTTTGAATATAAAAAAAATCATAATAACGCATCAAAAATACAAAAAAAATTTCATTAGAAGAAAAAGCTTGAGGCTTGAGGCTGACACATCAAATAAAATTTTAGCAAATGAGTTCGAAGTGTCCATTCTAGAATCAACACATTCTACAATGTTCAAGTTTTATACTAATTTTTCAAATTCCACAGCATTCTTTTAAAACGACATTCGTTTATTACGACGAATATTTTCCGTCTCATCATGGTCGTTATAACCGAAAAGTACTGTACTTTGTTTTCGTTTGCTTAAAAATTTTTTTTTTTTAAATCGTATATTGTTGTTGGTTTTTGTTAAGTTTTTTGTAAAATAAGAAACCGACTTCTGATAAATAATATTTCTTAAGAAAAATGATTTGTTACTTATGGATCAACCAAATTCAGCGTGTACGGCGTTCAGTTTCTGTCAAAAAATTTTGAAATAAGTTGTTATGTAAATAAATTTACATGAAAGCATATGCGACGTACTGTACCTCGGAGTTTTAAAATTTAAAAATTGACAAAGCGTATAAAAATATTGTAATTGTTTTTTCTTATGTTGCTACGATTAAATTTTAAAAATAAAATATTTTAAAATAATATATTTTTAAAATAATTTTTTTTAAAACATATATTCAAAATAATTGAAATAAGTTTGCAAAAAATTAAAAACGAAAAATCTTTCTTAAAAAAATAATTTGCAATTTAAATGATTTGTTCCTTTGGGCCTAACCAAAATCAACGCTTATGGTGTTTTAAATTAGTAGTTAAGTACATGATATTACATGAGAATAACTTACTGTACCTCGAATTTTTAAAATTTAAACATTGACAAAGCATATAAAAAAGTTATTGTTTTTTCTTATGTTGTTATTGTTCTAAAAATAAAATATTTTAAAGTAATATTGTTTTTACAAATACCTATATTTTTTTAAAAAATACTTTACATATACTCAAAATAATTGAAATACCTATAGTATGTTTGCAGAAACAAAAAAATAACATTTCTAAAGAAAAATTATGTGTTCTTTACAGATCAATCAGAATAAACGCGTACGGCATGCAGTTTCTGACAATAAAATTTGAAATAAGTAGGTATGTTGTGTACTGTACTTCGGAATTTAAAATTTTAAAATTTGACAAAGCGTATAAAAATATTGTAATTATTTTTTCTGATGTTATTTTTTTTTTTAAAAAACATACATTCAAAATAACTGAAAATACCTATAATATGTTCGCAAAAAAAACTAAAAAATAATCTTAAACTTAAATAAAAGTTGACGTATAATTTCTGTCAAAAAATTTACAAATAAATAGGTACATGAATTTTCATGAGAGCAACCAAAATACGCGTAACGCGATGTACTGTAATCGAATTTTTAAAATTTACAAATTGACAAATGGTTTTTGGTTTTTCTTATATTTCTAAGATTATGTTTTAAAAAATATCTTATATTAAAAAAAATTCAAAATATAAGTACCTATTATATGAAATTAATAAAATTTTTTGTTCTAATTTTTTGTTGTTCGAAGTGTCCATTCTAAAATCAGCACATTCTACAATGTCCAAGTCTTATACTAATTTTTCACAATTCACAAGCATTCTTTTAAAACGACATTCGTTTATTACGACGAATATTTTCCGTCTCATCATGGTCGTTATAATCAAAAAGTACTTTTGTTTTTGTTTGCAATTTATTATAATACAATAGATACTAAAAAAAATTTTTTTGTAAACCGTAAATTGTTGTTGCTTTTTGTTAAATTTTTTGTAAAATTAAAAACCGACTTCTGAAACATGCAGAAACTGAAAAAAAAAATTATATTTCTTAAGAAAAATGATTTGTTTCTTATTGATTAGCCAAAATCAGCATGTACGGCATTCAGTTTCTGTCAAAAAATTTTGAAATAATTAGTTATGTAAAAAAATTTACATGAAAGCATACGCGACGTTTTAAATTTTAAATTTTAAAATTTAAAAATTGACAAAGTGTATAAAAATACGATTAAATTTTAAAAATAAAATATTTTAAAATAACATTTTTTTTTTAAATATTTAGTTTAAAACATACAAATATTCAAATAAATTGAAAATACCTACTGTAGGACAATATGTTTGCAAAACTAAAAAAATTATCTTTCTCAAAAAAAGTTATTTGTTCCTTAGGTCCTAACCTAAATAAAAGCGTACAGCGTATAATTTCTGTCAAAAAATTGAGAAATTAATAGGTACATAAATTTACATTAGAGCAGCGAAAATACGCGTAACGCAATGTACTGTATCTCGGATTTTTAAAATTTACAAATATTGACAAAATGTATAAAAATATTATTATTGGTTTTTCTTATATTTCTAATATTATGTTTTAAAAAATAATATTTTTTTACAATAATTTTTATTAAAAAATATCTTATATTCAAAATACCTATAATATGAAATTAAAAATATTTTTTGTAGGTACTAAATTAAAACATTCAAATAAATATTTTTGGTAAATTAAAAATTGTACGCGCGTATCGATTTACCGATAATGGATATGTAGACAGACGTATTGACGTACTGCCGTATAAAAATTGTTCGTCGTATCTTTTGATTGCATTCTAATAATTGAAAAGTTTATTTCACACTTTCAACATCGAATAATGTTTTTTTTATAATTAAAAAAACTATTTTTAGTTTTACTTTGACAAAACGAACCAATTTTATATATCAAAAAGTGTACATGAAGATTAGATAGGCGTAGTTTGTAAATGGAACGCTAATTTTTGTTTCAGGAGCACATAATTGTTAGATTAATCGTCATATATATATATTTGACATCTTAAAACTACCTCTCATTTGAGAAGTTAATTATATTTAATAGTATTTAAATATTAATAAAGTGAAAAAATTAAGGCTTATTGCTGATATAAATATAAAGAATATTTATTTAAAATGGAAGGGGGTAAGTGCTTATTGGTTATCAAATAAAAAATATGATTTAACATAACCTATTCAAGAGAATTTTAATTAAAGCCATCTGCCGGAAATTATTTATCTACTCTGTCAAATACTCTTTTACAAGGGCTGAAGTAGCTGACAATAGTTGAGAGTAGAAAAGAGTTTACTCCTCATAAAGGAATAAAAGCAATAATATTTATTTGTTTTAAGAAACTTATGAGTCATGGCTCATGACCATGTATAGAAATATATTTTTGTCAATAAAAAACTTAGGAAATATTAAATAAATAAACTAGACAAAAAGGTATAAAGCAAACTAAAGAATTCAGAATCATTTTTTGCATGTTTTCAGAACTTTAAATAGGCATACATTTGTAGTAAAAATTTACCTATTAAAGTTAAAAATGAAAAAAGGGTAGAAAAAATTTATTCTGTGATTTATTGAAAAACTTTTTTTTTTGCTATAAATCTTAAGATTGAAATTTAAAAAAAGACTTCGATCAACTTGACTATTATTTGTACTTCTGGCAGCTTCAATATAATATAATACTAATTACTAAACTTATGAATTATGATATGTTATATTTTGTTGTACATATTATGTATTCATAGGGTTTTTTAATTAGGATACAGAATACGTACAACATAGTTCATATCGTACTAAAATGTTTAGAAAAAAGTACAGTTTGCTATATGAAGGACAGCATTAACTCGAATTTTGGGTTCTTGACTTCAATAAATATATGTATATGTTTAGAATTATGTATTTATTAGAATAATATTTATATGTATTTAGAATTTTAATTTAATTTAACTGTACCAATTTATCCTCTCTTTAAAGCGGCTTAAGCTATAGAAATAAAACTCAAAAATCGGTACTTGACAACGTTTTAATAATTAAAAAAAATTATAAATTTTTTTTAAGCAAATTTCAAGCGCAAGAATTGTTGACAACACTGTTGGCATAACTTTTATTATGTATAGTCTAATATAATTTACACATAACGAATTTTATATGTTAACTTAAAAGCAAAAATAGCTCGAATTTCGAGCACAGGGCGATACTAGTAAAAATTAAATTAAGTTTGAGCTTTAGTAATTTTGTATTTAAACCAAACTGGGTTAAGCTTGTTATTATTTGTTTCAAAACTATTTAGTCAAATTCACAAATAAATAAAAATTTTCCATGGCTTTTTTAAACTTTTCAGCTTAATTTTCAAACGTAACGAACGAGCTTTATTTGCTTTGAATTCAAACCCAAACTTTAAATTTTTCAAATAAATATTGAATTCAGTTTAACGTTTTCATGAAACATACATTTGTAAAATTCCTAATGTTTACCTTGTAGAAAAAATAGTAAGAAGAAAAAGAAATTAAGTTTTGGTTAAGTGGCTTTTCAGCTTTAAAATTTAAGTTGACAGCTTAATTTTCAAACATAACGGACGAGTTTTATTATCTTTGAATTAAAAAAAAATATCGAATTAAGTCTAAGCTTTTCAGCTTAACTTTCAAATATAATGGATGAGGTTTATTAGCTTTGAACTCAAAACCAAACTTAAAATTTTTCAAATAAATATTAAATTAAGTTTAAGCTTTTCAGCTTAACTTTTAAACGTAACTGACGAGATTTATTAGCTTTGAATTCTAAACCAAACTTTTAATTTTTCAAATAAATATTGAATTAAGTTTAAGCTTTTCAGCTTAATTTTAGATGGTAATGGACTTTCAGCGTAATTTTCAAACGTAACGGACGAGCTTTATTAGCATTAAATTTAAATCCAAACTTTAAAAATTCTTTATAATTTTTCAAATACGTATTAAATTAAGTTTAAAACTTTCAGCGTAATTTTCAAACGTAACGGACAAGCTGTGCTAGCTTTGAATTCAAAACCAAACTTTAAATTTTTCAAATAAATATTAAATTAGGTCTAAGCTTTTTATCTTAATAATAGCTCTGAATTTTTGAGCTTTAGAGCTTTTTATCCAGAATCCCATATCTACATTACTAACGATAGCTGCTTTTATAAGCATTATAAATATTTGTAAAACAAATGTTTATAATGCCAAACCTTTATTTAATTTACCCTTATGTGAAACTCTATTTTTTCAAAATTTCTGACCCCTTGAATGTTCTAAATTATTTGTCTTAGGAACTTGAAATGAGGGGATTTACATCTCGAAAAAGTGGTATGAGTGTTTCAAGAAAACTTTTTAGTATGGTTCTCAATTTACAAGCTGTAAGGGATCAGTAATTGAAAATTTGATATTTTTAAGCCCTTGAAAATTTAACATCTGTCCAATTATTTTAAATTAATAAATATGCAAAAATTACAACGCCTACAGTTTATTTTAACGTGTGCTAATAAAGGTTTTCTTAGAATTATTAGGGGTTTTCTTAAAATTGAAGAAAGTGTCACTTGTTTTTTACAATTATTAATTAAAAATTACTAATTTTCTTAAATAATAGTTAATAGCAAAATTGTTATAAACTAAATAATCGTTATCCAAAATTTATTTTGGAATTAATTGTTTAAATATTTTTTTTGATTTAAAATTCAAATTAAATGAATATTATAATTCTTTGTATTATTTATTATAATTTATGTTAAACTGAAATAAATCCTAAATAATAAATTTCAAAACAAAATAAATGTTTCTCCCATTTACATAATTATTAAAGTAAAGCTAACTCAATCTGTTAAATTTTAACAATAACATTGTTCGTTCAAGAAATTTTTTTTTTATTAAAAAAACATTTTAAGAGATTAATTTCATTAAATCTCATTAGCGATTCTCATTTTTTCAATACATATAATTTCAATTTAGTTAACAAATGTTAAAAATAAATAAAAACAGAATCTAGAAATACATTACATATATAGATAACTCTCAATTCACTTGGTAAAATAACACGAAATTAAAATTATTTATAATATTTGTTTTTTACCCCGGAGAATAGGGGAATAGAAATAGTCTCAGTAAGGTATGTTTGTGGTACGTCCACTAAAATTCAAACAAAAACCCAGAAGCGACTGTTCAGAACTAATGAGTTTGGAATCTGGTGTAAAGAATTACAAAGAGAAATCTGTCAACTTAAGGCAGAAAATTTAAAATTAAAAAATGACATAAATAGTGTGCCAAATGTATCCACAGATACTAAAATTGTGACATACGAAACGGATGAAGAAGAACTAATCAAAGAAACTGATTGAATGCTGAATAGAAAAAGAAATACGAATAACCGTAAAGCGGATAATTCGACAGATGTTAACACAAGAGGAAGAATTAAACCCCAAGAGGAAGAATTAAACCCCAAGAGGAAGAATTAAAAGGAAACGATTAGGTCACTAAAAAATATAAACCTCCTCCGTTAATTTTGAGCAATATAAAAACTATTCTCATATTATAAAAATAATAAAAGATAAATGTTAAGGTCAACATGCTGAATAATGACCAGTTAAAAATTAATGTAGACAACGAAAATGAATATAGAGTTTTGACAAAATCTATAAATAAAGCCAAGTTGGAATGGCATACATATGAAAAAGAAATCTTCCCCCATCATGTGAGCCAGAAGATGTTAAAAAATAACTTATTAATAAAGGTTTTAAATGTCTAGATGTGACAAAAAAAATCAAAAAAACTAAAGATACAAACATATATATTGTAACCAAGTCTCCACTATTGATCATTCAGAGAAAATAAATAAAATATACAGAAAAGAATATAGTGAAATTGAGGCTCTCAGAAGTAATTAGTCCATTCCTCAGTGTAAAAGATGCCAGAGTTTTGGACATACACAAAAATTTTGCAAAGACAGGCTAAATGTGTAAAATGTGCTTGAAATCATGTGACAGCAGAGAGTAGTAAAAAAGGAATTTTCCAAGCCACCCTGCTAACTATCGTGTTTGTTTGGTAGCAAAAGAATTATAGAAAAGAAGATTGACTATGCGGAAGCCCAAACAATCAAATGAAACAAAAATACCGACAAAAACTACACCATTTATATCCAGTATAGTTCCGAATGGAGTTTTATACTCCCAAGCACTAAAAACTAATACAATAAAACATAATGTAGAATTCGAAATTGAATCTGAAGAAATTCAACTTTCTATGATAAAAATTTCATCTACTAAACAAGATCTTAATGTTGGTGTCCACCAAAATGCAATATAAAGAAAAATATCTTTAAAGAACTCGTAAATGTCCATGGGCATAAATTTCTGCTACGAGGTGATTACATTGCCAAACATACAGATTGGGGTTCTAGAACAACCTCAACTAGACGTGGAGAGCTAAGAAAAGCTATTCAAGAGTTAAGTTGTTACCATATCATTCGACTAGCAAACCAACTTACTGGCCCACAGACACCAACAAAGCTCCATATCTAATTGACCTCTTTATAACCAAAAGAATTTCAAGCTACTTCATAAATTTAGAAGATAATTATGATTTAGATTCTGATCACTCTGCTGTCATACTAGAGTTGAATGAACAAATAACTAGAAAACTAAATAAGCCCAGACTGACAAATAATACCAGGGACTGGTTAAGCTTTAAGTGTGAAATCACAAATAATATTAGTTTAAACAATTACATTTGGAACTAGAAGGCTTTACTAATATAATTCAAAAAGCTGCTTGGAATAACACAAAAATAATTGAGTACAGGTCAGCAGCAAATAATTATCCTATGGATATAACTGATTTAATAAAACGAAAAAGAAGGGCTAGTCGTATATAGAAACAATTTTTTTTTTTTTTTTTTTTTGCCCGCACCTCCACGTGCTAACTGTTCACTGTGATAGGCTAAACAGCCTGATTATATATGTGCATGTCGGAACAGGGGAGATATATTCATATATTAGAACTGATCAAATGAATTCCATGTACAATTTAAACATGACATAGTACTACGCCTTATAACATGTAGAAATGTCTTAGATTTTCAATAAATGCAGTTCTATTTTTGTTTATATTGTAATATTTTGTGTTAGATTTATATGGTATTCTATATCAGTGAGTTATATTATCAGTGAGTTAGAAACAATTACGTTATCCTGATGATAAGAAGATTTTAAACAGATTATCACAATCTCTTAAGTGAAAAATTTAAATCTTAAGACCAGTATCATATGAAAATTATATAACAAGATTACCGGCAACCAAATAATCCAATTACGCGTTGTGGAAAGAAACGAAGAGTGTAAAAAAGCCGATAAAGCACGCCGCGCTGCTCATGAAACCAGACAGTACTTGGGCAAAGGAAAATAAAGATAAAGCCGAATTTTTTGCAGATCATTTAGAAAACATATTCAAACCAAAGGATATAAATTCAGGTCTTTGTTTAGTGGAGGATGCTACAATAGAAGAGAACAATATTAATCCATTTACACAAGAAAAAATTAGTGAAGAAATAAAAAACTTTAATGGCAAGAAAAGCCCCAGGTTTTGATTTTATTACAGCTCAGATTATAAAAGAGCTTCCACAAAAAGCTCTAAAATTTCTAAGAAAAATCATAAATGCAGCAGTAAAACTGAAGTATGATCCAACCGCTTGAAAGCCATTAAATGAGGCAAAATGTTATGGGCCATTATCTCTGCTACCAATTATGTCAAAACTTTATGAAAAATTGTTTTTAAAAAGGCTGAAGCCAATTATCGAAAATAAAAATTTAATTCCAAACCATCAATTTAGATTTAGATCCAACCTTGCAACAACTGACCAAGTTCATAGAATAACAAATATTATAGAAAACTTGTTTGAAGATTAGCAAATATGCTCTACAATATTTCTAGACGTAACACAAGCGTTTGACAAAGTTTGGCATGAAGGATTAATATTTAAATTAATGAGATTAATTCCTTTACAGTATGTAGAGATACTCGAATCGTACGTGTCAGATAGATTATTCAGAATTAAACAAGATGAAGGGTACTTTACATTCAGAAAAATAAAAGCAGGTGTGCCTCAAGGCATAATCCTAGGTCCTATTTTGTATTTGTTTTATACAAGTGATCTACCAGAAGTAGAAAATGTAACTGTAGTAACATTTGCTCGATACTGATATATTGGCAGTGGGATCGAATATTGACGAAGCTACAGGAAAATTACAAAAAGCAAATGAAAAAATATGTTTTTGGACTAACAAATGGAAAATAAAATTAAATGAAAGTAAATCTGTTGGGACGACCAAGAAATAGATGGGCTGATAATATTGATAACGATGCTAGAATTCTTAATGTCCGAAATTGGAGATCAGGGGCACAAAATAGAGAACAATGGCGAGCAGTTGTAAAGCAGGCCAAAGCTCACCCCGAGCTGTAGAGCCATATGATGATGATGAAATCTGTTCATGTTAATTTTAGTAATTGAAATTTAAGAAACCCACCTAAAATAAATTTAAATGGTGTATATGTATTAATCGAAAATTCAGCAAAATACCTAGGAATGACACTGGATGTCAAGCTAAGGTGGAATGAACATGTTAAAAAAAAAAAAACAAACTTGAAAATAAATATGGAGAAAATTACTGATGATAAGAAGATTTTTTTTCCCAGCACCTCTACGTGCTAACTGTTCACTGTGATAGGCTAAACAGCCTGACTATATATGTGCATGTCGGAACAGGGGAGATATATTCATATATTAGAACTTAACAAATGAATTCCACATACAATTTGAACATGAGATAGTTCTACGCCTTATAACATGTAGAAATGTTTTAGCTTTTTAATAAATGCAGTTCTATTTTTGTTTATATTGTAATATTTAGTATTTGAGGTATATGGTATTCTAAATCAGTAGTTAATTGAATTATTTGTTTACATTTTTTATTTGTTTATATTGTTATATTTATTTTTTTTTTTTTGTTAATTATTTCTTTATTTCAATTTTTTTTCCTTTCTTCCTTTTTTTTTTTTTTGTTTTCTTATTACATTTTTTCTTTTTCTTATTACATTTTTTACACCTAGCTTAACTTATTTAACAATTATATAAATTTAAATTCAAATTTAACAAGTAATAAACATAGATGGAAATTGAACATATTTTTTAAAATAAAAGCAAAATTAAAAATAAATAATAAGAATTTGTTAAAAAAAAATACATAATTCAAAGAACGAAGAGATAGAGAGAAGAAGAAAAAAAAAAAAAAAAATAGTTATACAATCATTCTATTGCAAAAATAGCAAGTTGCGAATGACCAGATATAATTATAATTAATCATATAAAAAAATTAGGTGTTAGAGAGGAGTGAAACTATATATCATAATATTTAATCGGCTTATTTTTTCCCATACAAATATAAACATCCCTTTTTAGGACAAACTATTTGACCAATTTTAACGAAAAAAAAACCAAAAGAAAGGTTATTTTTGTTTTCATAGGACAATGATATTTTTTTTTTTTAGAATATTGCGTTTTTTCAGGTGAAAACCCGTCTTTAATTTAACGTAAATTTGAATTTAACGGTCACGCTGTTAAAAGTTAAGGCTTATGACTTTAATATTATGCGCCGACTTTCTGGGTAAAAGTAATTCATTTTCGATTGTAACTCGCAGCTCAATCAAACTATTATATGCGCCGACTTATGTCTTTCTTTTTTTTGTTTAGTTCAAATGTGCAATGAACAAGGATATTGAAATTTTTTTAAAATTTTTGTTTTGTTTTTGTTTTTTTTCTTTATCTTAATTTGTTAAAAAAATTAGTTCTGTTCGATATGAAAGCAATACATTTGATTTATACAGTAATTTTCATTCATAACGAACGCTGTTCAATTTTAATTATAAAAAACGTACACTTTTTGCCAATGAATTAAATTTTACCTAAAAATGTAAGTTCTTTATTACATTCATATTTCTTTTATTTAAATTTATGATATCTAATAATGTTGCTTGGAGATTAATTTAGTATTTTTATATTTATTTTTGAATATAAAAAAAAATTATATAACGTATCAAATATACACATCAAATAAAACGACATTCGTCTATTACGACGAATATTTTCTGTCACTTCATGGTCGTTATAAGCGAAATGTACTGTATGTTTTTTTTGTTGCTACTTCGTGTATTTTTGTTGCTTTTTGTTAAGTTTTTTATAATAATTAAATAACCGACTTTTGAAATATATTCTGTAGTTGCCATTACGTTTGTGCGTTGTATAACAAAAGTTGTTATAAAATATGTTTGCAAAAAAATAAAAACGACAAATCTTGCTTAAAAATAATTTGTAATTGAAATGAGTTGTTTCTCAGGGCCTAACCAAAATCAACGCTTATGGTGTAGAATTGCTAACAAAAAGTTTTAAATTAGTAGTTAAGTATATGAAATTACATGAGAACAACTTACAAAGCATATAAAAATGTTATTGTTTTTTCTTATGTTGTTATTGTTCCAAAAATAAAATAATTTAAAATAATATTGTTTTTAAAAATACCTATATATTTTTTTAAAAAATACATTACATATATTCAAAATAATTGAAATACCTATAATATGTTTGCAGAAACAAAAAAATTATATTTCTTAAAAAAAATTATGTGTTCTTTAGGGATCAACCAGAATAAATGCGTACGGCGTGCAGTTTCTGTCAAACAATTTTGAAATAAGTAGGTATGTTATGTACTGTACTTCGGAATTTAAAATTTGACAAAGCGTATAAAAATATTGTAATTGTGTTTTCTGATGTTGCTACGATTAAGTTTTCATTAAGTCGTATAAAAATTGTACGTCGTATGCTTTGATTTAGATAAAATAAATATTTAATTATCTACTCTTTTTCAAGAGGCGGTGTGGAGTAGCTGTAAAAAGAGTAGTTTACTCCTAGACAAATAGGTATAATATAAAGTAAAGTAAAGAATTCAGAACCATTTTTGTATATGTTTATTTGTAGTAAAAATTTCAGATTTTATTATTGAAATGTAGTGCTTATTTGCCTATGTAGCTACTAAATTTAAAAATGGAATAAGGTGAGGAAAAATTTATCAATTTTTTAATTGATTAGTTATTTTTTTTTTAATATCTTTGTAGATATGTTATAAATCTTAAAATTGTGATTTTAAAAAAAATCTCGACTTCTGTCAACTTAACTATTATTTTGTGTTTTGGCAGCTTCTATAATATAATACCAAAGATAATGAATACAACTAGATGTGTACAGTCCATATAAAACAAAAATCTTGAAATTCAAGCTCTTTAAAATAAAAAGAAAGTAATAAAAAAAAAATCTTAAGCTTTATACTTTATACTTTATTCATTATTAAATTAGAGAACGAAAAAAAAAAAAAGCAAAAACAAAATAAAAGCTTTGTTGACTTTATTTTTTTAATAAAAATTTTGAAATATGAATAAATACGATTAATGAAATTATAATATGGCTCCAAATTATAACGATGTAAATGTAAAATGATGTTTTAAGAAAAATGAGTTCAAAAATATTGGAAATATATTTATTATAACTTTGTTATTTTTTTGAATAAATTAAGAATACAAATTAAAATTCGCGATTTTAAATGTAAAATCAAAAAACCGTTGAATAATATTTAAAACAATTTTATTCTGTGATCCTCAAGACTTATGACGTTCTTTACGGCATATTTTTCTTTCTTTATTTCTATTAAAAATGCTAATATAAGAAGGCTTACATGGTTCTTATCCGAAAATGTTCGCTCTTATTTCCAAATATTGCCTGATTTTGCTTCCTTCATAACTCCGCAATGCTTAGAGTCTTGAAATTTTGAAGAAAGAGAGATCTCCTAGAAAATTTACAAATTTTAGTGCAAGTCACAGTATTCTGAAATGTTTATATTGTCTTGTGGAAATGTACGCCTTTATAAACCTTTGGTTTACATTCTACCTTGTTTTAATTTTGTTTCGTTGTAACTATACTTAAAACCAAAAAAATATTATTTATAAGAATATTAATTATAAAAATTAACAAGTAAAAAAAAATATATGAATTTATTTATACCTAAGACAAATATTCTAATCGTCATATCAAACTTGACTTACGTCGTTATTTTTGGAGCCATCGAATGAGTATATGATCTTTTAAATTCAGAAAATAGAAATCTAATAAAGAAAAAAATTAAATTTCTTGTAAATTTAAAATTTCTTGCATATGAATAAAATAATACATTTAGAGAAAGACGTGTAGACACATTAAGAAAAAATAATGTAAATGTGTTTCAGTAAAACTGAAATGCTTAAAGAAGTGCATTAGAATTTGAATTAGGTACATATTATATACAGTTCTTCTTTAAGTATATCGCATAAAAAAAAAATAAAAAATTATTTCTCAAATGATCTTTTTAAATCTTTACTATAGTTAGTCGACAGTCACGTGATTTATTTATATTTTTAACTCTCTTAAAATTTTTTTTAATTTTTAACGTGTATGAATGTATGATGATATTACACCCATATTAGGGTTTTATTTTTTAAAAAATTTTTTATATGAGAGTGCACATCTAGTTGTATACATTATCTTTGATAATACTAAGGACTTAACTTATTTACTTATGAATTATGACAGGTATGTTAAATTTTGTTTACATATTATGCTCTATGAATAAGCTTTTTAATTAGGATACAGAATACATACACCACAGTTCAAATCATACTAAAATGTTTAGAAAAAATTACAGTTTTCTATATGTAGGACAGCATTAACTTGAATTTTGGCTACTTGACTTCAGTAAATATGTATACATATGTATTTGTTTAGAAAAATCATCAAATTTTCAGAACATTATATATTGGAACACTATTTATATTTAAAATGTAAATAGCTTTTTTTGTGTAATAAGTGTACAAAACTATACTCTCTTTATAGCGCGTTAAGCTACAGGAATAAAATTCAAAAATACTTAAAAACGTTTTTATAATTTAAAAAATTATAGATTTTTTTTTTAAGCAAATTAACGCAAGAATTGTTGACAACATTGTTGCCATACATTTTATTATGTATAGGGAAAAAAAATAAGTTTCGTGTAATATTAGTCTAATATAAATTACACAAAACGGATTTTTTATGTAAATTTTAAAGCACAAAAAGCTCCAATTTCGAGCAAAGGGCGATACTAGTGCATTTTTATTCCTTTATTTTTTGTTTTTTTTTTTTTTTTTTACAAGATTTAAAAGTTTTCGATAACCAACTAAAGAATCAAGAAGTTGATGCAAGATAAGATACATTGCTACTATACGTCAAACATATACATAAATGTTATTTATTACTCCAAAATTTTTAACAAATTATCAATCTCTTTGTAATTTTTCTCTAAAAGCCAAAATTTAGTTAATTTTAAAAATACTGGTAAGTTACGAGAGTTTCTTATAGAAACCGGTAGTTTATTAAAAATGCGAGGTGCAATTATTCGATACGAATGTAAAAAATGAACTTTTTTGAAACGTGGTATTGAAACTAAGTTATAATTGTTAATTCTTAAATTATAGTTGGTAATTGTGCGCCTACAATCTAGGTAACCTGACTTAATATAAAATACTTTAAGAATTTTATAAAAGAATAAATTTCTTATTGAAAGAATTTTTAAATCACTAAACAAAGGAAAACTATGTGATAATCGTCCTTTCTTACAAAATAATCTAATTGCATGTTTTTGGGATTTCAAAAGTGGTAGAATCTTATTGTTATGAGTACCACCCCAACGAACTATACCATATTGAAGCTTAGAATGAAAAAAGGCGTAATAGACCATAGACGAAACTTTCTTAGAACTATACAAACTGGCTTGAAATAGTTGTCTAATAACTTTATTAAAATACTCTTTTAAATGAGAAGTATGTTTAGACCAGTTAAAATTCGAATCAACAGTAACGCCAAGATATTTAAATCCAGAAACATTTTCAATGCAAAAGCAGTTGGATGAGCAATTGGGAACGTCAATTGGAGAACTGGGAATAAGCGGATAATTACCACAACTAGGATCATGATAATAAAATTCATACCCAACATCAGTGGAACCGTAAATCCTAAAATTCATAAATTTAGTTTTACTACTAATGGCTAATTTGTGCTTATGAAACCAGTGTCTTAATATATCAATATCAGAATTAACAAATTCTTTTAATTCATTTTGATTATTACAGGAATAGGTAAAGACGTTGTCGTCTGCAAAAGCAGTAAGATTATCTTTAAAATTTTATAGAAATAGCGAATTAATATAAATTAGGAAAAGTATAGGTCCAAGAACAGACCCTTGCGGAACATCTCTATCTATATCTAAGACACTACTAAAGTTGTTATCAATTTTTACATTTTGCTTCCTGCTAGATAAATTGGACTGAAACCAATAATACATGAAACCACGAAAACCAATGTGGTTTCCCATTCTTTTTTTTTTATTGCCTTTACAGGATTCAAATTTTTGTTCATATTAATTGTCCTTACATCTTATAACGTCGATTTTTATTTTGTTATATAAATTATCATACTGTTTGTTTAACCGATTTATATTTGAGTATTTTTTTTTTGATATTCATTAATTTATTACGTAAATTAATTTTATTGTCATGCATGGTTTCAATTTTTGTTTTTTAGCTACTCTTACAGAACTAGTGGAACACGTACTTATATGATGTGACAGAATTTGAATAAATTTATCAAAAGCTAATGATGGATCATTAAGTGAATAAACATCAGCCCAACACTCGAAACTTAAACAATATTTTAATTTTCTTAAATCAACACGATCACAAGAAAATTTAATCTGTTTATTAAACAAATCTGGAGAAGAATGATTAAACTTCAACCCAGTCATAACATGATCTGTAATTGTAATATCGTTAGTGAAACTTTGAAACTCAATATTACAATTTTTCTGTGATCTAACGAAAATATGATCAATACAGGCCTTAGAAAAGGTAGTTATACGAGTAGGTTCATTAATTAATGAGAGAAAACCACAAGAAGCCATTAATAATTTATATTCATCCACATCATGTGAAGTACTTAAAAGATCTATATTCAAGTCACCTAGTATTACGCAGTTCTTTGTTGTTATCTTAGCTAAATATTCAGAAAATTCAGTCAAAAATTTGGTAATACTACATACATGCAATCTGCATACACAAACACAACAAAATTTCATTCCTCCAATTTCAATTATTAAATTAATAATATCCTCACTACATAAATTAACATGTGCAACTTCACATTTCAAATCATTTTTCACAAATACACCTACGCCACCAGCAGCATAGTTATTATTACACGTAGCAAAACATTTATAATCTGAATTAATAGCAAAGTTATTTTTTTCATTATCATAAATCCAAATTTCACTTAAAAAAATTAATTCAGGCAAGTAAGAAAGAGATGAAATATATGCTGATAAAGAGTCAAAATTCTTACGCATACTTCTAATATTTTGATGTATGTACAACACAAAAATTATTTAATGTATAATTACTTGACTACAATTCGACAAATTCAAATTCAAGCTATTATGGTTAAAAATTGTTAATTAAAGGAATTTCAATATTTGGAAAAGAAGGAATTTCAACAAAATTTACTACATTATTAGTTATTGTAGTTTTTTAAGTAACTTTATACAAAAAACGAGGAAGAGTGTAGTAGAGTAGACTGTGTCAACTCTGGGATACCCGTATGACCGTAACATATACATTATATCATCCGGTTAATTACCTTTGGCAAAATTTCAAACATACTTTATTAAGTTTAGTGTAATACTCATATAAAAGAAGGAGTTGTATGGCAGCTACTCGAACCCTCTGCAATAGACCAACCAAATTTTGCTGTAACCTTGGCCAATATACTAAACTATTTTTGGCAAAATTTCAGACACCCAGCTTCATTAGGTGGAGAGTAATGCTTATATAAAGTAGGAAGTTGTATAGCAGCTACACGAACCCACTGCAGGAGACCAACCAAATTTTGCAGAAACTTTGGCCATAAAACTAAACTACTTTTGCTTGTCCAAAATTTCGGACAAGCAGCTGTAATAGGTACAGAGAAATACTCATATAAAAAAAGAAGTTGTATGGCAGCTACCCGAACCCATGGACCAAAATGGCTGGATTTAAATAGCGATGACGGCTATTGCAAAAAAATGAATTTGCGAAAATTTCAAGATTCTAGCTCCTTTAGTTTTTGAGTTATCGTGCGGACGGACGGACAGACGGACGGACGGACGGACGGACATACATAGCTAAATCGATTTATTTTTCGATTCTGATCTGATCCATACACTTGAGTCTATATCTACCCCCCCCTCCTTCTCTGCGTCACAAACGTAATGGCAAATTTATTATACCCTTTGGCTATATAGTCATACGGGTATAAAAAAATATAAATCTAATTTGAGTTATTTTAAAGCTTTAAGATCATCAAATGATTTTATTTTACATACTCCATCTCCTTCTTTTTTTCTTAATAAAATAGTTGAATTTCTCACCCATAAATATTTAAATTTTAATTGTTTTTAAATTTCTTTAGTTTTATACAGCAACTCACGCATAAATTCAGTAAGACTATCATTAATGTAAATAGGTATATTTTTATCAGCAAAAACTTCAGCATTCAATTTCCCCTTAAACTTATATTTGTTGTTCATTATTCTTTCCTTAGTTGAGAATGAAGAGAACTTTACTGCAATAATGCTATTTTGTTTAAATACATTGGAGGAAGAAGAATTATCAGAGAGAACTTTATTATTTGCTGAATTATGAGAGAGAACTTTATGAAAAGAAGCTTTTGTCTTTTTAATATAGCAGCTTTCAATTTCCCCTTCATCAATTTGCTCACCCAATACATTGGAGATAAAATTTATTACGTTTGATTGCACATTGCTTTGTTGCACATCAGGAATGCAAATAATATCAATGCATTTCTTTCTTTTTTCTGGCTCAAGCACATTAATTCTATTGCTTAATTGTATAATTGTTTTTTCCATGCAAATTTTCTCCTCCCGCAAATTATTTAATTCACTTAAAAAGATAGAAATCATGGCTTTCAAATTTGATAACTCATCGAATATCATGGTGTTGGAAATATTCTCAGAGTAGTTGTTAGTGTTGTTTGCTATTCCTTTGCTGGTAGTTGAAGACGCAAAAGAAGAGTCATCAGGTGCAACTACTACTGCAGATGAAACTAATGTTGATGTTAATGTAGAAGATGACGGTGTAGAAATTGATGTTGAAAAAGTTGATTTAGAAGTAGTTTTAATGTTCTCAGATGCAAGTGAGAATCTTGTAATACACGTACTGCACTTAAAACGCTGCTTACTCTTGTTATAAAACTCAATATCATTTTTATTAATTTTGGTGCATTTTGCATGTGAAATTTTATTGCAATTTACGCATTGAATTTTTAGCACATTTTCAAAAAATTTTGTAAAAATGTGCCTATATAGCTTCACTCTGTCCGTCCGTCTGTCCGTATGTTTACAAAAACTTTTACACCGTTTGAAATAGAGAAAAGAAATTTTAACCATGGGTAGTTTTTGCAAAAAAAATAATTTCGTAGAAGAATTTTTTTCTGTAGCCCCACCTGTTACGGGGCTACAGCCCCCCAAAGTTGGAAAAAGCCCTATATTTAAATTGTTATAACAAGAATTCTGTTACATATATTTTCAATCTAAAAACGGCAAATGATAGCTGGTTTCATAAACTTTATAAATTTTTACAAGGCAAATGTTTAGGGTTGCCATACGGTACTAAAATTTAACATTACGCAAAACTCAATTTTCGCAAAATTTTTGGTCACACATATCTTCTGAACGGTTCAAGCTAGGGTCTTGAAATTTTGGGAGGAGTTAGATACTCAGAAATTAGTAGAAGTCGGTTAACAAAATTTTTTTGTCAAGCCCCCTATTTAGGAGCTATAAGGGCTCGAAAATTGAAGTTTTGCTATATTTAAACACCTGTAACTTGAATACCTGTTCAAATTTTTTTTTAGTGATAGACAAAATTCAAAGCTCTATAATTATATTTCAACATGTGTCAAAGGTTTTTCTTAATTTTGAAGGGTGACGAAGTTACAGCCTCTGAAAATTCCAAAAAAGCCCTATATTTAAATTGATATAACAAAAGTTCTGTTAGGTTTATTTTCAATCGAAAAACGGTATTAGAGAGCTGCTTTTATAGGCTTTACAAAAATATGTCGCTTAAATGTA
Source organism: Dolichopus griseipennis (assembly GCA_963082915.1). Lineage (NCBI taxonomy): Eukaryota > Metazoa > Arthropoda > Insecta > Diptera > Dolichopodidae > Dolichopus > Dolichopus griseipennis. The sequence goes on from OY720441.1 coordinate 109,235,472, forward strand.
TAGGGTTGCCATACGGTACTAAAATTTACCATTATATAAAACTCAATTTTTGCAAAATTTTTGGCCTCACATATCTTCTAAACGGTTCAAGCTAGGATCTTGAAATTTTGGGAGAAGTTAGATCCTAAAAAAATAGTAGGAGTCAGTTAACAAAATTTTTTTGTCAAACCTTCATAACTTTGTAAATGTTGGGTATAAGGGGATTATTAATACACAAAAATTAAAGTTGACAACTTACTCTACAAAATGGATTTTTTCTTATCTCTCTACAGGAACCTGTTCAAAAGTTATTGATTTTTTTATGATCCACAATAGACCCCCCCCCCCACCCCACCAGTACAATTTTTTGTTTGTTTTAATGCCCCCAATCACTGAGTGTAGTGCGCGTACTTGAGTCCCGGACATCCTGTATATTGTATTTGTATATACGAGTATTTAGTTACATGATTATTTATTCATTTAAATTAATTTAATCAACTTCCAATAATACTTAAAAATTTAAGAACCCAATATAAAAGGATGATTATAGGTGCCCTTGTCAACTGTGCGTAATAGATACCCATGCATACAGTTATCGACTTGAGAATCTTGTATGGCAGCTCCTCGAAAATTAAGCCATAACATTTTGAAATTTCAGGCTATACCTAACCTTGAGGAATTTTCATCTTACACCTTTTTCAATAGTTTTGAAGAAATTGATATTAGTGCAAAAAAGTTGTATCGCAGCTTGCCGAAAATGAAGCCCTAACATTTTCAAACTTCATATAGGTGCTTGTTCTATTATATTACTAAAAGAATGTAATTTTCATCGTCGTAGTATTATTAGTTTTAAAAAAATTCTAATTGGTGCAAAGAAATTGTATGGTAGATATGGCAGATATATCTTATTCTCCTTCACAGCGTTACAAGTGACATAGAAAATTTCGAATACCCTTTGAACTAACCTTCACAATTGTTTAATAAGTTAACAAAATTTCGATTTATTTTCCAACATAAACAGCGTACGAAACTTATATTGAAAAAAGTAATTAGACGTGTATGCACTATAGGTATAATCATAATGTAATTGCCAATATGCCATTTTTAAAGGAGTGAATTTACAGTGTTCTTAGAAATACGTAAAAGTCTTAGAAAAGACTGAATGTTACAGTAAAAATAACAAGCAATATTTCTGAAGTTTTTAGTTAATAATGGAAATAATATATGTGTAGTCACATTTTTATTTTGGTAAAGTTAAAATTCATTGTCATGTAATTAAGAAGAAATTTAATTATGAATTAACTCCAAAAATGAGTCAATTAACAAAGTTGTTGGAATACTACTTCTAAGTCATACAGATTAATATAAATCATGAAACAGTTTTTGATATTTTATAAAAAAATTGTATTAGATTTAATTAATTAAATTATTAATGCTAAAAATAAATTAATAACAAGTAATAAAACAACAGAAAGTCGATGAAACTGACTTACAAATCTTAAACCATAAAAAACTGAAATTAAATTAAAAATCCATAAGTTAACACATAATTAAGTAATTTAATTTGATAGAATAGCCTTGCATTAATTTAAATCTTGAAGGCAGGTTTTCATGAGAAAATTTTGTCCAATATTCTTAACTTTAGAAAGAGAGGTATATAGTATACTCTTCCTTGGGAGGACCTTTTTAGATTACCTCCTTGCGAACATAGAATAAATTTAATGGTGACCGGACAAAACAGAACATGATAAAACAGAACAAGATAAAACAGAACAAGATAAAAAAGAACATGATAAAAAAGAACACGATAAAACAGAAGGATGATAAAACAGAACAATGATATAACAGAACAATGATATAACAGAACAGTGATAAAAAAGAACAGTGATTAAACAGAACATTTGGAAAATAAATTTAATACATCTCAATACACTTGCAAAGCGCCGTAAAGTCGCAGATATTGTATTTCTAATTGAATTAATTAAAGGCAACATTTCTTCTTCTCAACTATAAACTTAATTTTTCTTCGTATTCTAGATTAAGATCTGCTGATTTGTTTAATTTACAGATTCACCGAACTAACTATGGTAAATATGAACCAATTTTTTTTTTTTATACTCGCATTATACTCCATTTTTGGTCTAATATATGTTTTATAGATATTGAGGAGATCTAATGGAGAGAAGTAAGTTTTACAGCGATACAAAAAACCCAAACACTTAGCTGCATCTTTAGCTATACCAAAAATGTGATTTGACCAAGTCAATTTCTGGTTTAACTCGATGCCCAAAATATTTAAATCTATTGAGTGCTGCAAAGCTTCTCCCTGAAAAATCATGTTGGGAATGGAAGTTGCTTTTTTCGCGAGATGAGACAGGATTGGTTTTTTTCGTGTTGAATTGAACACGATTATTTTCACCCCATTTGTGAATTTTTGCTAAATCGTTATTTAGCTCACTGACAGTGAAATTTTTTGCTGTTGTATTAACCTGATGATTAATGATACAGCGGCTATGAAATTCATAGGAAGCTACAAGGGTGCTGTCATCTGCGAAACTGTGAATTGGATTGGAAGTTAAAGATAGAAGATCATTAATGAATATTAAGAAGAGGGTGGGAGAAAGAACAGAACCTTGAGGGACACCAGCATTCAGTTCAAATTTGTCAGATGATAAACCATCGGCCAGTGCCCTATTTCATAAAAATTGACAATCCAAATTAATAATATCCGCACTACATAAATTAACATGTTCAACTTCACATTTCAAATCATTTTTCACAAATACACCTACGCCACCAGCAGCATAGTTATTATTACACGTAGCAAAACATTTATAATCTGAATTAATAGCAAAGTTATTTTTTTCATTATCATAAATCCAAATTTCACTTAAAAAAATTAATTCAGGCAAGTAAGAAAGAGACGAAATATATGCTGATAAAGAGTCAAAATTCTTACGCATACTTCTAATATTTTGATGTATGTACAACACAAAAATTATTTAATATATCATTACTTGACTACAATTCGACAAATTCAAATTCAAGCTATTATGGTTAAAAATTGTTAATTAAAGGAATTTCAATATTTGGAAAAGAAGGAATTTCAACAAAATTTACTACATTATTAGTTATTGTAGTTTTTTAAGTAACTTTATACAAAAAAAAAATATAAATCTAATTTGAGTTATTTTAAAGCTTTAAGATCATCAAATGATTTTATTTTACATACTCCATCTCCTTCTTTTTTTCTTAATAAAATAGTTGAATTTCTCACCCATAAATATTTAAATTTTAATTGTTATTAAATTTCTTTAGTTTTATACAGCAACTCACGCATAAATTCAGTAAGACTATCATTAATGTAAATAGGTATATTTTTATCAGCAAAAACTTCAGCATTCAATTTCCCCTTAAACTTATATTTGTTGTTCATTATTCTTTCCTTAGTTGAGAATGAAGAGAACTTTACTGCAATAATGCTATTTTGTTTAAATACATTGGAGGAAGAAGAATTATCAGAGAGAACTTTATTATTTGCTGAATTATGAGAGAGAACTTCATGAAAAGAAGCTTTTGTCTTTTTAATATAGCAGCTTTCAATTTCCCCTTCATCAATTTGCTCACCCAATACATTGGAGATAAAATTTATTACGTTTGATTGCACATTGCTTTGTTGCACATCAGGAATGCAAATAATATCAATGCATTTCTTTCTTTTTTCTGGCTCAAGCACATTAATTCTATTGCTTAATTGTATAATTGTTTTTTCCATGCAAATTTTCTCCTCCCGCAAATTATTTAATTCACTTAAAAAGATAGAAATCATGGCTTTCAAATTTGATAACTCATCGAATATCATGGCGTTGGAAATATTCTCAGAGTAGTTGTTAGTGTTGTTTGCTATTCCTTTGCTGGTAGTTGTAGACGCAAAACAAGAGTCATCAGGTGCAACTACTACTGCAGATGAAACTAATGTTGATATTAATGTAGAAGATGACGGTGTAGAAATTGATATTGAAAAAGTTGATTTAGAAGTAGTTTTAATGTTCTCAGATGCAAGTGAGAATCTTGTAATACACGTACTGCACTTAAAACCCTGCTTACTCTTATTATAAAACTCAATATCATTTTTATTAATTTTGGTGCATTTTGCATGTGAAATTTTATTGCAATTTACGCATTGAATTTTTAGCACATTTTCAAAAAATTTTGTAAAAATATGCCTATATAGCTTCACTCTGTCCGTCCGTCTGTCCGTATGTTTACAAAAACTTTTACACCGTTTGAAATAGAGAAAGAAATATTAACCATGGGTAGTTTTTGCAAAAAAAATAATTTCGTAGAAGAATTTTTTTCTGTAGCCCCACCTGTTACGGGGCTACAGCCCCCCAAAGTTGGAAAAAGCCCTATATTTAAATTGTTATAACAAGAGTTCTGTTACATATATTTTCAATCTGAAAACGGCAAATGATAGCTGGTTTCATAAACTTTATAAATGTTTAGGGTTGCCATACGGTACTAAAATTTAACATTACGCAAAACTCAATTTTCGCAAAATTTTTGGTCACACATATCTTCTGAACGGTTCAAGCTAGGGTCTTGAAATTTTGGGAGGAGTTAGATACTCAGAAATTAGTAGGAGTCGGTTAACAAAATTTTTTTGTCAAGCCCCCTATTTAGGAGCTATAAGGGCTCGAAAATTGAAGTTTTGCTATTTTTAAACACCTGTAACTTGAATACCTGTCCAAATTTTTTTTTAGTGATAGACAAAATTCAAAGCTCTATAATTATATTTCAACATGTGTCAAAGGTTTTTCTTAATTTTGAAGGGTGACGAAGTTACAGCCTCTGAAAATTCCAAAAAAGCCCTATATTTAAATTGATATAACAAAAGTTCTGTTAGGTTTATTTTCAATCGAAAAACGGTATTAGAGAGCTGCTTTTATAGGCTTTTCAAAAATATGTCGTTTAAATGTGCCATACGGTACTAAAATTTACCATTATATAAAACTCAATTTTTGCAAAATTTTTGGCCTCACATATCTTCTAAACGGTTCAAGCTAGAATCTTGTAATTTTGGGAGAAGTTAGATCCTAAAAAAATAGTAGGAGTCAGTTAACAAAAGTTTTTTTTCAAACCTTCATAACTTTGTAAATGTTGGGTATATGGGGATTATTAGTACACAAAAATTAAAGCTGACAACTTACTCTACAAAATGGATTTTTTCTTATCTCTCTACAGGAACCTGTTCAAAAGTTATTGATTTTTTTATGAAAAGTCTCCTTAAATCTTTAATCCCTCATATCTCGAAAAGGGTCCACAATAGACCCTCCCCCCCAACAGTACAATTTTTTGTTTGTTTTAATGCCCCCAATCACTGAGTGTAGTGCGCGTACTTGAGTCCCGGACATCCTGTATATTGTATTTGTATATACGAGTATTTAGTTACATGATTATTTATTCATTTAAATTAATTTAATCAACTTCCAATAATACTTAAAAATTTAAGAACCCAATATAAAAGGATGATTATAGGTGCCCTTGTCAACTGTGCGTAATAGATACCCATGCATACAGTTATCGACTTGAGAATCTTGTATGGCAGCTCCTCGAAAATTAAGCCGTAACATTTTGAAATTTCAGGCTATACCTAACCTTGAGGAATTTTCATCTTACACCTTTTTCAATAGTTTTGAAGAAATTGATATTAGTGCAAAAAAGTTGTATCGCAGCTTGCCGGAAATGAAGCCCTAACATTTTCAAACTTCATATAGGTGCTTGTTCTATTATATTACTAAAAGAATGTAATTTTCATCGTCGTAGTATTATTAGTTTTAAAAAAATTCTAATTGGTGCAAAGAAATTGTATGGCAGATATGGCAGATATATCTTATTCTCCTTCACAGCGTTACAAGTGACATAGAAAATTTCGAATACCCTTTGAACTAACCTTCACAATTGTTTAATAAGTTAACAAAATTTCGATTTATTTTCCAACATAAACAGCGTACGAAACTTATATTGAAAAAAGTAATTAGACGTGTATGCACTATAGGTATAATCATAATGTAATTGCCAATATGCCATTTTTAAAGGAGTGAATTTACAGTGTTCTTAGAAATACGTAAAAGTCTTAGAAAAGACTGAATGTTACAGTAAAAATAACAAGCAATATTTCTGAAGTTTTTAGTTAATAATGGAAATAATATATGTGTAGTCACATTTTTATTTTGGTAAAGTTAAAATTCATTGTCATGTAATTAAGAAGAAATTTAATTATGAATTAACTCCAAAAATGAGTCAATTAACAAAGTTGTTGGAATACTACTTCTAAGTCATACAGGTTAATATAAATCATGAAACAGTTTTTGATATTTTATAAAAAAATTGTATTAGATTTAATTAATTAAATTGTTAATGCTAAAAATAAATTAATAACAAGTAATAAAACAACAGAAAGTCGATGAAACTGACTTACAAATCTTAAACCATAAAAAACTGAAATTAAATTTAAAATCCATAAGTTAACACATAATTAAGTAATTTAATTTGATAGAATAGCCTTGCATTAATTTAAATCTTGAAGGCAGGTTTTCATGAGAAAATTTTGTCCAATATTCTTAACTTTAGAAAGAGAGGTATATAGTATACTCTTCCTTGGGAGGACCTTTTTAGATTACCTCCTTACGAACATAGAATAAATTTAATGGTGACCGGACAAAACAGAACATGATAAAACAGAACAAGATAAAACAGAACAAGATAAAAAAGAACATGATAAAAAAGAACACGATAAAACAGAAGGATGATAAAACAGAACAATGATATAACAGAACAATGATAAAACAGAACAGTGATAAAAAAGAACAGTGATTAAACAGAATATTTGGAAAATAAATTTAATACATCTCAATACACTTGCAAAGCGCCGTAAAGTCGCAGATATTGTATTTCTAATGGAATTAATTAAAGGCAACATTTCTTCTTCTCAACTATAAACTTAATTTTTCTTCGTATTCTAGATTAAGATCTGCTGATTTGTTTAATTTACAGATTCACCGAACTAACTATGGTAAATATGAACCAATTTTTTTTTTTTTTTTTTTTTTTTTTACGAAGGAATGGAACGCTCGAAAAACTTTGAGTGGAGGCATTAATTGTTTTATTTCCTTAGAACAGGTGTTCGTCCCCACTAGGTATCTATAAAACAGGGTAAGTGACCAGACTGTACGCCGATGGCTAAGTGGAGTGAGCGTTGAGGTAACACTGGGATCATTTATAAGACGAATAGCTCTGTTTTGCACTTTATCAAGATATCCCAGCGCTGATTGGGGTGCACCAGCCCAGATATGTGCATTATACTCCATTTTTGGTCTAATATATGTTTTATAGATTTTAAAGAGATCTAATGGAGAGAAGTAAATTTTACAGCGATACAAAAAACCCAAACACTTAGCTGCATCTTTAGCTATACCAAAAATGTGATTTGACCAAGTCAATTTCTGGTTTAACTCGATGCCCAAAATATTTAAATCTGTTGAGTGCTGCAAAGCTTCTCCCTGAAAAATCAAGTTGGGAATGGAAGTTGCTATTTTTCGCGAGATGAGACAGGATTGGCTTTTCTTCGTGTTGAATTGAACACGATTATTTTCACCCCATTTGTGAATTTTTGCTAAATCGTTATTTAGCTCACTGACAGTGAAATTTTTTGCTGTTGTATTAACCTGATGATTAATGATACAGCGGCTATGAAATTCATAGGAAGCTACAAGGGTGCTGTCATCTGCGAAACTGTGAATTGGATTGGAAGTTAAAGATAGAAGATCATTAATGAATATTAAGAAGAGGGTGGGAGAAAGAACAGAACCTTGAGGGACACCAGCATTCAGTTCAAATTTGTCAGATGATAAACCATCGACCAGTGCCCTATTTCATAAAACTTGACAATCCAAATTAATAATATCCGCACTACATAAATTAACATGTGCAACTTCACATTTCAAATCATTTTTCACAAATACACCTACGCCACCAGCAGCATAGTTATTATTACACGTAGCAAAACATTTATAATCTGAATTAATAGCAAAGTTATTTTTTTCATTATCATAAATCCAAATTTCACTTAAAAAAATTAATTCAGGCAAGTAAGAAAGAGACGAAATATATGCTGATAAAGAGTCAAAATTCTTACGCATACTTCTAATATTTTGATGTATGTACAACACAAAAATTATTTAATGTATCATTACTTGACTACAATTCGACAAATTCAAATTGAAGCTATTATGGTTAAAAATTGTTAATTAAAGGAATTTCAATATTTGGAAAAGAAGGAATTTCAACAAAATTTACTACATTATTAGTTATTGTAGTTTTTTAAGTAACTTTATACAAAAAAAAAATATAAATCTAATTTGAGTTATTTTAAAGCTTTAAGATCATCAAATGATTTTATTTTACATACTCCATCTCCTTCTTTTTTTCTTAATAAAATAGTTGAATTTCTCACCCATAAATATTTAAATTTTAATTGTTTTTAAATTTCTTTAGTTTTATACAGCAACTCACGCATAAATTCAGTAAGACTATCATTAATGTAAATAGGTATATTTTTATCAGCAAAAACTTCAGCATTCAATTTCCCCTTAAACTTATATTTGTTGTTCATTATTCTTTCCTTAGTTGAGAATGAAGAGAACTTTACTGCAATAATGCTATTTTGTTTAAATACATTGGAGGAAGAAGAATTATCAGAGAGAACTTTATTATTTGCTGAATTATGAGAGAGAACTTCATGAAAAGAAGCTTTTGTCTTTTTAATATAGCAGCTTTCAATTTCCCCTTCATCAATTTGCTCACCCAATACATTGGAGATAAAATTTATTACGTTTGATTGCACATTGCTTTGTTGCACATCAGGAATGCAAATAATATCAATGCATTTCTTTCTTTTTTCTGGCTCAAGCACATTAATTCTATTGCTTAATTGTATAATTGTTTTTTCCATGCAAATTTTCTCCTCCCGCAAATTATTTAATTCACTTAAAAAGATAGAAATCATGGCTTTCAAATTTGATAACTCATCGAATATCATGGCGTTGGAAATATTCTCAGAGTAGTTGTTAGTGTTGTTTGCTATTCCTTTGCTGGTAGTTGTAGACGCAAAACAAGAGTCATCAGGTGCAACTACTGCTGCAGATGAAACTAATGTTGATATTAATGTAGAAGATGACGGTGTAGAAATTGATATTGAAAAAGTTGATTTAGAAGTAGTTTTAATGTTCTCAGATGCAAGTGAGAATCTTGTAATACACGTACTGCACTTAAAACCCTGCTTACTCTTATTATAAAACTCAATATCATTTTTATTAATTTTGGTGCATTTTGCATGTCAAATTTTATTGCAATTTACGCATTGAATTTTTAGCACATTTTCAAAAAATTTTGTAAAAATGTGCCTATATAGCTTCACTCTGTCCGTCCGTCTGTCCGTATGTTTACAAAAACTTTTACACCGTTTGAAATAGAGAAAAGAAATTTTAACCATGGGTAGTTTTTGCAAAAAAAATAATTTCGTAGAAGAATTTTTTTCTGTAGCCCCACCTGTTACGGGGCTACAGCCCCCCAAAGTTGGAAAAAGCCCTATATTTAAATTGTTATAACAAGAATTCTGTTACATATATTTTCAATCTAAAAACGGCAAATGATAGCTGGTTTCATAAACTTTATAAATTTTTACAAGGCAAATGTTTAGGGTTGCCATACGGTACTAAAATTTAACATTACGCAAAACTCAATTTTCGCAAAATTTTTGGTCACACATATCTTCTGAACGGTTCAAGCTAGGGTCTTGAAATTTTGGGAGGAGTTAGATACTCAGAAATTAGTAGAAGTCGGTTAACAAAATTTTTTTGTCAAGCCCCCTATTTAGGAGCTATAAGGGCTCGAAAATTGAAGTTTTGCTATATTTAAACACCTGTAACTTGAATACCTGTTCAAATTTTTTTTTAGTGATAGACAAAATTCAAAGCTCTATAATTATATTTCAACATGTGTCAAAGGTTTTTCTTAATTTTGAAGGGTGACGAAGTTACAGCCTCTGAAAATTCCAAAAAAGCCCTATATTTAAATTGATATAACAAAAGTTCTGTTAGGTTTATTTTCAATAGAAAAACGGTATTAGAGAGCTGCTTTTATAGGCTTTACAAAAATATGTTGTTTAAATGTATAGGACTGCCATACGGTACTAAAAATTACCATTATATAAAACTCAATTTTTGCAAAATTTTTGGCCTCACATATCTTCTAAACGGTTCAAGCTAGGATCTTGAAATTTTGGGAGAAGTTAGATCCTAAAAAAATAGTAGGAGTCAGTTAACAAATTTTTTTTGCACAAAAATTAAAGTTGACAACTTACTCTACGAAATGGATTTTTTCTTATCTCTCTACAGGAACCTGTTCAAAAGTTATTGATTTTTTTATGAAAAGTCTCCTTAAATCTTTAATCCCTCATATCTCGAAAAGGGTCCACAATAGACCCCCCCCACCAGTACAATTTTTTGTTTGTTTTAATGCCCCCAATCACTGAGTGTAGTGCGCGTACTTGAGTCCCGGACATCCTGTATATTGTATTTGTATATACGAGTATTTAGTTACATGATTATTTATTCATTTAAATTAATTTAATCAACTTCCAATAATACTTAAAAATTTAAGAACCCAATATAAAAGGATGATTATAGGTGCCCTTGTCAACTGTGCGTAATAGATACCCATGCATACAGTTATCGACTTGAGAATCTTGTATGGCAGCTCCTCGAAAATTAAGCCGTAACATTTTGAAACTTCAGGCTATACCTAACCTTGAGGAATTTTCATCTTACACCTTTTTCAATAGTTTTGAAGAAATTGATATTAGTGCAAAAAAGTTGTATCGCAGCTTGCCGAAAATGAAGCCCTAACATTTTCAAACTTCATATAGGTGCTTGTTGTATTATATTACTAAAAGAATGTAATTTTCATCGTCGTAGTATTATTAGTTTTAAAAAAATTCTAATTGGTGCAAAGAAATTGTATGGCAGATATATCTTATTCTCCTTCACAGCATTACAAGTGACATAGAAAATTTCGAATACCCTTTGAACTAACCTTCACAATTGTTTAATAAGTTAACAAAATTTCGATTTATTTTCCAACATAAACAGCGTACAAAACTTATATTGAAACAAGTAAAGAAACAGTCAGTCGGTGCAACCGACTTAGAAATACCCTACACCTATTTGGTTCAAATTTAAGGACATATCCATAAGTCATTTTAACACCATAAAAGCTGTTATTAATTTGATCGTAAGACATAGCTAACCAAATTAACTTTATAATACTAAAAACATTTTCTAATTACACTATCTATTAAAAAATATTACAAAATCTTACTAATTTATCTATTTAAAAATATTAAAAAACAAACAAACTTGAAATAAATGAAAATATATTTATTCCAATTCAATTACAAAATGAAAAAATTCTAATTATTAAATTTTGTGATAAAAAGATAATCAAAGCATAATATATTTAATAATCCAAATTTTTAAAAATTGCAATTATTTTAAATGGTTAGTTTATATACCTAATAGAAAAGCTTATAAACGCAAAATATGCAATAAATGTACTTCTAAAATACAATTACAAATTTTGTACTTTTCATATAATTCATTTAAATATTCAAATAAATTTTACATAAATGCAGCAAGTACCTTTGAACATACCTGAACCACTACAATTTAGTCTAGATTTCGGAGACACATAGGACATAGGAAATATATTCTTTGGCTTTGAAATTAAACTCGACCAGAACCAATTCGCATGGTACTTTCATTACTAGTAACCTAGAGTTTTAATTTCATCAAAATACCGGCATTATTTTTTGAGTTATGGTGTTTTTAAGATATATGTTTTTTAGTCCTTGAACTTTTAAAGGTTCCAGAACCCGAAACCATGGTACGATTTCGCCCATATCCAGTCCCGTCATACTTTCAATACTAGTTAACCCTTGTATACAATTGGAACGTTCTATCTTAATTTTAAGTTACTAGTTTTATTAATTTCGATGATAAGCTTTTACACATTTGGCGGTCTAAGAGAGGTCCTGAACCACCACTCCAAATGATCCCAAATTAGGGGGGCACGGAAGAAATTGTAAAGCACACCCTGTGCCAAATTTGAAGCTTCTACATTTGTTTCAAGTTACTATTTTTATTAATTTCGAAAATATGCTTTAAAGTCCTCGGATCTGAGTGGCTGGTCCCCGACCCACTAGTCCAATGCAGCCCAAATTTCAAAGACACTTACGCAATAGGAAGGGACACCCTGATACCAAATTTGGAGGTTATATCTTCATTGGTTTCGGAATTACGCTAGTTTGGCCTAAATTCGATCAAAAAGTTCTAAGTTCCGAACCCATTGTCCAATCCTCACTGCACGTAATCACCGCCGTAGTTTCATTACCAATAACCTACAGCACAAATTTCATGAAGATAGACTCATTAGTTGTTGAGTTATCGTGATTTTTAATATATGTTCGTCCGAACCCAGAACCCATGGGCTGATTTCGCCCTTATACAGCCCGCGCTTTACTTATAGTACTAGTTAACCTTTGTACACAATTTGAACGGTCTATCTTAATTTTAAGTTACTATTTTTAGTAATTTCGATTATAAGCTTTTAAAACTTGGGAGGTCTGAGAGGGGTACTGAACCATCTCTCCAATTGATCCCAAATTAAGGGAACACGCAAGAGATAATAAAGAACACCCTTGTGGCAAATTGGAAGCTTCTACATTTTTTAAGTTGTTATCTTTATTAATTTTATATATATGCTTTAAGGTCTTCGGAAATGTGTGGCTGGTCCCCGACCCACTACTCCAATGGGGCCCAAATTCCCAAGACACTTAGGAAATAGGAAGGGACACCCTGATACCAAATTTGGAGGGTCCATCTTCATTGGTTTCGGAATTATGCTCGTTTGGCCTAAATTCGATCAAAAAGTTCTAGGTTCCGAACCCATGGTCCAATCCCGACCTTACGCAATCCCCGAAGTAGTTTCATTACTAGTAACCTACAGCACAAATTTGATGAAGATAGCGTCATTATTTGTTGAGTTATCGTGATTTTTTATATATGTTCGTTAGCCCTTCGATCGATTAAAAGGTCCAGAATCCGAACCCATGGGCCGATTTCGCCCATATGCAATCCCCGCCGTACTTTCAGTCCTAGTAACCTACAGTTAAAATTTCATCAAAATAGTTCCATTATTTTTTGAGTTATCGTGCCTACGGACGGACGGACGGACGGACATGGCTATATCGACTAAAGCGGTCACGCTGATCACAAATATATATACTTTTCCATATCTAGCTCGCTTCCTTTAGGTGGTTACAAGCACCATACCAAAGTTAATATACCCCTTTACCTATTCTATAGGTGTAGGGTATAACAATACGGTGACATACTATTGATGGTATTAATTAATGAGCGAATTTAGAATATTATCATCCGAGGGAGAAGGAATGAAATTGATATATTTTAATTGATTTGTTTACAACTAGTAGATGATAGATGAAGAGCAATCTTCAATAAAAAAAAACAGTATTAAATTTAATGTAAACAAAACCAAATCACGTGCCTGTATAAAATTAAATGTAAAATTTGTAAATTAAAATTGAAAATTAAAAATAAAATTGAAAATTAGAATAAAATTAAAAAAAATTATATTTTTAACACAAAATAAAATAGATTTATATCAAATTAAATTAAAATTAGTGCTGTGAAATAATGACTTAAGTAAAAAATTTTTAAATTGTATAAAACAAAAATAAAAATAACAAAATAGAAATTATAAATATAAGTAAAGAAAAAAAAAATATACTTAACTTGCCGCCATTGGAGATGCGGCTATATTACCAAACTCACAACACTTATTTATTTTCTTCTAAAGTTATATTTAATTTTAAAACAAAATAAAAAACTTAATATTTTTTTTTTTTTTTTTTTAAACACAAAAAATTATAAATAAAAAAAGAAGTGAAATTAAAAAAAATAAATATTTTGTGCTAAATTTTTTTCTTTTTATTAAAACCGTGATAACCTGTTGAAGGTTGAAGAGAGAATTCAGAATTGAGAGAATTCAGAATTAAATGATATATACAAATCCCACATTAACTTTTCCCAAACTAAACAATCTTTAAAAAATAACTTGTATTTATGTTCTTAAAATTTTTAGACTTACATTCTTTAACCTTTGTCTTCTTAATGGAAGCTTTTTTGTTTTTGTTTTTTTAAATATAATTAGTTAAATTTTTAACTTCTTTTTTTCACACTTTTTTTTTTTAAATTTTTTTTTTGTTTTTATGTAAAATTAATTATTAAATTATTAATTTCTGTAATCTTTACTTTCTTTTGTGTTTTTTCTAATGTTTAATTTTAGTTTATTAATTTAATATAAGTTATTGTAACTTGCTTGAATTAAGCTCGGAATAAATAAATAAATAAATAAAACTTGAAATAGGAGAGACAGAGCAAAATGATTAAATTTATATTAAATGTTTTGCAAAAAAAAATTACATGACTTTATTTGTTAATTTTTAAATTTATATTTCACGAATTTTTCAATTCAAACTTAAAGTTTTATTAATTTAAAATAAATGATAAAATTTTAATCAATTGCAAATAATTTTAAATAAAAATTCGTTCATCAAACCATAATATAAATTTTTTTTTTGTTTGTTTACATTCTGTTGTTTGTTTACAAAATCAAATGTCACGTATCCATAAAAATATGTATTAGTATGGAAAAAATTTTTCGGTAGAATACACTTTTTGTATGTACTCATATAGTAACAACATTATAGGAAAAAGACTATAGAGAACATTTTTTGCCAAGGCTTAGGTTACTCTCTCAATTCTACGTATTATGTATGTATTATGTATGAGTCTACGTATTATGGATGACTCTCCACGTATTATGGACGACTCTCCCAGTCATCCATAATAGTATTTTTGTATCTTCTGCCTATGCTCTAACTTTTAGCCAGGAAATTAGTCTAATGAAAATTGACCCTAAATCTTATATTCTTAAATTTCAAAATATAGAATTTAAGAAATCTTAAAATAGCATTAAAATTTGCACCAAAAATAAAGGTACTATGGTACTATCCTTATTAGTTACAGAGACTAGTATCGCCCTGTGCTTGAAATTCGAGCTATTTTTGCTTTTAAGTTAACATATAAAATTCGTTTTGTGTAAATTATATTAGACTATACGTCATAATAAAAATTATGCCAACAGTGTTGTCAACAATTCTTGCGCTTGAAATTTGCTTAAAAAAAATTTATAATTTTTCTTAATTATTAAAACGTTGTTAAGTACCGATTTTTGAGTTTTATTTCTATAGCTTAAGCCGCTTTAAAGAGAGGATAAATTGGTACAGTTAAATTAAATTAAAATTCTAAATACATATAAATATTATTCTAATAAATACATATTTCTAAACATATACATATACCGTAAAGTTCTGAATACAATACCCGGGTACTCTAATTGGAAAATGGCAATATTCTGAAAAAATAATAAATCCAATTAGTATACCCGGGTACACTATTCGGAACAAAAAAAAATTATATATGATAGGGAATGTATTATGGAAAATAAAATTAAACCAATTAGTATAATTCACAAAACAAAATAACTACATTACTTATTCAAAATAAAAAAATATATATACATAGCTTATTAATAATAAAAAAAATCTGCAAATATACATTAATTCATTAATAATAGAAAAACTAGATACGTTTATTAAGATATAGTCTGATTAAATTTTTTAAATAATTTTTTAAACTATTACTTATTAGCCATTTAAACCAATTCGAAAAGCTCCTGTGTATCAACTTCACTGGAAGTTTCGCTGATATATTCATCATCATCAGAAGAAGTCTGACTATCAATTACACGTTCATCAATAGTTTCTATATTATCATCAAAATTCGCTAAGTTTGCATTAGCTTCATCAACCCCGACCAGCTCATAAGTTGTATTATTTGGTTCGGTTTGGATTTCAGAAATATTTGATTCATGTACGTTCCCGCAAGATTTAAGAATGTTTTTAGGCGACTATTTAATTTTTCCAAACGTATTTCTTTTCCAAACTCTCCAACTCCGCAACACTCAAATGACCTTTCAATGATTTCTGGCGAAATTTGTTTTAAAGCTGAAGATGTAAAATCAATAATATCTTGATAAGTCGGTTTTTTCCTGTATCTTTTTTTTGTAAATTCCTCTTTACCATTTATAAGCCAATCATTCCAAGCAGCTCTCATAAAATTTTTAAATGGATAGTTAATTGAAACATCCAATGGTTGTAAAAATGATGTAGTTTTTGGAGGTATTATGATTGACTCTGCAATGCATAGCTTCTTTAGTTCTTTTGTCACTTCATCCATTAAATGGCAACCATAAGAATCCATTATTAAAAGTAACTTTTCAATACCAAAAAAACTGTTCTCTTTATGGAAACACGTTTTCATCCAACGTAACATTAAATCTGTGGTCATCGAACCACCCAAACCAAATTTATCTAGGATTTATAATTTTTATTATTACTTTAATAAAAAGTTTTAATAAAAATTTATAATTTTTATTAAAACAGTCAAAACATAATTCCAATATAAAGTTCGAAATTTATTTGCGAAAAAACAAATCCAATTAGTATACCCGGGGTACTGTAATTGGAAAAATGTTCCAATTAGTGTACCCGGGGTACTTTATTCGGGGGGGTACTGTATTCAGCATTTTACGGTATTTATTGAAGTCAAGAACCCAAAATTCATATAGCAAACTGTACTTTTTTCTAAACATTTTAGTACGATATGAACTATGTTGTACGTATTCTGTATCCTAATTAAAAAACTCTATGAATACATAATATGTACAACAAAATATAACATATCATAATTCATAAGTTTAGTAATTAGTATTATATTATATTGAAGCTGCCAGAAGTACAAATAATAGTCAAGTTGACCGAAGTCTTTTTTTAAATCTCAATCTTAAGATTTATAGCAAAAAAAAAAAGTTTTTCAATAAATCAAAGAATAAATTTTTCCTACCCTTTTTTCATTTTTAAATTTAATAGCTACATAGGTAAATTTTTACTACAAATGTATGCCTATTTAAAAATCTGAAAATATGCGATAAATGATTCTGAATTGCTTAGTTTACTTTATACCTTTTTGTCTAGTTTATTTATTTTATATTTCCTAAGTTTTTTATTGACAAAAATATATTTCATGACTCATAAGTTTCTTAAAACGAATAAATATTATTGCTTTTATTCCTTTAAGAGGAGTAAACTCTTTTCTACTCTCAACTATTGCCAGCTATTTCAGCCCTTGTAAAAGAGTATATGACAGAGTAGATAAATAATTTCCGGCAGATGGCTTTAATTAAAATTCTCTTGAATAGGTTATGTTAAATCATATTTTTTATTTGATAACCAATAAGCACTTACCCCCTTCCATATTAAAAAATATTCTTTATATTTATATCAGCAATAAACCTTAATTTTTTCACTTTATTAATATTTAAATAATATTAAATATAATTAACTTCACAAATGACAGGTGGTTTTAAAATGTCAAATATATATATGATGATAATCTTACAATTATGTACTCCTGAAACAAAAATTAGCGTTCCATTTACAAACTACGCCTATCTATCTTCATGTACAATTTTGATATATAAAATTCGTTCGTTTTGTCAAAGTAAAACTAATAGTTTTTTTATTATAAAACGAGGAAGATTATAGTTGCCCTTGTCAACTTTTAGATACCCGTGCATACCCACTAACCGTTATTTATTTCCCCTATGCTATTATAAATATTACAAAAAAAATATAAGAAAGTAAAATAGTTTAAAAAATATTTAACTTATTAGGTATCCCATAATTTTTGATTAACTGATTATCCCATAAAAAAAAAAAAAATAGCCCACCCTAAAAGTTGGTCCGAGTGATGTCCAACTTTGCCAACTAACTTGTCCTATTACTTTACCTGCCCAGTTTTGATTTTAACTTCGTAGCTTCATTAGATTCACAGTTATCGAATTGATTACTTTGTATGGCAGCTGCCCGAAAACGGGTCCGTAATATTTTGAAACTTCATATAAGTGCTCGATTCATTATATAACTAACAGTGTGTAATTTTTATCCTCGTAGTATTATCAGTTTCCAAGAAATTGATATTGGTGCAAAGAAGTTGTATTGCAGCCCCCCGAAAATGGGGCCGTAACATTTTGAAACTTCATATAAGTGCTCGATCCATTATATAACTAACAGTGTGTAATTTTCATCCTCGTAGTATAATCAGTTTCCAAGAAATTCATATTGGTGCAAAGAAGTTGTATAGCAGCCCCCCGAAAATGGGGCCGTAACATTTTGAAACTTCATATAAGTGCTCGATTCATTATATAACTAACAGTGTGTAATTTTCATCCTCGTAGTACCTATAATCAGTTTCTTAGAAATTCATATTGGTGCAAAGAAGTTGTGTGGCAGCTCCCCAAAACCTTGATCTGGTCTTAACCAAAAAGAATAGGGAACCTCAAAAATGTCCCAAAAATGTTTTGTGTGAATTTCAAAACTCTTGCTCTAATTTTTCAATTCCATCTCTTATAATTAATTTTTAATTCACGAATATATTAAACTTAAGCCAAATCAACTTCATATGATCATTATTCATATAATAATCATCATGATGATTCATCATATATATTCATAAATATTTATCAATATCAATAAGCCATTAACTTAAAAAAAATCTTTGTGTTCTTTTTTGCTTATCTTAAATAAACTACGCATCATTTAAATCATATGAAATTCTAACTCGAAATCGTACAAAAAAAAATACAAAAAAAAAAATAAACAAAAAAACAAAAACAAACAAAATTCATATAATTTCATGTTACAAGGTGCATAGCTAAATTTAAAATTTTTGTATGAAAATATTGGAGTTAAAAAAGTTAGCTGTTCGAGAGCTACCCGAAGTTTTGGTCGGATCTTAACCAAAAAAAATAGGGAACCTAGAAATTGATTGAAAAATATTTTGTGAAAATTTCAAAACTGTAGCTCTTTTAGTTTTTGAGTTATCGTGCTGACACACAGACGGACGGACGGACGGACGGACGGACGGACGGACAGACACACTTAGCTAGATCGACTAATTTTTCGATTCTGAGCCGATACGTACCCTTGACACTATATCTAGCTCGTCTAGATCGATGCGTTACAAACGGAGGAGCAAATCTAATATACCCGATGTCATATATGTATGCACGGGTATAAAAACATTATTCGATGTTGAAAGTGTGAAATAAACTTTTCAATTATTAGAATGAAATCTAAAACATACGACGTACAATTTTTATACGGCAGTACGTCAATACGTCTGTCTACATATCCATTATCGGTAAATCGATACGCGCGTACAATATTTAATTTATTAAAAATATTTATTTGAATGTTTTAATTTAGTACCTACAAAAAATATTTTTAATTTCATATTATAGGTATTTTGAATATAAGATATTTTTTAATAAAAATTATTGTAAAAAAATATTATTTTTTAAAACATATTATTAGAAATATAAGAAAAACCAATAATAATATTTTTATGCATTTTGTCAATATTTGTAAATTTTAAAAGTCCGAGATACTGTACATTGCGTTACGCGTATTTTCGCTGCTCTAATGTAAATTTATGAACCTATTTATTTCTCAATTTTTTGACAGAAATTATACGCTGCGCGCTTTTATTTAGGTTAGAACCTAAGGAACAAATAACTTTTTTTGAGAAAGATAATTTTTTTAGTTTTGCAAACATATTGTACTGTAGGTATTTTTAATTTATTTGAATATTTGTATGTTTTAAACTAAATTATTTAAAAAAAAAATGTTATTTTAAAATATTTTATTTTTAAAATTTAATCGCAGCAGCATAAGAAAAACCAATTACAATATGTATTTTTAAACACTTTGTCAATTTTTAAATTTTAAAATTTAAAATATAAAACGTCGCGTATGCTTTCATGTAAATTTTTTTACGTAACTAATTATTTCAAAATTTTTTGACAGAAACTGAATGCCGTACATGTTGATTTTGGCTAATCCATAAGAAACAAATCATTTTTCTTAAGAAATATTATTTATTTTTTTAAGTTTCTGCATATTTCAGAATTCGGTTTTTAATTTTACAAAAAACTTAACAAAAAGCAACCACAATTTACGATTTACAAAAAATTTTTTATTTAGTACCTACTGTATTATAATAAATTGCAAACAAAAACAAAATACAGTATTTTTCGGTTATAACGACCATTATGGGACTGAAAATATTCGTCGTAATAAACGAATGTCGTTTTAAAAGAATGCTGTGAATTTTGAAAAATTAGTATAAGACTTGAACATTGTAGAATGTGCTGATTCTAGAATGGACACTTCGAACTCATTTGCTAACATTTTATTTGATGTGTCAGCCTCAAGCCTATGTATAGTGCTTTTTCGTCTATTGATATTTTTTTTTGTATTTGTGATGCGTTATTATGATTGTTTTTACATTCAAAACTAAATAAAAAACACATAATTAATCGCCAAGCAACATTATTAGATATAATAAGTTTAAATAAAAGAAATATCAATGTAATAAAAAACTTACATTTTTAGGTAAAATTTAATTCTTTATCAAAAAGTGTTACGTTTATTATAATTAAAATTGAACCGAGTTCGTTATAAATGAAAACTACTGTATAAACCAAATGTATTGCTTTCATTTCGAACAGCTCTCATGTAAATTAATGTACCTATTTATTTGTAAATTTTTTGACAGAAATTATACGTTGCAGATTATTTTTTAGTTTTTTTTGCGAACATATTATAGGTATTTTCAATTTTTTGAATGTATGTTTTTTTAAAAATAAAATATTATTTTAAAATATTTTATTTTGAAAACTTAATCGTAGCAACATCAGAAAAAACAAATACAATATTTTTATACACTTTGTCAAATTTTAAAATTTTAAATTCCGAAGTACAGTACATAACATACCTACTTATTTCAAAATTTTTTGACGGAAACTGGACGCCGTATGCATTTATTCTGGTTGATTCCTAAAGAACACATAATTTTTCCTAAGAAATGTAATTTTTTTGTTTCTGCAAACATATAGCAAAAAAAAAAATACAGTAAAGCTCGCTTATAACGACCATGAAGAGCCAGAAAATATTCGTCGTTATAAAAAAATGTCGTTTTAAAAGAATGCTGTGAATTTTGAAAAATTAGTATAAAACTTGAAAATTGTAGAATGTGTTGATTCTAGAATGGACACTTCGAACTCATTTGCTAAAATTTTATTTGATGTCTCAGCCTCAAGCCTCAAGCTTTTTCTTCTAATGAAAGTTTTTTTTGTATTTTTGATGCGTTAATATGATTTTTTTTATATTCAAAAATAAATAAAAAAATACTAAATTAATCACCAAGCAACATAATTAGATATAGTAATTTTAAATAAAAGAAATATCAATGTAATAAAAAACTTTCATTTTTAGGTAAAATTTAATTCTTTATCAAAAAGTGTAATATAATTAAAATTGCACCGAGGTCGTTATAAATGAAAACTACTGTATAAACCACATGTATTGCTTTCTTTTGGAACAGAACTAATAATATTTCCACTGAAATTTTAGAGATATAAAGAAAAACAAAAAAAAAACCAAAAAAAAAATTTAAAAAAGTTTAAATCTCCTTGTTCATTGGACATTTGAACTAAACAAAAAAAAGAAAGACATAAGTCGGCGCATATGTATAATAGTTTGAATGAGCTGCGAGTTACAACCGAAAATGAATTACTTTTACCCAGAAAGTCGGCGCATAATATTAGAATCATAAGCCTTAACTTTTAACAGCGTGACCGTTAAATTCAAATTTACGTTAAATTCAACACGGGTTTTCACCTGAAAAAACGCAATATTCTAAAAAAAAATATCATTGTCCTATGAAAACAATAAAAACCAAACGAAAGGTTGTTGTTTCATTAAAATTGGTTTTATAGTTTATCCGGAAAAAGGATGTTTATATTTGTATGGGAAAAAATAAGCCGATTAAATATTATGATGATATAGTTGATTGGCCTTTCGATTTCACCTATTTTCAAAATCCGTTGATCTTCATAATTAGTAACCGTGGTATAAATTTTGTCAAGATAGCTTCATTATTTATTGAATTTTCGAACAAACGGCCGGAGGCATACACTTTGTTAAATAGACTAGAGAAGTAAAGGACTTGTTTTATTTGAAAATTTTTTAGGATATATTTAAACACAGAAACTAAAAGATAATTTTTGGAACCTGATGGTAAGTTTTAAAATTAAGGTAATATTTAGATAAAATATGTTAGTAAAGTCCAATGCTACTCCCAGGAAAAATGGCAGAAGTAGTTGATGAAATTATGAACTATAACCTTAAAATTGTAGCACTTCAAGAACTAAGGTGGAAAGGACAAGGAGAACTACGTAAAAAAAATTATTCAATATTTTTTAGTGGTAACACCAAACCAGGCTCAAACGGCACAGGTTTTTACGTAGACAAGAAAATACGTAATAGTGTGCTACTCTTCGAACCTGTAAATGGTAGAATTTGCATAATGAAGTTAAAAGGGAAGTTTCATAACATTACACTATTATCAGTGTATGCCCCAACAGAAACTAATGAAGAAGAAGTAAAAGAAGCTTTTTATGATGATATATCTAGGGCGTATAGTAAAATATCTAGACATGATATGATAATAATGATGGGGGATTTTAATGCCAAAATTGGCAAGGAAAATTTTATAAAAAATGTAGCAGGAATGCAATCACTCCACTCACAAACGAGCGAAAACGGTATACGTCTAGCAAACTTCGCCTCAGAAAATAATTTGTGGATAAGCAGCGTTTCATTTCAACATAAGAGAATCCATAAACAAACATGGAAGATACCAGGCCAACAAAGAGCGAATCAAATAGATCACATACTGGTAGATAAAAGACACGCGACCTCAATATTAGATGTCAAATCATGTAGAGGAGCCAACTGTAATTCGGATCACTATATGATTAAAGTTAAAATTCGGCAACGTCTATCCACAATTAACTCTAATAGAAACGCTTTTAGAAGAATAAAATGGGACACGGACAAGATGGACACAAATGAAAATGCAAAACTTGTATACCAGCAAACTCTATCGCACAAATTCGGAAACATTTCTATGAACAGCAATCCCTCAGAAAACTGGAAACATATACATGAGGTGATTAAAGACACAGCTGTAGAAATCATTGGAAAGCAACCAAGAAACAATAATAATTGGTATGATTCAGAATGTAAAAGAATCAATGAGGTAAAAAACGAAGCATGGAAAAAACAACTAGCATGCAACACAAGAAATAATCGATTAGACAATGAAAACAAAAGAAGAGAAGCAAAAAAGATAATGAAAAGAAAAAAAAAAGAAGATCTCAGGAATAAAATCCTAGCGTTAGAAGAGAGTTCCAAGAACCAAGCTAAAAGATTTTATCAAGGAATAAAATATCAAACCACGACATTCCAACCAAGACTAAATGTCTGCAAAAGTAAAGAAGGGGAATTGTTAATGGAAGAAGATAAAATCCTAGAACGATGGTGCGAGTATTTTCAGGAAACTTTAAACAAGCCGGTCACTGAAATTAACAACATGCTACCACTACAAACAGTAGAAAACACAATAAGCCAACCCACAATAGAAGAAACCCAAATGGCGATTGGAAAGTTAAAAAATGGGAAAGCTAGCGGAAAAGACTCCATTGTAGCTGAACTAATAAAATATGGAGGTGAGCTCATCATTTCCATATGGAACACTGAGAGCATTC
This sequence comes from Dolichopus griseipennis, assembly GCA_963082915.1. Classification (NCBI taxonomy): domain Eukaryota; kingdom Metazoa; phylum Arthropoda; class Insecta; order Diptera; family Dolichopodidae; genus Dolichopus; species Dolichopus griseipennis. The sequence goes on from OY720441.1 coordinate 109,259,448, forward strand.
CCGAAGCTTGGCTAGGTAGTATAATTTTCCCGGTGCATAAGAAAGGAGATAAGAAAATTTGTAATAATTAAAGAGGCATCACCCTACTCAATGTAGCGTACAAAATATTCACAAATGTACTGTATGATAGGATGTATGGAATAGCAGACAAAATTATAGGTGAATATCAATGTGGGTTTAGAAAAAAATGCTTCGCATTAAGTCAAATCTTTGAAAAATCACAAGAATACTCTAGAGATATTCATTGCTTATTCATAGATTTTAAGCAGGCTTTCGACAGGATCAACAGCGAAAAATATTCGGAGTAATGCAGAGACTGGGTATACCGGAAAAACCAATAAGACTCACCTGCATCACACTGAAAAACACCAAAGCGAAGGTACTTGTACAAGGTAAACTTACTAACTCGTTTAATATAGATTCTGGAGTAAAACAAGGAGATGCACTGTCCACGTTAATCTTCAATATTATGCTACACTATGCAATAAAAGAAATTGATCCAGGGACTACTATTTTTATTAAGTCATTCCAGATATGCGCATATGCGGATGACATAGCAATACTCGCACGTAATAGAAATGTTTTGAAAGAAGTATGTACTAAGCTCGTTGAAACCACGGCAAACATTGGTTTAGAAATAAACGAAGATAAAACGAAATACTTCATCAAAACCAGAACGCCTAGGAATGCAGAAAATCTTCATTTACAGCACAACACTTTTGAAAACGTGACACAATTCAAATATTTAGGTGTTCTTTTTTCAAATACAACCGACTCCTCAATAGCAATTAAAGAACGAATCAGTGCTGCAAATAAAAGCTACTTCGCGCACTCGAAACTTCTAAAATCCAAGCTTCTAACAAGATCTACAAAGCTCAAAATATATAAAACACTAATAAGACCAATCCTTACTTACGGATGTGAAGTATGGAACTTAAAAGTAGCAGACTGTAAAATGCTCTCAATTTTTGAGAGAAAAATATTAAGAAGAATATACGGGCTAGTTAGAATTGATGACAACATTTACAGGGCAAGATTTAATCATGAACTCGAAGCACTTATACAACACAAAACCGTTATTCGATTCATAAAATCGCAGAGAATAAGATGGCTAGGCCACATTATCCGCATGCCGAATGAAACAGTCCTAAAAAGAATTTTCATGCATCGTGAACAAGGAACCCGAGCGAGAGGAAGACCAAAAAGCAGGTGGTTGGAAATGGTTGAAGCAGACTTAAATACCATGAATGTTAGAAATTATAACACCCTAGCAAGTGATCGAGGAGAATGGAGGAGAGTAGGCGAGGAAGCTTTGGCTCACAGAGGGCTGTAATGCTAAGAAAGAAGAAGAAGATGTTAGTAAAGTACATATTTTTAATTGCAAAAAACTTTTGTTGAGTCAATATTTAATTAATTTGTCGTTATAAAAGTGTAATAAGATCCTAGATTAAGGTTCACTGGACTTGAAAAAAAAAAATAAAACTTTTTAATTTCTTAATTTATAAAAAAAAATTTATAGTTTTTTAATTACAAAAATAGGAATTGTTTCATGGAGTGAAGGCTGTGCTCAACCTGATCATCCTGGTGTTTATACCATTATAGAGTAATTCACTAAGGGACTTGTGTTCGAAGTAATACTCAAGATGCATGCCTTTGTTAAAATATGCTTATAAAATCATTTTTTCATTATTTTGATTTAATGTTATTAATTTTAGTTTTATTTATTTAAATTTTTTAGTATTTTGAAGGTTTTTTTAATATATAAATTTAAAAACCTTGAAATATTTTTTTTTTTTAAATCACTAATTAAAGTCCATAAATTTCGAAATTGATACATAAATAACATGGTCTACAGTAAACATCAGTTTGAACAAATAATCGGCAAAATAAATTTTATGAAAGGCTCCACAGAAAAAATCAGTATAAGTATAACATATATAAAAACTTCATTTAAAGCTTTTCAGTTACATTTTTATATAGTTTAATACCCGCTTGATCGTACTTTGAAGTGAATACACCAAATTTGCCATTGCTTTTGAGACGCTTGTTACCAGTTCCGTTTTCTCAATAGAGGCTTATTAAAATTGAGCCGAACGGGTTATATAAGCTACTTTACAAGTTCTGTTTTTTATGAATACCACTACATATTTAACGAGGAAAATTATAGTGATCATGTTTTACAAAAGTCAATTTTTTAAAAAGTTACAAATGTACAAACGTCAAACGATAGCTGCTTTTATAAGAATTATAAATATTTGTAATACAAATGTTTGATTGCCAAACCGTAATTTAATTTACCCTTATGTGAAACTCTATTTTTTCAAAATTTCTGACCCCTTGTATTTTCTAAATTATTTGTCTTAAGAACTTGAAATGAGGGAATTTACATCTCGAAAAAGTGTTATGAGTGTTTTAAGAAAACTTTTTAGTATTACGCTCAATTTACAAGCTATTTAAGAGGTTAATATTTGAAAATTTGCTATTTTTATCTGTCCAATTGTTTTGCATTAATATGCAAAAATTACAACCCTTACAGTTTATTTTAACGTGAGCTAGTATAGTTTTTCTTAGAATTATTAAGGGGTTTTCTTAAAATTGAAGAAATTGTCACTTGTTTTTTACAATTATTTACAATTTTTACAATTTTCTTAAATAACAGTTTATAGCAAAATTGTTATAAGCTAAATAATCTTTACCCAAAATTTAATAGAAGAATAATTTGTTTAAATAATTTTTTTGATTTAAAATTCAAATTAAATGAATATTATAATTTTTTTTATTATTTATTACAATTTATGTTAATCTGGAAAAGTTTTCAAATGGACAAGCAGAACTGAAATAAATCCTAAATAATAAATTTCAAAACAAAATAAATTTTTCTCCCATTTACATAAAGTTAAAAATTATATTTATTATTAAAGTAAAGCTAACTCAATCTTTTAAATTTTAACAATAACAACGTTCGCTCAAGAAATTTCTTTTATTAAGAAATATCTTAATACTCGTAGATTAATTTCATTAAATCTCATTAGCGATTCTCAATACATATAATTTTAATTTAATTAACAAATGTTAGAAATAAAAAACAAGGATGGAACCAAGGGCTAAAAAAGCACATTTTAAAAATTATATTGTGTTAAAAACTGAGTTTAATTTTGGAAATATAGATACTGGTCACTAAGTCACTTTTTAAAACAGTAAATTTTTAATTTTTTATTCCTAATAGTCTGTTAATGGGGAAGGTTGCCAAATTGAGAGACACTTTGTTCAATTTAAAGAATCGCTCTTAATTTTAAGAAAAACCCTTAACATATGTTAAAATATAATGTTGGACCTTTAAATTTTGTATATTAATAAAAACAAGTAAAGAAACAGTGAATCGGTGAAACCGACTTAGAAATACCCTACACCTATTTGGTTTAAACTTAATAACATATCCATAAGTCATTTTAACACCATAAAAGCTGTTATTAATTCGATCGTAAGGCATAGCTAACCAAATTTACTTTATAATACTAAAAACATTTTCTAATTACACTATCTCTTAAAGAATTCTTTCTAATTTATCTATTTAAAAATATTGAAAAACAAAAAAAACTTGAAATAAATGCAAAATTTTTTAATTCCAATTCAGCTACAAAATGAAAAAATTCTATTTATTAAATTTTGTGAGAAAAAGATAATCAAAGCATAATATATTTAATAATCCAAATTTTTCAGAATTGCAATTATTTTAAATGGCTAGTTAATATACCTAATAGAAAAGCTTATACGCTCAAATATGCAATAAATGTATTTCTAAAATAAACTTACAAATTTAGACCTTTTCATATAATTTATTTAAATATAATAATAAATTTTAAATTTTAATAAATGCAGCAAATACCTTTGAACATAGCTGAACCACTACAATTAAGTCTAAATTATGGGGACACATAGGAAATAGAAAACATATTCTTTGGCTTCGAAATTAAACTCGACCACAACCAATTCCCATGGTACTTTCATTACTAGTAACCTAGAGTTTAAATTTCATCAAAATAGCGGCATTATTTTTTGAGTTATGGTGTTTTCAAGATATATGTTTGTTAGCCCTTGAACTTTTCAAGGGTTCCAGAATCCGAAACCATGGTACGATTTCGCCCATATGCAGTCCCCGTCATACTTTCAATGCTAGTTAACCCTTGTACACAATTGGAACGTTCTATCTTAATTTTAAATTACTAGTTTTATTAATTTCGATGACAAGCTTTTACACATTGGGGGTCTAAGAGAGGTACTGAACCACCACTCCAATTGATCCAAAATTAGAGGGGCACGCAGGAACTAGTAAAAAACACCCATGTGCCAAATTTGAAGCTTCTACATTTGTTTCAAGTTAATATCTTTATTAATTTCGAAAATATGCTTTAAGGTCCTCGGAACTAAGTGGCTGGTCCCCACCCACTACTCCAATTAGGCTAAAATTTCAAAGAGAATAAGGAAATCGAAAGCGACAACCTGATACCAAATTTCGAGGTTCTATCTTCATTGGTTTCGGAATTATGCTTGTTTGGCCTAAATTCGATCAAAAAGTTCTATGTTTCGAACCCATTGTCCAATACTCACCACGCAATCGCCGCCGTAGTTTTATTACCAATGATCTACACCACAAATTTCATGAAGATAGCGTCATTAGTTGTTGAGTTATCGCGATTTTTTAGATATGTTCGTTAGCCCTGAAACCGATTAAAAGGTCCAGAATCCGAACCCTTGGGCTGATTTCGCCCTTATACAGTCCGCGTTGTACTTATAGAACTAGTTAAACCTTGTACAAAATTTGAACGTTCTATCTTAATTTTAAGTTACTATTTTTATTAATTTCGATTATAAGCTTTTAAAACTTGGATGGTCTAAGAGGGGTACTGAACCACCACTCCAATTGATCCCAAATTAGGGGGACACGCAAATATAGTAAAGAATACCCTTGTGCCAAATTTTAAGATTCTACATTTTTTCAAGTTGTTTTCTTTATTAATTTTAAAGATATGTTTGAAGGTCTTCGGGAATGTGTGTCTGGTCCCCAACCCACTACTCCAATGAGGCCCAAATTTCCAAGACACTTAGGAAATAGGAAGGGACAGCCTGATACCAAATTTGGAGGTTCTATCTTCATTGGTTTCGGAATTATGCTCGTTTGGCCTAAATTCGATCAAAAAGTTCTAGGTTCCGAACCCATATTCCAATCCCGAACATACGCAATCCCCGTAGTAGTTTCATTACTAGTAACCTACAGCACAAATTTGATGAAGATAGCGTCATTAGTTGTTGAGTTATCATAATTTTTTATATATGTTCGTTAGCCCTTCGATTGATTAAAAGGTCCAGAATCCGAACCCATGGGCCGATCTCGCGGACGGACGGACGGACATGGCTATACCGACTCAGTAGGTCACGCTGATCACAAATATATATACTTTTCCATATCTAGCTTGCTTCCTTTAGATGGTTACAAACACCATACCAAAGTTAATATACCCCTTTACCTATTCTAAAGGTGTAGGGTATGAAAATTTGGACAAGTATTCAAGTTACAGGTGCTCAAAAATTGCAAAATTTAAATTTTGGATCCCTAACAGCTTTTAAACTCAATCTCAGTTTCAACTCCATCAGCAGAATAAAAAAATTTTCTTAAACGACTCCTAATAATTTCTGAGGTTCTAACTTCTCCCAAAATTTCTAGCTTGAACCGTTCAGAAGTTATGTGGGACCAAAAATTTTGCAAAAATTGAGTTTTGGATAACTGTAAATTTTAGTTCCGTATGGCAACCCAATGAATTTTTTAAAAACTTGTAAAGCTTATAAAAGCAGTTGTCATTTGGCATTTTGAGATTGAAAATAATACCTTAAGAACTTTTGTTATAATGTTATTAATGTGGGGTTTCTTCCAAATTTGAGGGGCTAGAGCTCCGTAACGGACGCAGCTATAGATAGAAGTTCTTCCATGACATTGATTTTTTGCAATACCTACCAGTAGTTAAAATTTCTTCTCTTTATTTTAAACGGTGTAAAAGTTTGTGTAAACATACGAACACACGGATGGACGGTCAAAAAAGCGATTTGAATATTTTAACATTTTTAAATTAAATTAAGCAAAAACTAGTAAAGAATCAGTGAGTCGGTGCAACGGACTTAGAAATATCCTACACCTGTTTAGTTCAAATTTAATGGGAAGTTCTTAAGTCATTTTAAAACCATAAAAGCTTTTATTAGCTAACGAAATTGATTGCAATACTAAAAACATTTTCTAATTATTTTATCAGTTCAAAAATTTTAAAAATATTAAACAATAAATAAACTTGAAATAAATGGTTCGTAAAATGCAATTCTTCTTCTTCTTCTTCATTTAGCGTTACAGCTCGGGGTGAGCTAAAGCCTTCTTCGTAATACTCCACCAGAAAGATCGATCCTGCGCAGAACTCTGCCAGTTTTCCACACTCATTTTTCGGCAGTCTTTCTCGATGTTATCTTTCCATCTCGTTCTGGGCCTGCCTCTTGCTCTACTGTATAGTGGTCTGGTTTTGAAAATTCTTTGTTGAGGGCGATTTTCATTCATTCTTATTATATGCCCTGCCCATCGTAGCCGCTGTGCCTTTACAAACTTTACAATATCTTCGCCATTAATTATGTTATTGATGTTTTCATTACTTCTCCTTTGATATTCTCCGTTTTCTAATCTTATTGGGCCAAAGATTTTTCGGATAATTTTTTTTTCAAATATACGTAGCTGTTCTTCATCTCTCAGTGTAAGCGTCCAGCATTCACATCCATATGTTACTATTGGCTTTATTATTGTTTTATAAATTACAAGTTTTGTTTACCTTGTAAGGATTCTTGACTGCAATAGTTTTTTATTAATATAATAGCTTCTGTATCCAAATTTTAATTTTCGTTGACACTAAGGACATTGGAAGAGGCACACAGATACCGAATTTGAAGATTCTATCTTCATTGGGTCCGGAATTATGCTTCTTTGGCCTAAATTCGATCAAAAACTTCCAGGATCCGAACCCATGGTCCGATCTCTACCACACACAATTCCCGTCATAGTCTCATTACTAGCAACCTACAGCACAAATTTCATAAAGGTAGCGCCATTAGTTGTTGAGTTATCCTTGTTTTTTTTTACGTTAATTAGCCCTTAGAACAATTAAAAGGCCCAGAATCCGAACCCATCGGGCGATTTCGCCCATAAGCAATACCCGCCGTACTTTAAGTCCTGGTAATCTACAGTTAAAATTTTATCAAGATAGTTCCATTAGATTTAGAGTTATCGTGCCTACGGACGGACGAACATGGCTATATCGACTTAGGTTGTCCCGCAAATTACAAATATATATACTTTTCCATATCTAGCTTTCTTCCTTTAGGTGGTTACAAATTCCATACCAAAGTTAACTTCATAGGTGTAGGGTATAAAAAGAAACCTTTTGCAAATTTATGAAAACCTTCCACAAAGGGTTTCCTTGCAAAAGGTTTCATTTAATTTATTAGCTTTGGAAAAGATTTCATTTAATTTGTTACCAACGAAGTAACCAATAATATTTGAGAAGGTTTAGTTCAATTTTTTTTATTTTTTTAATATTTGCCTCTTTATTATATTTTTAGTATTTTAAATCAATAAATAAAATAAATAAATAAATAAATAAACGAAATACTTACTACAAATAAGGTACAACTGCACTACTACAACATACTGCTATTAATACATCTAAATATATCAACTTAAGTACTTTATTTAAAATATATGTGTTGAAATAAAAAGGCAGTTATTATGCCTACAAAAAGAAAAATTCATAAAACAAGTGATTAAAAAAACCAAGGATTTTTAAAAAAAAAATTTTAAAATTATATAGGATTTCTTACTGAGTATTTTATCATTATTTTTATAAAAATATATATTAAAATAAATGATATTATAATTTTGTTATTTCCTCAAGTTATTAATTATGAATAATAGTTATCTCAACACTCAGAATATAAACCCAATGCACTTAAGAAAACCTGTTGTTGGAGCTTCAATATTAACGTTTAATTTTGGAAAAAACATACACTAGTGAATAAGTTACTGTTTTACATAAAAGTTTTAATTTTTAAGTTCTAAGAAAGGTTCATTAGTTGTTGAGTTATCATAATTTTTTATATATGTTCGTTGGCCCTTCGATCGATTAAAAGGTCCAGAATCCGAACCCATGGGCCGATCTCGCCCATATGCAATCCCCGCCGTACTTTCAGTCCTAGTAACCTACAGTTAAAATTTCATCAAGATAGCTTCATTATTTTTTGAGTTATCGTGCCTACGGACGGACAGACGGACATGGCTATACCGACTCAGGAGGTCACGCTGATCACAAATATATATACTTTTCCATATCTAGCTTACTTCCTTTAGATGGTTACAAACACCATACTAAAGTTAATATACCCCTTTACCTATTCTATAGGTGTAGGGTATAAAAATTTGGACAGGTATTCAAGTTACAGGTGCTCAAAAATTGCAAAATTTAAATTTTGGATCCCTAACAGCTTTTAAACTCAATCTCAGTTTCAACTCCATCAGCAGAACCAAAAAATTTTCTTAAACGACTCCTACTAATTTCTGAGGTTCTAACTTCTCCCAAAATTTCTAGCTTTAACCGATCAGAAGTTATGTGGGACCAAAAATTTTGCAAAAATTGAGTTTTGGATAACTGTAAATTTTAGTTCCGTATGGCAACCCAATGAATTTTTTAAAAACTTGTGAAGCTTATAAAAGCAGTTGTCATTTGGCATTTTGAGATTAAAAATAATACCTTAAGAACTTTTGTTATAACGTTTTTAATGTAGGGTTTCTTCCAAATTTGAGGGGCTAGAGCCCCGTAACGGACGCAGCTATAGATAGAAGTTCTTCCATGACGTTGATTTTTTGCAATACCTACCAGTAGTTAAAATTCCTTCTCCTTATTTTAAACGGTGTAAAAGTTTGTGTAAACATACGAACACACGGACGGACGGTCAAAGTCAAAATTAAGAAAAACCTTTAACACTTGTTGAAACTTTCGTTTTGCAGCTTTCAATTTTGTTTGAAATAAACAAAAATTTTGACAGGTAATCAAGTTATAGGTGTTAAAAAGCAAAATTCATAGCACCATATTAATTTTTGGACCCCTTACAGCTCCTAAACTGGGGGCGTAACAAAAAAAAATTCGGAACTGAATTTTACTTATTTCTGAGGGCCTAACTTCTCCCAAGACTTCAAGTTTCTAGATTGAGTCGCTCAGAAGTTATGAAGGTTCTTCCATGAAATTATTTTTTTTGCAATACCTTTCCGTATTTAAAATTTCTTCTCTCTATTTCAAACGGTGTAAAAGTTTGTGTAAACATACGGACAGACGGACAGACGGACGGACGGACGGACGGACGCACAAAGTTAAAATTAAGAAAAATACATATACTGTGCATACATATATGGATCGGGTATATTAAAATTGCTCCATTGATCTAGGCGAGCTAGATATAGTTTGAAGGGAACGTATCTGATCAGCACCGAAAAGTAAATCGATCTACCTATGTGTGTCTGTCCGTTCGTCCATCCGAGTGTCAGCACCATAACTCAAAAACTAAAAGGACCAGAGTTTTGAAATTCACACAAAGTCATATTTAGGAAATTTCTAGGTACCCTATTGTTTTTGGTTAAAATTGGACCCAAGCTTCGGGGAGCTGCCATTCAACTTTTTTGCACCAATATGAATTTCTTCAAAACTAATTATACAAAAATTATAAATGAAAATTACACACTGTTAGATATATAATGAATCAAGCACTTATATGAAGTTTCAAAATGTTACGGCCCCATTTTCGGGTAGCTGCCATACAAATTTGTCAATTGGATAACTACGAATCTAATGAAGCTACGAGGTTAAAGTTAAAACTGGGCAGGTAAAGTAATAAGGCAAGTTACTTGGCCAAGTTGTAAATCACTCATCACACATTATGGGATAGGATAAGTTAAATTTTTTTAGCTATTTTACTTTTTTATATTTTTTTTTGTAATATATGTAATAGCATAAGGGAAATAAATAAAGGTTTTTTTCAATTAACATAATAGTGGGTATGCACGGGTATCTAAAAGTTCACAAGAGCTTTTTAAAATTAAAAAAATAATGGTGTGATAACTGCTTTATTTTTAATATGCAATATTAAACTGCCCAAAGACTATCTATTTTATAGAATACAATTGTCGTTAGTCAAATACCCTTATCATATAGAGTGGTTTTTAATTTTTAAAAAAGCGATTTGAATATTTTAACATTTTTAAATTAAATTAAGCAAAAACTACTAAAGAATCAGTGAGTCGGTGCAACGGACTTAGAAATATCCTACACCTGTTTAGTTCAAATTTAATGGGAAGTTCTTAAGTCATTTTAAAACCATAAAAGCTTTTATTAGTTTGATCGTAAGACATAGCTAACGAAATTGATTGCAATACTAAAAACATTTTCTAATTATTTTATCAGTTCAAAAATTTTAAAAATATTAAACAATAAATAAACTTGAAATAAATGGTTCGTAAAATGCAATTCTTCTTCTTCTTCTTCATTTAGCGTTACAGCTCGGGGTGAGCTAAAGCCTTCTTCGTAATACTCCTCCAGGAAGATCGATCCTGCGCAGAACTCTGCCAGTTTTCCACACTCATTTTTCGGCAGTCTTTCTCGATGTTATCTTTCCATCTCGTTCTGGGCCTGCCTCTTGCTCTACTGTATAGTGGTCTGGTTTTGAAAATTCTTTGTTGAGGGCGATTTTTATTCATTCTTATTATATGCCCTGCCCATCGTAGCCGCTGTGCCTTTACAAACTTTACAATATCTTCGCCATTAATTATGTTATTGATGTTTTCATTACTTCTTCTTTGATATTCTCCGTTTTCTAATCTTATTGGGCCAAAGATTTTTCGGATAATTTTTCTTTCAAATATACGTAGCTGTTCTTCATCTCTCAGTGTAAGCGTCCAGCATTCACATCCATATGTTACTATTGGCTTTATTATTGTTTTATAAATTACAAGTTTTGTTTGCCTTGTAAGGATTCTTGACTGCAATAGTTTTTATACCCGTGCATACATATATGAACATCGGGTATATTAAAATTACTCCTCCGTTTGTAACGCATCGAAATATAAGAGCTAGATATAGTGTCAAGGGTACGTATCGAATCAGCATCGAAAAGTGAATCGATCTAGCTATGTGTGTCCGTCCGTCCGTCCGTCAGCACGATAACTCAAAAACTAAAATGGCTAGAGTCTTGAAATTCACACAAAGTTATTTTTAGACAATTTCTAGGTTCCCTATTGTTTTTGGTTAAAATCGGACCAAGGCTTCGGGGAGCTGCCATACAACTTTTTTGCACCAATATGAATTTCTTCAAAACTATTTATACTACGGGGATGAAAATTACACACGGTTAGTTTTATAATGACTCCGGCACTTATATGAAGTTTCTAAATGTTAGGGCCCCATTTACGGGGAGCTGCCACACAACTTTTTTGCACCAATATGAATTTCTTCAAAACTATTTATACTACGGGGATGAAAATTACACACGGTTAGTTATATAATGAATCGAGCACTTATATGAAGTTTCAAAATGTTAGGGCCCCATTTTCGGGGGGCTGCCATACAAAGTTTTCGATTCAATAACTGTGAATCTTATAAAGCTACAAGGTTAAAATTAAAATTGGGCAGGTAAATTAATAGGGCAAGTTACTTGGCAAAGTTGGACATCACTCGGACCATCGGACTTTTAGGGTGGGCCAATTTTTTTTTTTTGTTTTTTTTTTTTTTATTTTTTTTTTTTTTTTAAGCTAAAGTTATGGGACAATGAATGAAATTTTTTTTTTTTTTTTTTTGTGATTTTTTTTTTTAATTTTTTTTTTTTTTTAAGCTAAAGTTATGGGACAATGAATGAAAATTTTGTTTTTTGTTTTGTGATTTTTTTTTTTTTTTGTTAATTTTTTTTTTTTTTTTTTACGTCAAAATTATGGGGTAATGAGTTAAATGTATAAGGGAAGTAAATTACGGTTTATTTTATACACCATAGTGGGTATGCACGGGTATCTAAAAGTTGACAAGGGCAACTATAATCTTCCTCGTTTATTAATATAATAGCTTCTGTTTCCTGCGTTTATTCTCTTTTTTATGCACGAGTGTTTAAATATGCATAGTTTTTATGCATACTGTTGTCATTTTTTATTAGTACACCAAGATAATTAAAGTTTGCGACACCTTCAAAATTAAAATCGTTGATTGTAATATTTTGCGGGTTTCTCTGATTTGATCTATTGGACATTCTCATATATTTTGTTTTGGTTTTGTTAATTTCCAGACCTACTTCTCTTGTATTTTCTTCTAATGTCACAAATATTTCTACCAATGTCCTATAGTTCTTAGCTACAATTGCAATATCATCAGCGTAGGCTATAATTTGGTAAGATTTTGTGAAAATGTTACCACCCTTCACAATTTTGCCTACTGCTGGCTCTAAGACCATGTTGAACAGCAGCGCTGACAGCGCGTCGCCTTGCCGAACTCCCGATTTTATCTCAAATTCCACCGAAGCAGTATTTTGTATCAGAACTTTTGCTCGCGATTTGAACATAGTTTCCATTGTCAGATTTACTAATTTGCGGGGCACATTGAATCAGTGAATATGCTATTTTGTTTCTATTTATGCTATCGAAGGCCTGCTTATAGTCAATAAATAAAATATGTAGATCTTGCCCAAATTCATAGCATTTCTCCATGTTTTGTTTTAGTAAATATATTTGGTCGATAGTAGATCGTTGTCTACGGAATCGGCATTGATATTCACCAAGTATTTCTTCAGCATACGGATCAATTTTTTCATATAATATATTTGATAGTATTTTGTACGCCGAATTTAGTAACATAATACCCCTATAGTTATTGCAATTCGTTCTATCTCCCTTCTTATGTATTGGTTTCAGTAGACTTGTTCGCCATTTTTTTGGTATTGTTTCATTAAGCCATATTGCACATAATAATCTGTGTATCGTTTTAAGTAGATACTCCCCCCCGTTACACAATAATTCAGATGTTATCGAATCTTCCCCCGGTGCTTTGTTATTTTTCAATTTCTTTATGGCATTCTTGACATCATTTAATGTGGGTTCATTTACAAGGAATTCGGCTGTGTATATGATATTGTTTTCTGTTTGACATTGTTGATGTGTTTTATTTAGCGTTTCTTTATAATATTCGGTCCGTCTGTCTATAATTTTTTGCTCTTCATTTAATAAGTTACCTTCTTTATCTTTGCATGATGTTAATCTTGGTTGGAAGCTCTTAGTTTGTCTATTGATATTGTTATAGAATTTTTTAACGTTACCGCAATTATGTTCCTCCTGTATTTTTAAAATTTTATTTTTGAGGAATACCCTTTTTTTTTGTTTACATATTTTTGTAGCTATTTTTCGTTTTTCTTTATAATTTTCCATGTTTGATCTGGTACATCTTTGTAGCAGTTTTTTATGAGCTTTATTTTTAATGTTTATGGCTTCTCTGCATTCATTATCAAACCATTCGGAGTCTCTTTGTTGTTGTTTCTCACCAATGGTATTTCTTGCACTTGCAGTTATGGCAGTTTCTATTCTTCTCCACTCATCGTCTATGTTTATATCTTCAATCCTACTATCATTTTCAGGTATACAACTTCTTATCTCATTTTAAAACTGTTCAATTATCTCATCATTTCTTAATTTATCACTATCCCACTTAATTCTACGTAATCCTCTACTTTTCGGAACGTTCGATATTCTTTGACGTAGTACGGCTTTGACTAGATATTGATCACTGTCACAGTTTGCCCCTCTGTAGCTTCTTGTGTCAATTATTGATGATGACCACCTTGATGAGATTAGTACATGGTCCTTCTGGTTTGTCCTATTCGAACCTGGAATTTTCCTTGTACCTTTATATATATTTTTCCTCTCAAATAATGTGCTTTTGATTTTTAAGGCGTTTTCATTTGCGAATTGTAGAAGGAGATGTCCATTTTCGCTGGTTTCATCGTATAGAGAATATTTGCCAGCTATTTTCTGTGTTTCTTCTTCTTTTCCTATTTTTGCATTGAAATCTCCTAGTATAATTGTCGTATCGTAGTTGGGTACTTTTTCACATACCGCACTTAGTTTTAAATAAAATTCCTCCTTCGCTATGTCATCCGCTTCTTCGGTTCGCGCATATGCTGATATTATTGTTATGTTGTTGAATTTTCCTTTAACTCTCATAGCGCATATTCTTTCATTTTGTGGGGTGAATCCTCCTAATATATTTTTCTGCACTGATTTACTAACAATGAACCCTGTTCCATGTAAACCTGATCTTTGTGTGTTACCACTGTAGAATAATGTATATCTCCGTTTTTTAATTTCTCCGCAGCCTTTCCATCTTATTTCTTGTAAGCAGTGATGTCTATGTTGTTCTTAATGACTTCTTCGGCTATTTCATTCATTTTACCTGCCTGTAACATTGTTCTTATATTCCAAGTAGCTAATCTTAAATCATTTTCCTTATTCACGAGCCGGGTCTGGTTTCCATTTGTATCAATCATATTTATCCGAGGCGTATTTGAAGATCTCATAACAAGCTTCTTTTTCCGGTGTACGAATGTTAACCGTACGACCAACCCCCAACCTGGAGGACCGGGTCATTTGTTTTCGAAGTTTTCGTTTTCTAGCCTTTGAGAAGCCAATCTCGAGATGTACAAAGCAGCACCTTCGGCAGTTGCTTCAAGAAATCGAACAGCAGAAAGGAGTCTAGATAGCTATGCTATCAGGACTTTTCACTGATCGATACTTCATTCCCTGCACGCTCTATCTATTAGCCTGTTTCATCAGTTATCAGGAACGACCACGTGGAGGTTGATAGATGCGGTTTCCCCCCCTCCCCACCCATCGATCGTAAAATGCAATTACAAATTATTAATTATATCTTCTATTAAATATTTAAAACTTTTTATCCAATACAATAAAATTTTACACGCATGCAGCAACTACTTCTTTTCTGGATTTTTAGCTGTAGTGCATTTACTGTCGAATGATTTAGTACCCTTGATTAATTATTTCAATTTTAAATAATTTTAAAATTGGTCTTTTTCGAAAGAAATATTAATTTGTAATAACCTAAATATAAAAGTTTATACAATTTGAATACAATTTGATGGATATACTTTAATGTCAATTAAAACCATTAATGCTTTTATTAGCTTTTTATCAAACTCCCCTCCCCACCCATCGATCGTAAAATGCAATTACAAATTATTAATTATATCTTCTATTAAATATTTAAAACTTTTTATCCAATACAATAAAATTTTACACGCATGCAGCAACTACTTCTTTTCTGGATTTTTAGCTGTAATGCATTTACTGTCGAATGATTTAGTACCCTTGATTAATTATTTCAATTTTAAATAATTTTAAAATTGGTCTTATTCGAAAGAAATATTAATTTGTAATAACCTAAATATAAAAGTTTATACAATTTGAATACAATTTGATGGATATACTTTAATGTCAATTAAAACCATTAATGCTTTTATTAGCTTTTTATCAAACTTATTAATCAAAATATACAATAGATGTATTTCTAAAATACAATGACAAATATAGATCTTTTCATATAATTTATTCATATATAAAAATAAATTTTACAACTTAAGTATCGTACTCAATTTCTTAATTATGCATCATCGGCTGGGTGGCACAGTGGTTAGAGTGCCGACTTTTCATGCGACAGGCCCCGGGTTCGAATCCCAGTGAAAGTGCAAAAACTTTTTTCTGGTTTTCAACTCGACTCAGTTCCCATTCGCCTTTAGGTTCAAATTAATGGCTTAATTAATAATTAATAATTATATATCTTTAATAAAAAATACATAAATATAACAATATAAACAAATAAAAAATGTAAACAAATAATATTAATTAAGTAATATAACTCGCAGATATAGAATATCATATAACTCAAATACAAAATGTTACAATATAAACAAAAAATAGAATTGTAAATATAGAAATCTAAGGTTTCTACATTTTATAAGGCCTATCTCATGTTTAAATTGTATGTGGAATTCAATAAGACCAATTATAATAACACGAATATAATATGACCCCCTGTTCCAACATGCACCAATGGTATTGACAGGCTTATTAGCCTTACAATTGAACAGTTCGCGCTTAAAAAAAAAAAAAAAAAAAAAAATGTGTTTATTGAAAATCTAAGACATTTCTACGTGTTATAAGGTGTAGTACTATCTCATGTTTAAATTGTATTTGGAATTCATTTTGATCAGTACTAATATATGAATATATCTTCCCTGTTTCGACATGCACATATATAGTCAGGCTGTTTAGCCTATCACAGTGAACAGCTAGCACGTAGAGGTGCCGGGAAAAAAAAATCATCGTTTATTAAAAAAATATTTTGTTTTTAATTTATAAAATATAATACATAATATGTTTTATAGTAAAATTCTTAGCCTTTTAAAAATATAAAAGTGTTAAATAAGAACGGAAAAAGAAATAGTGTATTGTATTTAAAATTTCAACCTTTATTAATTTCGAATAATGCTTTAAGATCTTAGGAGTAAAGGAGGTGTTACGCAAACCGCTATTCCAATTATCCATAATCACGTACCACGTACACAAAACAAATAAGAAGAAACACCTGTGCTCTAAATATAAGGTTCTATCTTCTTTGATTTAGAAATTATACTCGTTTCGCCTTAATTCGATTAAAAGCTTCTGGAATCCGAACTCATTCTACGAACTCGACCAGAACCAGTTTCCATGAAACTTTCATTACTAGTACCCTAGAATTTAAATTTCATCAACATAGCGTTATTAGTGTTGGAGTTATGGTGTTTTTAAGATATATGTTTGTTAGCGCTTGAGCTTTGGACTATGGTACGATTTCGCCAATATGTACACAATTGGAATGTTCTATTTTAATTTTAAGTTACTATTTTTATTAATTTTCGATGATAAGTCTTTAAACCTTGGGAGGTCTAAGAGAGTTACCTGTTTCACCACTCCAATTGTTTATAAATTAAGAGAGCACGTAGGAAATAGTAAAGAACACCCTTGTGTTAAATTTGAAGCTTTTACATTTGTTTGAAGATATTATCTTTATTATTTTCAAAAATATGCTTTGAGGTCTTCGAAACTATGTGGATGCTCCCACACCCACTACTCCAAATTGTAATTTTCGTTGACACTAAGGACATTGGAAGAGGCACACAGATACCGAATTTGAAGGTTCTATCTTCATTGGATCCGGAATTATGCTTCTTTGGCCTAAATTCGATCTAAAATTTTCAGGATCCGAACCCATGGTCCGATCTCTACCACACACAATTCCCGTCATAGTCTCATTACTAGCAACCTACAGCACAAATTTCATAAAGGTAGCGCCATTAGTTGTTGAGTTATCCTTGTTTTTTTTATGTTAGTTAGCCCTTAGAACAATTAAAAGGCCCAGAATCCGAACCCATCGGGCGATTTCGCCAATAAGCAATCCCCGCCGTACTTTAAGTCCTGGTAATCTACAGTTAAAATTTCATCAAGATAGTTCCATTAGATTTAGAGTTATCGTGTCTACGGGCGGACGGACATGGCTATATCGACTCAGGATGTCCCGCTGATTACAAATATATATACTTTTCCATATCTAGCTCCCTTCCTTTAGGTGGTTACAAATTCCATACCAAAGTTAACTTCATAGGTGTAGGGTATAAAAAGAAACCTTTTGCAAATTTATGAAAACCTTGCACAAAGGGTTTCCTTGCAAAAGGTTTCATTTAATTTATTAGCTTTGGAAAAGATTTCATTTAATTTGTTACCAACGAAGTAACCAATAATATTTGGGAAGGTTTATTTCAATTTTTTTTATTTTTTTAATATTTGCCTCTTTATTATATTTTTAGTATTTTAAATCAAATAAACGAAATACTTACTACTAATAAGGTACAACTGCACTACTACAACATACTGCTATTAATACATCTAAATATATCAACTTATGTACTTTATTTAAAATATATGTGTTGAAATAAAAAGGCAGTTATTAAGCCTACAAAAAGAAAAATTCATAAAACAAGTGATTAAAAAAACCAAGGATTTTTAAAAAAAAAATTTGAAAATTATATAGGATTTCTTACTGAGTATTTTATCATTATTTTTATAAAAATATATATTAAAATAAATGATAATATTATAATTTTGTTATTTCCTCAAGTTATTAATTATCCCAACACTCAGAATATAAACCCAATGCACTTAAGAAAACCTGTTGTTGGAGCTTCAATATTAACGTTTAATTTTGGAAAAAACATACATTAGTGAATAAGTTACTGTTTTACATAAAAGTTTTAATTTTTAAGTTCTAAGAAAGGTTCCCAAATTTTTGCTAAGCAAACTTATGATAATTCTCAAGGATCTGCCTATCCTCCTCTTGTCCCTACCCTTCCATTATTTTAGGTTCTAGGAAATCAATTGTGAACTCCACCAATATTTGGAATTTTACCTAGAATTTTATTATCTAACTCAAAATGGTTAAAACTAAGAGACCATTTCTTCAATTTAAAGAACCCCTATTCAACTTAATAAAAGCCCTTAACATATTTTGAAACATGATGCTGCAGCTTTAAATTTTGTATATGTGTAAAAAAAAATTTGAACTGGTGTTCAACATACAAGTTCCAAGACACTTAGGAAATAGGAAAGGACAGCCTGATACCAAATTTGGATGTTCTATCTTCATTGTTTTCGGAATTATGCTCGTTTGGCCTAAATTCGATCAAAAAGTTCTAGGTTCCGAACCCATATTCCAATCCCGAACATACGCAATCCCCGAAGTAGTTTCATTACTAGTAACCTACAGCACAAATTTGATGAAGGTAGCGTCATTAGTTGTTGAGTTATTATAATTTTTTATATATGTTCGTTAGCCTTTCGATCGATTAAAAGGTCCAGAATCCGAACCCATGGGCCGATCTCGCCCATATGCAATCCCCGCCGTACTTTCAGTCCTAGTAACCTACAGTTAAAATTTCATCAAGATAGCTTCATTATTTTTTGAGTTATCGTGCCTACGGACGGACGGACGGGCGGACATGGCTATACCGACTCAGGAGGTCACGCTGATCACAAATATATATACTTTTCCATATCTAGCTTGCTTCCTTTAGATGGTTACAAACACCATACCAAAGTTAATATACCCCTTTACCTATTCTATAGGTGTAGGGTATAAAAATTTGGATAGGTATTCAAGTTACAGGTGCTCAAAAATTGCAAAATTTAAATTTTGTATCCCTAACAGCTTTTAAACTCAATCTCAGTTTCAACTCCATCAGCAGAACAAAAAAATTTTCTTAAACGACTCCTACTAATTTCTGAGGTTCTAACATCTTCCAAAATTTCTAGCTTGAACCGTTCAGAAGTTATGTGGGACCAAAAATTTTGCAAAAATTGAGTTTTGGATAACGGTAAATTTTAGTTCCGTTTTTTTAATGAATTTTTTAAAAACTTATAAAGCTTATAAAAGCAGTTGTCATTTGGCATTTTGAGATTGAAAATAATACCTTAAGAACTTTTGTTATAACGTTTTAAATGTAGGGTTTCTTCCAAATTTGAGGGGCTAGAGCTCCGTAACGGACGCAGCTATAAATAGAAGTTCTTCCATGACATTGATTTTTTGCAATACCTACCAGTAGTTAAAATTCCTTCTCTTTATTTTAAACGGTGTAAAAGGTTGTGTAAACATACGAACACACAGACGGACGGTCAAAGTCAAAATTAAGAAAAACCTTTAACACTTGTTGAAACTTTCGTTTTGCAGCTTTCAATTTTGTTTGAAATAAACAAAAATTTTGACAGGTAATTAAGTTATAGGTGTTATAAAGCAAAATTCATAGCACCATATTAATTTTTGGACCCCTTCAGCTCCTAAACTGGGGGCGTAACAAAAAAAAATTCGGAACTGACTCTTACTTATTTCTGAGGGCCTAACTTCTCCCAAGACTTCAAGTTTCTAGATTGAGTCGCTCAGAAGTTATGAAGGTTCTTCCATGAAATTATTTTTTTTGCAATACCTTCCCGTATTTAAAATTTCTTCTCTCTATTTTAAACGGTGTAAAAGTTTGTGTAAACATACGGACAGAAGGACGGACGGACGGACGGACGCACAAAGTTAAAATTAAGAAAAATACATATACCGTGCATACATATATGGATCGGGTATATTAAAATTGCTCCACTGATCTAGACGAGCTAGATATAGTTTGAAGGGAACGTATCTGATCAGCACCGAAAAGTAAATCGATCTACATATTATGTGTGTCTGTCCGGCCGTCCGTCCGAGTTTCAGCACCATAACTCAAAAACTAAAAGGACCAGAGTTTTGAAATTCACACAAAGTCATATTTAGGCAATTTCTAGGTACCCTATTGTTTTTGGTTAAAATTGGACCAAGGCTTCGGGGAGCTGCCATTCAACTTTTTTGCACCAATATGAATTTCTTCAAAACTAATTATACAAAAATTATAAATGAAAATTACACACTGTTAGATATATAATGAATCAAGCACTTATATGAAGTTTCAAAATGTTACGGCCCCATTTTCGGGTAGCTGCCATACAAATTTGTCAATTGGATAACTACGAATCTAATGAAGCTACGAGGTTAAAGTTAAAACTGGGCAGGTAAAGTAATAAGGCAAGTTACTTGGCCAAGTTGTAAATCACTCATCACAATTTATGGAATAGGATAAGTCAAATTTTTTTAGCTATTTTACTTTTTTAAATTTTTTTTTTAATATATGTAATAGCATAAGGGAAATAAATAAAGGTTTTTTTCAATTAACATAATAGTGGGTATACACGGGTATCTAAAAGTTTATAATAGCCACTATAATCTTTCTCGTTTTATTTACGTTTTGTTTAAATATTACTTTTTGAAATTAAAAAAATAATGGTGTGATAACTGCTTTATTTTTAATATGCAATATTAAATTGCCCAAAGACTATCTATTTTATAGAATACAATTGTCGTTAGTCAAATACCCTTATCATATAGAGTGGTTTTTAATTTTTAAAAAAGCGATTTGAATATTTTAACATTTTTAAATTAAATTAAGCAAAAACTAGTAAAGAATCAGTGAGTCGGTGCAACGGACTTAGAAATATCCTACACCTGTTTAGTTAAAATTTAATGGGAAGTTCTTAAGTCTTTTTAAAACCATAAAAGCTTTTATTAGTTTGATCGTAAGACATAGCTAACGAAATTGATTGCAATACTAAAAACATTTTCTAATTATTTTATCAATTCAAAAATATTAAAAATATTAAACAATAAATAAACTTGAAATAAATGGTTCGTAAAATGCAATTACAAAATTAAATATTTAAAACTTTTTATCCAATACAATAAAATTTTACACGCATGCAGCAACTAGTTCTTTTCTGGATTTTTAGCTGTAAAATATACAATAAATGTATTTCTAAAATACAATGACAAATATAGATCTTTTCATATAATTTATTCATATATAAAAATAAATTTTACAACTTAAGTATCGTACTCAATTTCTTAATTATGCATCATCGGCTGGGTGGCACAGTGGTTAGAGTGCCGACTTTTCATGCGACAGGCCCCGGGTTCAAATCCCAGTGAAAGATCAAAAACGTTTTTCTGGTTTTCAACTCGACTCAGTTCCCATTCGCCTTTAGATTCAAATTAATGGCTTAATTAATAATTAATAATTATATATCTTTAATAAAAAATACATAAATATAACAACATAAAGAAATAAAAAACGTAAACAAATAATATTATTAAAATAATATAACTCGCAGATATAGAATACCATATAACTCAAATACAAAATGTTACAATATAAACAAAAAATAGAATTGTAAATATAGAAATCTAAGGTTTCTACATTTTATAAGGCCTATCTCATGTTTAAATTGTATGTGGAATTCAATAAGACCAATTCTAATAACACGAATATAATATGACCCCCTGTTCCAACATGCACTTATAGTATTGACAGGCTTATTAGCCTTACAATTGAACAGTCCGCGCTTAAAAAAAAAAAAAAAAAATCTATTTATTGAAAATCTAAGACATTTCTACGTGTTATAAGGTGTAGTACTATCTCATGTTTAAATTGTATTTGGAATTCATTTTGATCAGTACTAATATATGAATATATCTTCCCTGTTTCGACATGCACATATATAGTCAGGCTGTTTAGCCTATCACAGTGAACAGTTAGCACGTAGAGATACCGGGGAAAAAAAATAATCGTTTATTAAAAAAATATTTTGTTTTTAATTTATAAAATATAATACATAATATGTTTTATAGTAAAATTCTTAGCCTTTTAAAAATATAAAAGTGTTAAATAAGAACGGAAAAAGAAATAGTGTATGGTATTTAAAATTTCAACCTTTATTAATTTCGAATGCTTTAAGGTCTTAGGAGTAAAGGAGGTGTTACGCAAACCGCTATTCCAATTATCCATAATCACGTACCACGTACACAAAACAAATAAGAAGAAACACCTGTGCTCTAAATATAAGGTTCTATCTTCTTTGATTTAGAAATTATACTCGTTTCGCCTTAATTCGATTAAAAGCTTCTGGAATCCGAACTCATTCTACGAACTCGACCAGAACCAGTTTCCATGAAACTTTCATTACTAGTACCCTAGAATTTAAATTTCATCAACATAGCGTTATTAGTGTTGGAGTTATGGTGTTTTTAAGATATATGTTTGTTAGCGCTTGAGCTTTGGACTATGGTACGATTTCGCCCATATGTACACAATTGGAATGTTCTATTTTAATTTTAAGTTACTATTTTTATTAATTTTCGATGATAAGTCTTTAAACCTTGGGACGTCTAAGAGAGTTACCTGATCCACCACTCCAATTGTTCATAAATTAAGGGAGCACGTAGGAAATAGTAAAGAACACCCTTGTGTTAAATTTGAAGCTTTTACATTTGTTTGAAGTTACTATATTTATTATTTTCAAAAATAAGCTTTGAGGTCTTCGAAACTATGTGGATGCTCCCAGACCAACTACTCCAAATTTTAATTTTCAATGACACTAAGGACATTTGCAGAGGCACACAGATACCGAATTTGAAGGTTCTATCTTAATTGGATCCGGAATTATGCTTCTTTGGCCTAAATTCGATCAAAAACTTGCAGGATCCGAACCCATGGTCCGATCTCTACCACACACAATCCCCGTCATAGTCTCATTACTAGCAACCTACAGCACAAATTTCATAAAGGTAGCGCCATTAGTTGTTGAGTTATCCTTGTTTTTTTTATGTTAGTTAGCCCTTATAACAATTAAAAGGCCCAGAATCCGAACCCATCGGGCGATTTCGCCAATAAGCAATCCCCGCCGTACTTTAAGTCCTGGTAATCTACAGTTAAAATTTCATCAAGATAGTTCCATTAGATTTAGAGTTATCGTGTCTACGGGCGGACGGACATGGCTATATCGACTCAGGATGTCCCGCTGATTACAAATATATATACTTTTCCATATCTAGCTCTTTTCCTTTAGGTGGTTACAAATTCCATACCAAAGTTAATTTCATAGGTGTAGGGTATAAAAAGAAACCTTTTGCAAATTTATGAAAACCTTGCACAAAGGGTTTCCTTGCAAAAGGTTTCATTTAATTTATTAGCTTTGGAAAAGATTTCATTTAATTTGTTACCAACGAAGTAACCAATAATATTTGAGAAGGTTTATTTCAATTTTTTTTATTTTTTTAATATTTGCCTCTTTATTATATTTTTAGTATTTTAAATCAAATAAACGAAATACTTACTACTAATAAGGATACTACTACAACTGCACTACTACAACATACTGCTATTAATACATCTAAATATATCAACTTATGTACTTTATTTAAAATATATGTGTTGAAATAAAAAGGCAGTTATTAAGCCTACAAAAAGAAAAATTCATAAAACAAGTGATTAAAAAAACCAAGGATTTTTTAAAAAAAAATTTGAAAATTATATAGGATTTCTTACTGAGTATTTTATCATTATTTTTATAAAAATATATATTAAAATAAATGATAATATTATAATTTTGTTATTTCCTCAAGTTATTAATTATGAATAATAGTTATCTCAACACTCAGAATATAAACCCAATGCACTTAAGAAAACCTGTTGTTGGAGCTTCAATATTAACGTTTAATTTTGGAAAAAACATACACTAGTGAATAAGTTACTGTTTTACATAAAAGTTTTAATTTTTAAGTTCTAAGAAAGGTTCCCAAATTTTTGCTAAGCAAACTTATGATAATTCTCAAGGATCTGCCTATCCTCCTCTTGTCCCCACCCTCCCATTATTTTAGGTTCTAGGAAATCAATTGTGAACTCCACCAATATTTGAAATTTTACCTAAAATTTTATTATCTAACTCAAAATGGTTAAAACTAAGAGACCATTTCTTCAATTTAAAGAACCCCTATTAAACTTAATAAAAGCCCTTAACATATTTTGAAACATAATGCTGCAGCTTTAAATTTTGTATATTTGTAAAAAAAAATTTGAAACATAATGCTGCAGCTTTAAATTTTGTATATGTGTAAAAAAAAATTTTACAATTTACAAGTGTTTTAAAATTGCAAAATTTTAATTTTCGAGCCCTTATAGCTTCTAAACAGGGGAGTGACAAAAAAATTTTATAACTGAATTCTACTAATTTCTGAGGATCTAACTTCTCCGAAAATCTTAAACCGTTTAGAAGATATTTGTGCAAAAATTAAGTTTTGCATAATGATAAATTTTAGTACCGTAGGCAACCCTAAATATTTGCTTTCTAAAAATTTGTAAAGTTGATAAAACTGGTTATCTTTTGCATTTTCAGATTGCAAATACACGTAACAGAACTCTTGTTATAACAATTTGTATATATAGGGGGCTGTAGCTCCGTAACAGTTGTGGCTACAGAAAAAAGTTCTTCTACGAAATTTTTTTTTTGCAATATCTACCCTTGGTTAAAATTTCTTTTCTCTATTTCAAACGGTGTAAAAGTTTTTGTAAACAAACGGACGGACAGAGATAAGCAATATAGGAATATTTTTACAAAATATTGAAAAATGTGATAAAAAAGCATCACACCACTGCACTGACTACCAAATTTTAAAATATCTTTTTTAAGTACAATTTTTTTTTTTTGTAGGTAAATAAATTTGAACACTTTTTGCAAAAAACAAATCGAAGCAATCTTTCATTTTCGAATTTCGGTTAATAAACAAAAAGAAAACCATTTCTGTTCTCCTTTGTTCCGTATTCTTCTATTTCTAAAATTTTGTTTTACAAAATAAAAGCAAAAATTTCTATTCTTTAAAATATTCTTTAATCATGAATAAAAGTATATGTAAAGGAATGAGTTTTGCCGTAATTATTTAGTGTGTAAAGTATTTATAATAATTGGAGATGTGAAATATTTATTTTACTTGTTGGCAAGGTATCGTCAATGCTTGTATTATATATAATTGCAATGAAAATGACATATTTAAATATTAATTACAGCAACATTTGTTGACGCAGGCCATTTTGATAGGGTAAAACTTCTATTAGTTACCTCAAATTTCAACATTAACATAAAACAAACAAGTGAGGAAAAAAACCAAGGGTTTTTAAAAATCACATTTTCAAAATTATATTCGGATTCTTACTGAGTATTTTATCATTTATTTTTATAAAAATACATATAAAAATAAATGATAATATTATAATTTAGTTATTCATTAATTTATTAATTATATGAATAATAGTGAAATACTTAGAATATAACCCCAATTCACTCAAGAAAACCTGTTAAGAAGTGCGAAATATAATGTTGGGGATTCAATGTTAACGTATAATTTTGGAAAAATTTACACTGGTAAATTAGTTACTGTTTTATAAAAACATAAAAGTTTTAATTTTTAAGACTGAGTAGCGCTTCAGTGGGGAATGTTTTTGCTTAGCAAATTTATAATGGATCTCCCCACCCCCATCCTGTCCACACCCTTCCATTTTTGTCGGTTCTAGGAAATCAATTGTGAACTCTACCAAAATTTGGAATTTTACCTAGAATTTTATTATCTAACCCAAAATGGTTAAAACTAAGAGACAATCTCTTCAATTTAAAGAGACCCTTTCAAAATTAAGAAAAACATTTAACATATGTTGAAATATAATGCTGCAGCTGTAAATTTTGTGCATTTGTAAAAAAAAAATTGAGCAAATATTCAAGTTACAGGTGTTTAAAAAATAGAAAAATTTCAATTTTCGAGCCCTTATAGCTCCTAAACAGGAGACGTGGAAAAAAAATGTTGTTAACCGACTTCTACTAATTTCTAAAAATCTAACTTCTCCAAAAAATTCAAGACCCTAGCTTTAACCGTTTAGAAAATATTTGGGGCCAAAAATTTTGCAAAAATTGAGTTTTGCATAATGGTAAATTTTAGTGCCGTTTGGCAACCCTAAATATTTGCCTTTTAAAAATTTATAAAGTTTAGAAAACCAGCTTTTTTTTTTTGTATTTTCAGATTGAAAATACACCTAACAGAACTCTTGTTATAACAATTTAAAAATAGGGCTTTTTCCAACTTTGGGGGGCTGTAGCTCCGTAACGTGTGAGGCTGCAGAAAGAAATTCTTCTACGAAATTATTTTTTTGTAATATCTAACCGTGGTTAAAATTTCTTTACCAATGTGCTAAAAAAGAAATAAATACCTTTCGGAAATATAGTTAAAACGCCGGACTTTCAAGTAGATTGAATGGTCTCGGGTTCAAACCCTGAACCTGAATATATTCAATATAAAAATATCGTAAAATTGTAGGTATATATCGTAATAGTTAATATCGTGGTGTTTATTATAGTAAATTGTATTTAATTTTTTTTAGCATAAAATTATGTTCGAGCTCTATTATTTATATATTACTTCAAAAAAATTATTCACGTTCACGTTCTATATTTTAAAAGACCCGTATATATATATATATATATATATATATATGTTTAAGAAATAACTCTTCTCAAACTTTTAAGTTCCCAACTCAAACCGTCTGGAAAATATAAAGGTTCAAAAATTTAGCAAAACTTGAGTCATAAATTTATAAAAGCAGCTTTAAACCGATTTCTGATGGAAAATATAACTAATAAAACTCTTATTGTAACAATTTTAATATAGGGCTTTTCGGATTTCAGCGCCGTAACTTGTGGCGCTAAAGAAAAAGTGCTTCCATGAAATTATTCTTTTTGAAATTCCTACCCGTAGTTAAAATTTCTTTTGTCTATTTCAAACTGTGTAAAAGTTTTTGTTAATATATGAACAGACGAACGGACAGACGGACGAACGGAGTAAAACTAATAAACACACTTATTCAAATTATTTTGAAAATGTTCTTGAAAACGCAACTATCAAAAACAAACTTTTCTCTAGAAATTTTTTTGCCATCAACAATCGTGTTGACAGCTGGATTAACGATCTGTGTTTTTACTATAATAATAAAATTAATTTCAACTCATCAATTTTAATTTTTAGAGCTTTAAACTAAATAAAAAAAAACAAAAATTTTGAATATAAAAATTTAAGAAAAAGATGAATAACACATATTACAAGAAAAAAAAACTTTATTTTATTTTGGACAGGTCAAGCACCCCTTCTCGACGTCATCATACTTTATATTTTCGGTTGTATAATAGTAATAAAATGAAAAGAACAAAATTATGTAAATTATAAGATGAAAAATAAGATAAGAATATTAACAATACTTAATAAAATATTGAAATCTAGCAGTTTATGGAATAAAAATTGCAAATAAGAACAAGTTTACATTTTTTCAATTTCTAAATGCATATATCGCGATATAACATTAAAAATTATAAGATTTTACGTTTGCGTAGTGGTAAGATACGAATGACGCGGTTTCGAAAGTCAAATAATTTTATCTTATCTACGATTCGACTCAGTTACTCCTCGCCGTTGGGTTTAGATTAATAGTAGAACCAATAATTAATAATGCTACATCTATACAATATATACAAAATATAAATAAATAATTAATTAATTCAAATTATAAATTGTTTAATTCTACTTTGTAATTCAAATTTTAAATTATTGCAATATAAAACTAATAGATATACCAATTGGACATCTTAAATAATTTTACAAGTTATAGGATCTATTACTATTACATGTATTATAAGAAGGTGGAATTTCTTTAGATCAATTTTAATAGCAAGAAAATAATAAGTCCAATACAATATGTATTAACGGGCTCATTACAGCTTGACGGTTGAACAGTATTTTAAAAATAATTGACTTATAACATTTTTTTAAATAAAGGCAATTATTACCAATTATTATTATTGGCTATTATTAGGTAGAACCTCGAGAAAAATAATATTGGATATTTAAGTTGTGCAATCCATGAAAATTTATTATATTGAATGGCAAAACCACCAACAATTCTATTTGAACCAAACACCATCTAAAAATCACAAAAAGAAATTTTATTTAATTTCAAAATGATTAATAAGTAAAGTTAAAATTATAGTGTTGTAAGATTTTAAAATACTAACTGCATTGTGCGCATTTATTCATACGTGATGTTAATATTCATACGATACTTGGGTACTTTTTCAGCAATCATTTTCGGAAAATAATCTTCATTTGAAAAATTACTAGTATTATTTCTTTCAAAGATATAAACAATCTAAACATTTAAATAATTTAATAATTTAATGTACCTACGAGTATATTTTACATAAGCTTCCTTAACGGCAAAAATACATAAGAAAAACTGTTACCCAGAAACTGTTAAAAAGGAATTGATTAAATTAAATGTAAAAACTTAAATTAAAACATTTGAGTTAATTCGAAAAATATCAAGTCATATTATAAATTTTGATATTATAAATTTTAAAAGAAAAACTAAATATAAATTTCAATCATTAATTGTTACTGTAAACGAACAAAACATTATGGCAAAATTTTTATCTTTACTCGATAAACAATTTGATTAAAACAAATTTACTGAAATAAAATGCAAATGAGACAGCATTTTAGTGTTGTTGTCGTCGTGGACTAAACAAATACCATTTGGAATTATATTTGTTTTTACCTTCCTATGTGGTGCCTTTTTTTTTGTTTTATTAACAATCTTTTTACAGTTTTAATTAGGTATAAAAAAAATTAAGGCAGTTTTAAAAAAAGTTAAGATCTTTTTTAGTTCTTTGAGCAAAAATGTTTCATAATTAATAAATTTGATTAAAGTATTTCAGTTGTTATTAAAAACTTGAACCGCTCAAATCAAAAATAGTTAACAGAAATTAAAATAATTTAAAAAATGCGAACAATATCATTTTTCGCATTTCTTACTTGTGTTTTTGCTTTTAAGGGCGCCTATGTAAATATACAATAAACTTTAATTTGAATTATTAAACTAAAAAAAAAATAATATAAATGTTTAGGCTGTTTACTTCTATGAAAGGAATAACACTAGTGATTTTTCAAATGAAGAAGATTATTTTCCGAAACTGATTGCTGAAAGAGTACCCAAATATCGTCCATCACGTATGAATAAATGCGCGCAATGCAGTTAGTATTTTATTTTCTTACAACATTATAATTTTTAATTAACTTTTAATCGTTTTAACGTTAGATTAAATGTCTATTTGTGATTTTTAGATTGTGGTTGGATCAATTCAAATAGAATTGTTGGTGGTTTTCCTGTTCGATATAATAAATTTCCATGGATTGCACAACTAACATATAATACACGATTTTATTGTGGGGCATCGCTCATTAATGGTAAATTTTAAAGCATAAACCACAAATTCACTTGAATTTGATATTATTTTTTTCTTATTAACAGACAAATACGTTGTAACAGCGGCTCATTGTACCTCTGGATTTAAGGCTTCTAACATGGGCGTTCGTTTATTACAATTTAGTAGAGCTTTTCCTAATTCTGGAATATACAGAGCGGTAATTATTATTTCAAATACCTATAGTTTTCAATTCTCTTTTTAGCACATTTTCAAAAAATTTTCACTCTGTCCGTTCGTATGTTTACAAAAACTCTTACACAGTTTAAAATATAGTAAAGAAATTTTAACCATGAGTGGGTGTTACAAAAAAAAATAATTTTGTAGAAGAATTTTTTTTGTAGCCAAAAAGCCCTTTATTAAAATTGTTATAACAAGAGTTCTGTTAGGTCAATCTAAATATTTCAATTTAAAAACGGCAAAAAATAGCTGGTTTTATAAGCTTTATAAATTTTTAAAAGGCAAATATTTAGGATTGCCATACGGTACTAAAATTTACCATTACGAAAAACTCAATTTTGTAAAATTTTTGACCACAGATATCTTCTAAACGGTTCAAGCTGATGTCTTTGGGAGTAGTTAGATCCCTAGAAACTAGTAGGAGTCATAAATTTAAATTTTGCTATTTTTAAACACCTGTAACTTGAATACCTCTTCAAATTTGTTTTTACAAATATACAAAATTTAAAGCTGCAGCATTATATTTCAAAATATGTTAAAGGTTTTTCTTAAATTTAAAAGGGGTTTAAAAAAAAATTGTCTCTTAGTTTTAACCATTTTTGCTTAGATAATAAAATTTGAGGTAAAATTCCAAATTTTGGTGGAGTTCACAATTGATTTCGCAGAACGTATTCAAATGGAAAGGTGGGGGCAGGTGAGCAGATCCTCGAGAATCATCATAAGTTTTCTTAGCGAAAATTTGAGAACCTTCCTCGTTGAAGGGCTATTAGGACTTAAAAATTAAAACTTTTATGTTTTTATAAAAGAGTAACTTATTCACCCGTGTATGTTTTTCCAAAATTAAATGTTAACATTGAGTTCCAACAATATATTTCGAACTTATTAACAGGTTTTCTATTGATTTCAATATTATTTTTATTTAATAAATTGATGAAGTAATTAAATTATAATATTATCATTTATTTTTATATATATTTTTATAAAAATAAATGATAAAATACTTACTAAGAAACCCCATATAATTTTGAAAATGTGCTTTTTAAATGCCTTGGTTTTTTTAATTACTTGTTTGTTTTGTTGTATTAATTATAATCCGATTAATTAAAAATTAACATATTATTTTATGAAAAGAAATGTGAAAAGATAATTATATTTTTTCTGTATCGAAAGGATTTTGAAAAACCTTAATAATTTTTTAATTTTCAAAAGACTAACCTACGGTAAAGCCCATTTTCAAAAGTTTTACAGAACTTATATTTGTTATTTTTTATTGAAAAAAAATCAAAATAAAATTTATTTAGGTAAAAAGAGTGATTGCACATCCAAATTACAATACACGAACTTTAGATAATGATATTGCATTATTAGAATTAGTGCAATCAGTTCCACTTAATGGTGCGACTCGTCCAGTTTGTTTACCGGATGCTAAACATAATTTCGATTATCAAGAAGTAAGTTTCACACTTTCTAACTCTAATTGAAACTCTAATTCTTTCAAAAAAAAAAAAAAATTTAAAGGCTATAGTTGCTGGTTGGGGTCTTACAATTGAACAAGGTTCAACATCACAAATTTTGCGTGAAGTAACTGTACCTGTTATAACAAATTCCGAATGTAAAAAAACAAAATATCGTGATATGATAACAGAGAATATGTTATGTGCTGGAGATGTTAAGGAAGGTGGAAAAGATGCTTGTCAAGTAAATTGTTTTAGTAAGTTCTTTGTAAAATTCAAAAAATTAATTTTTTGTAATGATTTTTCAGGGGGATAGTGGTGGTCCATTAATCGCCTCATCAAAATCTAATGGTAGAACAAATGCTTTCTCTCTAGCAGGTAAATTTTAACTCATTCAATTTTATTTGCATAAGCAGTATTAATATTATAATAATTTTGAATGTATAGGTGTTGTTTCATATGGTTATGGATGTGCTAAAGCAAACGCTCCAGGTGTTTATGCAAGAGTATCACAATTCCTTCCATGGATTTTCCAAAATACACAAAATGCATGTTATTGCAGCAATTAAAATAGATTTCTATTTAAAAACCTATTTTTATATTTTATTTTTAAAAAATAAATTATTTAAAATTGAAAACTTATATATTAGTTTTTTTTTTTGAGTTATTTGAGAGTGTAGAAGTAAACATGACTAGATTATTAGCGTTTGATATTCTGTGAGCAATGTATGTATATTTGCTTTAAAATTTTTTTTTTTTAGGAAATATTATGTAATAAAAATATTTCTAAATTCCAATTTTTGAAGCCTGACTGAAATCGCTAAATTATAAATTGTGTAAGAAAGAACCCGAGAAAATTTTAGATTTTGCATTCTGATTTTCAGGTTTTGTTTAATTTTTGATTTTTTTAATTTATATCATTATGAACACAAATTCAGATATCAGATAACAAATATATATCTTAATTTACTTACTAATTTTCTGCTATAAAGCTACGAAAAACTTTCATGGTTTCATTTGATATAAAATTTCTATCTAAATAAATTATAGATTTCACATATAAATTGAATTTTTTGAGTGAAGGGTATTACTAAGCCAGTTGCATCGAATTTCTGTTGCTTTTTCATCAGAAATAATATTAAGTTCGTAAATGCGCCATATCGGACAACGAGATCTTGAGACTACTGTACAAAATCAATAGACTGTTTGAGAAATTTCGAGTTCCAACCGTCAGAAGGAGTTAAAATTTTGGTATAATAACTACATATTTGTAGATTTATAAATTGATTTTAATATCGTGGGGTCTAGGGATTCCAGGAGTTTCGGGAATGTCAAGTTCTATAAATTCATTAAAATCTCAAATGATTGGTATGAATTTATATCCGTGCATATAAATAAGGGTATATTTAGATTACTCATCTGTTTGTAACGCATCAGTCTAGACGAGCTAGATATAGTGTCAAAGGTATGTATCGGATAAGCATCGAAAAGTAATTCGATCATAGCTAATTTGAGTTTGTCCGTCGATCCGTCCGTCTGTGTGTCAGGAAGATAACTCAAAAACTAAAAGAGCTACAGTTTTGAAATTTTTACAAAATATTTTTCAAATAATTTCTAAGTTACCTATTTATTTTGGTTAAGCTCCGAACAAAACATCGTGTTTCATACAAAAATTTGATTTTTTGCTGAACAACTTGTATACAACATGAATTTTATAAGTTTTGTTTTTTTATTGCCTTTGTTGTTGTTGTCTTAAATGCTTTTATTGAGTTACGATTACATATGATTTAAATGACGCGTAGTTTAAAAAATTTCAAGATAAGAAAAAAATAACACAAGGGCTTTTAAATTTTTTAGTAAAACAATTTATATGTATTCATATTATAGAATGCATACCTATGTGTAATATTTTGTATGTAATTTAGATTTTGAGATTGATAGATAATAATCATTATGAATGGGGGAAATGCTAAATACCTTTTTTTAACCAATATGAATTTCTTGAAAACTAATAACACTGAGAGGATGAAAATTACATACGGTTAGTTATAAAATAATTTCAAAATGTTGAGGCTTCATTTTCGGGGAGCTGTCATACAAAGTTGTCAATTAAATAACTGAGAATCTATGGAAGCTATGAGGTTAAAATTAAAACTGGGCAAGTAAAGTAATGGAATTAGTTACAAGGCAAAGTTAGACATTGCTCGGGTGGGTCCAATTTTTTTAACACATTTTCAAAAAATTTTATAAAAATATGCCTATATAGCTTCACTCTGTCCGTCCGTCCGTCCTTATGTTGACAAAACTTTTACACCATTTCAAATAGAATAGAGAAATTTTACTCTTACATCTCCACGGGTAGATTTTACAAAAAAAATAATTTCGTGGAAGAATTTTTTTCTGTAGCCCCACCCGTTACGGAGCTACAGTCCCCCAAAGTTGGAAAAAGCCCTATTTTTAAATTGTTATAACAAGAGTTTTGTTAAGTGTATTTTCAATCTGAAAACGGAAAAAGATAGCTGGTTATATAAACTTTATAAATTTTTAAACGGCAACTGTTTTGGGTTGCCATACGGTACTAAAATTTACCATTAAGCAAAACTCAATATTTGCAAATTGCTTTAAACACATGCGACTTGAAGACCTGTTCAAATTTTTTTTTACAATTATACAAAATTTAAAGCTGCAGCATTATATTTCAACATACGTCAAAGGTTTTTCTTAAATTGTAAAGAGTTTCTTTAAATTGAATAAATTGTCTCTTAGTTTTAACCATTTTTGCTTAGATAATAAAATTAGGAGTGAAATTCCAAATTTTGGTGGAGTTCACAATTGATTTCCTAGAACCTAAAAAAATGGAAGGGTGAGAATTATATTTCGCACTTATTAACAGGCTTTATTGAGTACATTGGGGTTATATTCTAAGTATTTCACTATTAGTCATATAATAATTAAATAAATGAAATAACTAAATTATAATATTATCATTTATTTTTATATATATTTTTATAAAAATAAATGATAAAATACTCAGTAAGAAACCGTATATAATTTTAAAAATGTGCTTGCTAAAAACCTTTGGTTTTTTTCCTAACACTTCCTTCAATTTAAAGAACCGCTTTTAAATTTAGGAAAAACCCTTAACATCAAAAGTAAAATGTTGGGCCTTTAAATTTTGTATATAAATAAAAACAAAATTGGACAGGTATTCATGTTACAGGTGCTTAAAAATAGCAAAATTTCAATTTTGGAGCCCCTACAACTTTTAAGCGGGGGGCGCCACAAAAAAATTTTCTTAAACGACTCCTACTAATTTCTGAGGATCTAACATCTCTCAAAATTTAAAGTTTCTAACTTGAGCCGTTCAGAAGTTATGTTGGGCCAAAAATTTTGCAAAAATTGAGTTTTGGATAACGGTAAATTTTAGTACCGTATGGCAACCCAATGAATTTGTTTCTAGTTTCTAAAGCTTATAGAAGCAGCTGTCTTTCGACGTTTCAGATTGAAAAAATACCTCATAGAACTCTTGTTGTATCGTTTTAAATATAGGGTTTCTTCAAAATTTGAGGGGCTGTAGCTCCGTAAAAAGTAGGGCTACAGAAAAAAATTCTTCCAATAAATTATTTTTTTTTTGCAGAACACGTAGTTAAAATTTTTTCTCTCTATTTTAAACGGTGTAAAAGTTTGTGTAAATATACGGACAGACGAAGAAACGGACAAAGTCGAATTTAAGAAAATCCTTTGACACTTGTTGAAACTTTCGTTTTAAATAAAAAAAAAATTTGACAGGTATTCAAGTTATAGGTGTTTAAAAGCAAGATTTATAGCAAAATTTAAGTTTTTGGACCCCTTACAGCTCCTAAACAGGGGGTATGGCAAAAAAAATTTTTAAATGACTCCTTCTTATTTCTGAAGATCTAACTTCTCCCAAGATTTCAAGTTTGTAGATTGAGCCGTTCAGAAGTTATGAAGGGCCAAAAAATAATTTATCTGATATTTTTTAGTCAGCTGTAGATAAAAAGAGCCGTACGGACAGACAGAGTGAAACTATATAGGCACATTTTTAGAAAACTTTTTGAAAATGTGCTCAAAATAAATAAATTAAGAGGATTATTCTTTAATTTTATAAATACATAATGTAAGAATTTTATTGAATTGTAAAAAAAGTTTTAAATCTATAATTTTGTAATTGCATTTTATAAATACTTTTATATCATGTTGTTTTGTTTTTTAATATTTTTAAATAGATAAATTAGTAATACTTTTGACTAAATAAATTAATTAGAAAATGTTTTTGGTATTATAAAATTTATTTCATTAATTATGTCTTACGATTAAACAAATAAAAGGTTTAATGGTTTTAAAATGACTTATGAACTTCTAATTAAATTTGAACCAATTAGGCTAGGGTATTTCTCGACTTACTGTTTCTTTACTTATTTTTTAATAGAATTAAATAAGGGAGTTAATTAATGAATAATCTTATTTTATACATCACAGTGGGTATGGGCTTCCTCGTTTTTGCAAAATATAAAGAACGATTTCGCAAATGGGCCAAGTTAGACCAGGGGAAAGGGGCGCTATTAAAACCATATAACGCAAGAAGAAAAGCTATACAATCCATGTTGAATTTATTTCTACGTTTTGATCATATGTAAGCAAAACAGTTTTCACTTCTAGAAAAACACTGTTAATACTACAAGAGATTGTAATTGTGGTTTAGATTTAATTTAAATTTGAAAATCATTTAATCATTTTAAAAATGTACAAAAGATAAATGATTTGTTGTGTTTAAAGAGCGAATTACAACAAATTACACAAATAAATTATTTTAAATAAAAAAAAATGATTGGTTGGTTCATCGACCTAATTTGAAATGAAATTTCTTTTTGTTCAAACATTTTTGAAAGAGTTTTGCAGAGTAAATAACAATGATTGAGTAATTTTAAATATAGCTGGCGGCAATTTTTTCAACTAGGTAATTTTTTTTTGTGTTAAATTAATTTTAGAAAAAAAATCTTATAAACTTATAAATTATTTCTAATCTTAGAATTTTTCATCATGAGTTATTTGTTATTTTAACTTCGTTTCGTGCGCATTTCATTCAACAGTCGTAAATTCTGTTATTTTAAATAATGATTTTATTTATTCAAAAACAGGTTTTCATTAATTTTTTAGTAGTTTTTGCAATTACATTTTTAACACCAGTTATAAGTGAAGTAAATTAAAGTTAAAAATCAATGTTTTTCATAATCACGATAATAAAAACTAATAATATAAAATCTTATAATTTTGTAGCCACCTTTTTAGTAATAATAATATTTTGCTTTTCATTTAAATAATTAATTAATTAACTAACAGTGATCTGTAATCAATTCGAAAGAAATTAATTCAAAAATTAGTTAATAAGCTAAGCATACCTATAAACAAAATTTCATTTATACACATTAGTTTTCCCAAAAAAAAATATATAATATAAAAGTGGAAGAAAATAAACAACTAACAAATTGAATATATTATCACTAACAAGTTCTTTTAAAATTGATTTTACGATGCTCAACAAAATAATATTAACATTGATTATTTTTTAAATAGGGTTCGACAAAACAATCAAATACAAATATGACATCAACCAATCAACGACTGGAAAGACCATTTCAAATTATAAATCGTTTAACAGAAACTTACAAAATTAAAGATGCTATAAATCTTAATATTACAAATGCCAAGGTAACAAATGAATTAAAACCGGAAGCAAATAATAAAAATATAGGTGAACTAACAACATCTTCACCAACAATTAATAAAGGTACAAATTCTGAAAGAGAAGAATTTAGAAATTCTGTTAATACTCAAACAAATTCTACAAATGTAGCAAACATATATAAAATAAACAATAGTGATGAGTTTCGTGAATTAAATGCAATTAATATAACAAACATAAAATCTGCAGCGGATAATATTTCGTCTATTAATCCTTCCAGCCACAGTGATCCTGTTATAAATCATAATTTAGATTTTTATTTGGATCCAATATATCCAAATTTGCTTGAACAAATTGCAAATCATTCGCAGAGAATTGGTGTTGAAAATTTAACCGAAGGTTTTGATTCATTTTTAATTAATGAAAATATAAATGCCTTCACAACTGGATCAACATTATGCCCAAAATGTAGTAAGTAGTTTTAAAGAAATTATAATAAAGGGTTAAAAATGTATTAATTTTATTACTGTTTAATAAATTATTGAATTCCCGTGATCTTCCAGTTTATTTTAATTCATTCATTTTTTATTAGAGTGTGGTGTTAAAACATTAAAAAAAGTGATTGGAGGGAATGTTATAACACGGAATGAGTATCCTTGGATTGCTTTACTTACATATAATGGAAAATTTTTCTGTGCTGGAAGTTTAATTAATAATTTGTATATTGTGACTGCAGCCCATTGTACAACAACTTTCAGAAAAGATGAAATTGTTATCTATTTTCAAGACATTAAAAAAGATAACGGTAATGAATTAGAAATTATTAAAAGGAAGGTGTGTAAATATATATAT
Source organism: Dolichopus griseipennis (assembly GCA_963082915.1). Classification (NCBI taxonomy): domain Eukaryota; kingdom Metazoa; phylum Arthropoda; class Insecta; order Diptera; family Dolichopodidae; genus Dolichopus; species Dolichopus griseipennis. The sequence continues at coordinate 109,297,606 of OY720441.1, forward strand.
TAAATTAAATCTTGTATTCAATTTAAATCTATTTTAAACTATTAACAATACTTTTATAGGTAACTAAAGTTTATAGACCTATTAATTTCAATCAAAATACTTTTTTTAACGATATTTCATTATTGAAACTTTCTGACGAAATTGATATTAATAGTGGTTTATTGCGACCAATTTGTTTACCAATTGACAAAACATCATTTGTGGGGAAAATTGTAAGTTAAATCTTACGAAAAGGAAATACTTTATAGCACAAAGATTATGTATAAATAACTATTTAAATTACAATTTTGACTATATATTATAGGGTACAATCACTGGTTGGAAGCTAAATAAAGAAAATGAAATTTCTATAAACTTAATACGTATGGTGAATACAACGGTTTTATCCAACAGACAATGTCGTTCCACTTTAGTTGGAAAAATGATAACCCCAACAATGATTTGTTCAATTGCCACTTTATCAACTCGCATTGTATCAGAGAGGGAATGTCGCGGAGATAGTGGTAGCCCATTAATGGTAACTCAAAAGGGTAGAAGCCGCCTTGCTGGTAAGGCTATTTATTTTCAAAATTTCAATTTTAAGTGCAAAAAATATAATTATTTTAGGTATTGTCTCTTGGGGCTTAGGATGTAAAAAAAAAAATGCATCAGATGTTTTTACAAGAACTACAAAATATAACGGATGGATAAGAAAATTAAGTCAAGATGCTTGTTGGTGTAATTAAGATTAGGAATTCTTAATGTTTAAATAAATAAATAAAATGCAAGATCCAAGAGTTTTACATTATAATTTTATTTTTATATTCAGAAAATTGAGTTTTTCTGGCACATTTAAAAACTACTTATAAATACATAAAAGGACAATTAATAGAATTTTAACAAACATTGATTGTTGATGTGATAATTATGTCAAGAGTGGTATATAATTTTTTTTGTGATTGCTGCTTTGTGATTCTTATATATTTTTTGATAATACACAATTCTTAATCAAATAGTTGAACATATATCAAAAATTTCTGTAATTATAGTTTTAATCTTCTGGACCACCCAAAAGCCAAAAAGTTTCCATTTCCCCTTTACCCTATTTTCAAAATAATAAAAGAATAATTAAAATAACAACGAATATATGTTCATTATTTTAAAAACTTCTACTTACTTTAACCTGAACAAAACCTCGACTTTCAAATTTATAACCGCGATCTCTTAATTTTGTAGCTGTTGTCGACGAAATTTGTATTTTAAAGGCGTTACCACTCGATTCCATTCTTGAAGCTGTATTAACAGTATCACCAAACAAACAATATCTCGGAACCTTAAGTCCAACAACACCTATTTTTTTTTTTAATTTAGGACATAATAAATTATCAAAACATATTTCTTAAAACTTTTACCTGCAACTACCGGGCCGGAATGTATTCCTATAAAATGTTTCGATAATTAGAGAAATGAATTTATTTTATATATAAGAAATTCGAACATTTACCAATTTTAATTGAAACACCTTTGAGTTCAAGATCTTTAATTTTTTTTATTAATTTTAAACACAAATCCGCTGCATGCTCAGCATGTAAGGGATTTACATCAGGTGCACCACTAACTGCCATATAAACCATACCAACAGTTTCAACCTTGTAAACAAAAGGCGAAATGATTTCTTCGTCAATTGCTGTAAAAACAGAGTTCAAAGTAGTCACAGCATTCATAGCATCTTGTATATTATCACCAGAAGAGCATCCCTAAAAAAGAACAAACATAACGAAAATAGTGAAAAAAATTAATTTTAAATATACCATAACTTCTCCAAATATAACTGAAACACCTTCAAAGGTTTCGCATGTCTCTAATAAGTCTGTACCAGCTCTCATACGTTGAGCTATTGGTTTTGGTAACATAGAATATAATAACTCATCGCCCTGTTTTTTCCATGAATCAGCTAATTCTAAAGATTTTTCCAATTCATCAGATCTTTGTTCTTCCTTTTCAAACATAATTTCTAATTTTGAATAATGTTGCCAACCAGCTAATACAAGTTCACGACTCAATCCATGTGGATTCAGATCATTTAAGTATAAACCAATACCATGAAGTTCATCCAAATTATTAATTCTAGAATGAAAGTAAATTCTTATTATAACTTACAAAAAAGAACTAATTGTATCCGTAAAAACATTCAGCAAAATTTAACTTTAAATAAGACAGCTTGGAAAACCAAAGATTTCATACTATATTAAAAAAAAAACACAATTGTGAAAGTCTTAACGGCGAGAAATAAAGCTAAAAAATTATAAATTTGTACAATTAGGTAAAGAGCTCGGGTTAAGAATTTGGCTAAATTTTACTTTTGGTAACTCGTGACTATTGAAAGTTTGAAAGACGAAAATTGAAAAACTAAAAATATTTCTGTAATAAAATCTTGAAATAAATCCATGAGAAAACGAGGAAGAGTGTAATAGAGTAGACTGTGTCAACTCTGGGATACCTGTATGACCGTAATATAAACATACATCATCCGGTTAATTACTTTTGGCAAAATTTTATACACACAACATATTAGGCTTTCAGTTATGAACAAAAGAAAATGTATATTGAAAGACAGCTCTTCGAACCTTTGATATTTTGCCCGAGAAGCCAAGAAGGTTCAACTGAACCAAAAAAAAGAAAAATCTGTGCGGTACGCCCGTTCAACAAACATCGCATGACGAATATGTCATCCGCAAAATGTGAAAAAAAGTATTTGTGAAGAACACAAATTTGAATCGTATTTCAACTTTTTCTTAACATTAAATTTTTTATTTTTATACCCTACACCTATAGAATAGGTAAAGGGGTATATTAACTTTGGTATGGTGTTTGTAACCACCTAAAGGAAGCGAGCTAGATATGGAAAAGTATATATATTTGTGATCAGCGTGACCGCCTTAGTCGATATAGCCATGTCCGTCCGTCCGTCCGTCCGTCCGTAGGCACGATAACTCAAAAAATAATGGAGCTATATTGATGAAATTTTAACTGTAGGTTACTAGGACTGAAAGTACTGCGGGGATTGCATATGGGCGAAATCGGCCCATGGGTTCGGATTCTGGACCTTTTAATCGGTTTCAGGGCTAACGAACAAATATAAAAAATCACGATAACTCAACAACTAATGACGCTATCTTCATCAAATTTGTGCTGTAGGTTACTAGTAATGAAACTACTTCGGGAATTGCGTAAGGTCGGGATTGGACCATGGGTTCGGAACCTAGAACTTTTTGATCGAATTTAGGCCAAACGAGCATAATTCCGAAACCAATGAAGATAGAACCTCCAAATTTAGTATCAGGGTGTCCCTTCCTATTTCCTAAGTGTCTTGTGAATTTGGGTCCCATTGGAGTAGTGGGTCGGGGACCAGCCACACATTCCGAAGACCTTAAAGCATATCTTTAAAATTAATAAAGATAACAACTTGAAAAAATGTAGAAGCTTCCAATTTGCCACAAGGGTGTTCTTTACTATCTCTTGCGTGTTCCCCTAATTTGGGATCAATTGGAGTGGTGGTTCTGTACCCCTCTCAGACCTCCCAAGTTTTAAAGGCTTATAATCGAAATTACTAAAAATAGTTACTTAAAATTAGGATAGACCGTTCAAATTGTGCACAAGGGTTAACTAGTACTATAAGTACAGCGCGGACTATATAAGGGCGAAATCAGCCCAACGGTTCGGATTCCGGACCTTTTAATCGATGTCAGGGCTAAGGAACATATATAACAAATCACGATAACTCAACAACTAATGAGGCTATCTTCATGAAATTTGTGCTGTAGGTTATTGGCAGCGAAACTACGGCGGTGATTACGTACGGTGAGGATTGGACTTAGAACTTTTTGATCGAATTTAGGCCAAACGAGCATAATTCCGAAACCAATGAAGATAGAACCTCCAAATTTGGTATCAGGGTGTCCCTTCCTATTTCGTAAGTGTCTTTGAAATTTGGGCCCCATTGGAGTAGTGGATCGGGGACCAGCCACTCAGTTCTTAGGCCCTTAAAGCATATTTTCGAAATTAATAAAGATAGTAACTTGAAACAAATGTAGAAGCTTCCAATTTGCCACAAGGGTGTTCTTTACTATTTCTTGCGTGCCCCCCTAATTTGGGATCAATTGGAGTGGTGGTTCAGAACCTCTCTTAGACCCCCCAATGTGTAAAAGCTTATCATCGAAATTAATAAAACTAGTAACTTAAAATTAAGATACAGCGTTCCAATTGTGTACAAGGGTTAACTAGTATTGAAAGTATGACGGGACTGCAAATGGGCGAAATCGTACCATAATTTCGGGTCCTGGAACCCTTGAAAAGTTCAAGGACTAACAACCATATATCTTACAAACACCATAACTCAAAAAATAATGCCGGTATTTTGATGAAATTTAACAGTAGGTTACTAGTAATGAAAGTACTATGGGAATTGGTTGTGGTCGAGTTTAATTTCGAAGCCAAAGAATATATTTCCTATGTCCTATGTGTCTCCGAAATCTAGACTTAATTGTAGTGGTTCAGCTATGTTCAAAGGTAGTTGCTGCATTTATGTAAAATTTATTTTTATATTTAAATGAATTATATGAAAAGGTGTAAATTTTTAATTGTATTTTAGAAATACATTTATTGCATATTTTGCGTTTATAAGCTTTTCTATTAGGTATATAAACTTACCATTTAAAATAATTGCAATTTTTAAAAATTTGGATTATTAAATATATTATGCTTTGATTATCTTTTTATCACAAAATTTAATAATTAGAATTTTTTCATTTTGTAATTGAATTGGAATAAATATATTTTTATTTATTTCAAGTTTGTTTGTTTTTTAATATTTTTAAATAGATAAATTAGTAAGAATTTGTAGTATTTTTTAATAGATAGGGTAATTAGAAAATGTTTTTAGTATTATACAGTTAATTTGGTTAGCTATGTCTTACGATCAAATTAATAACAGCTTCTATGGTGTTAAAATGACTTATGGATATGTCATTAAATTTGAACCAAATAGGTGTAGGGTATTTCTAAGTCGGTTGCACCGACTGACTGTTTCTTTACTTGTTTTAATATTTTTTTTTATAGTTTCTTAACAAATTTGTGATGAGGAATCAAAGATTTCATAATTTCTTTTAGTCATTATTAAGACTGGAACAGAAGTTAATAAAAGAACAATTACTTTTTTTGTTATTTTTTAAAAATTAAAATTGAAGAAAAGAATTGAAATCACAAAAATATATTTTTTAACTTAATTTTTTCCTTTTAACGTACTCAATAAAAGCTCATTGAAATTTTGGAATATCAAAACAAATAAGATCTGGAAAACATGGTTTTTCGACTGTTACTAAAGATTCGACTAATAGTTAGGACAGATAGATTTACCCGACATTATCCGGGAGTGTGCAATTTCTCAAAGTTTTGATTTATATTTAAATCTACATATATAAAACTTTGATTATTTTTATATTTAATTTTTTTTTTATATATAAACATATTATTTTTATGTTTAGGGTTGCCATACGGTCCTAAAATTTAGCATTACACAAAACTTAATTTTTGCAAAATTTTTGGTACCCCATATCTCCTAAACGGTTTAAGCTAGGGTCTTGAAATTTTGGGTGAAGTTAGATCCGCAGAACTAGTAAGAGCCGGTTAACAATTTTTTTTTCAAAACCCCTATTTAGAAGCTATAAGGGCTCGAAAATTGAAATTTTGGTATTGTTAAACACCTGTAACTTGAATACTAAAATTTTTTTTTTTTAGTGATATACAAAATTTAAATCCCTTTAATTATATTTCAACATGTGTCAAAGGTTTTTCCTAATTTTGAAAGCTTTAGGTATTTCGGGCTTTTTGCTTTACTGGATATTCTCCTATATTACAAACTAGCTAGTACCCGGTGTACGTTGCTGCGCCTCTCAATGGAGGTTTAATCGAAATTGATGTTACTGCAAAAAGTTAACACAAAAATTACACATGGTATGAATGTTACTTTTAAAATATAAGGCTTTCTTTTTAGCCAAAGCAGTATATCGTAAAATCGGACAAATTTTGATCCAAAATTTGTTTTGACCAGCCGTCGGGCCGACATGGGTTAAAAAATTCCAAAACTGCTAAAAGTGTCAATTCAATTCTGAAAAAGCATCACGTATACAAAGTTTGAAGTCAATTGGTCGAACCGTTTCTAATTTAGAATAAAATATTGAAAAAACCTATAAAATTTTTGGGCCGCAATGGGTTAATAGAACTCAACAAAATTTTTTTTGAAGCTTTCTTTTAGCCAAAGCAGTATTTCGTAAAATCGGACAACATTTGAACCCAACATTTTTTTGACCAACCATCGGGTGGACATGGGTTAACAAATTTCAAAACTGTTAATAAAGTCAACTCAATTCTCAAGAAGCATCACGTATACAGAATTTGAAGAAAATGTGTCAAACTCTTTTTATTTTAGAACAAAAAAGTTTAAATACTTGCACCACAGCCCCAACTTGGAGATCCCTTAGAGCAAAATTTTTGTTCCACGATTTCTTTCCGTACCCAAAAGCCCCTATATACAAATTTTCATGAGAATCGGCTGGGCAGTTTAGGAGTCTATTCGTAACGTACAAACAAAAAAACAATCAAGCTTTCGCTTTTATATATATAGATAGATTGAACGCAAAATATCAAATTTCAAGGATTTTTGTGGGACTCAATCAATGTTACATCAGGAGCACCGCAAGGTAGTCTTAGGTCCACACTTGTTTTATATACTCATTTCTGATCTTTCTAGTAAACTTTTCGTTGTGTCATGATGATCTTAAAATTTATCATGTAAATGTAAAGAGTTCCGATGTTGCACTACTTCAGACAAATATAAATCGTCTGAAAGAATGGTGCTTCTCTAATAAGTTAGAACTAAATATTGAAAAATGCAAGGTTATAAGGTTTACACGTAAGAGATCTACCATTGTTTTCGGTTATAATATTAATAATGTAAACCTTGAAAGAGTTAAAAATATTAGCAGTTTAGGGATTCTGTTGGATGATAAATTGAAATTCCTTCTTCACTATGAGTATACAATTTCTAGGGTAAACAAAATCCTCGGGTTTATAAAAAAAAGAGCTAAAGAATTCAGCAATATCGCTGTTACTATTATTAATTGTTCCTAATTTTATATTTTATAAATAATTGTTCCTTAGGACGATCTATTTTTGAATATGGTAATATTGTGTGGAATTCCGCATTTCAAATACTTTCTGATAGAATAGAATCCGTGCAAAAGCAATTTCTTTTATTTGTTTTGAGAAATCAATATAATCCAAGATATTATTCAATTCTGCCTAGCTATCTCGTAAGACTTAATTCATTAAATATCTTAAATTTATCGTCACGCAGAAATACGAGAAGCACTAAATATTTAGTTGAAAATTCTCATAGACCTGAATATGGAAAAATGAACAAATAAACAGATGTAGCATTACATTTAATAAACCCAGTCATCTTTTTTCAACACAAATTTCTAGATACACTTTTAAACGTAAATTAAATTTTCTTAATGACCTAAGACAATAATTTTAACCTTCAATATATTATATTACACTTCAAGTTCACATTATATAATTCTATAATTTAGTTATTTTTGTTTTTTACTTTATAAATTGCGTTTTAACTGTGTTTTCGCCATGTCTGCATTTTTTACGATCTACAAAAAAAAATAAATAAACTTTTGATTTTAATGTATTAAATTTCATGTTAATTTTAAGTTTTCGCTGTAAGAATTTTTGTAAAAACCTTGTTTTGGTTCAAATAAAATAAATAAATAAATAAATTTATTAGACATCTTATAAAACATCAAATTTTGGAACAGCTCTATACACATAAACTTGAGTTAGGTATCGAATTAAAAATGATTTTTGCCATTACGTTTGTGACGCAAAGAAGGAGGCGGGGTAGATATAGACTCAATTGTATGGATCGGATCAGAATCGAAAAATTAATCGATTTAGCCATGTATGTCCGTCCGTTCCTCTGTCCATCCGTCCGCACGATAACTCAAAAAATAAAGGAGCTAGGATTTTGCAATTTTCAAAAATTCGTTTTTATGCAATAGCCGTCATCGCTATTTAAATCCAGCTATTTTGGTCCATGGGTTCGGGTAGGTGCCATACAACTTCTTTTTTTATATGAGCATTTCTCTGTACCTATTACAGCTGGATGTCTGAAATTTTGCCAAAAGTAGTTTAGTTTTATGGCCAAAGTTTCTGCAAAATTTGGTTTGCCTTCTGCAGTTCCTTCTACTACTGCCTTCTTTTAAATGAGCGTTAATGTACACCTAATGAAGCTGGGTATCTGAAATTTTTCCAAAAATAGTTTAGTGTAATGACCAAAGTTACTGCAAAATTAGGTTGGTCTACTGCAGAGGGTTCTAGTAGCTGCCATGCAACTCCGTCTTTTATATGAGCATTACTCTAAAGCTAATAAAGCTGTATGTTTGAAATTCAGTTTGAAATTTTGAAAAGTAATTAACCGGATGATAGAGTGTTTATATTACGGTCATGCGGGTATCCCTGAGTTGACACAGTCTACTCTACTACACTCTTCCTCGTTTTTTTATTTATTAACTGAAATAAAGTCAACAATTGCTTTGATTGTTTGAATGTTTTGAAATACAAATAGAGCAGTTCCAAATTTCCATTTTTTATAAAATTACAAATCAATTCTATTATATTTTTTCGTTGTGTAAGACCATGGGCGGATCTAGACCTATCTGATGGGAGGGGTAATTGTGGAAAAATAATTTGAGTTGCATTCTCGTCTCACTGTTCACTGACACATTTGAAGTTTTTTGGTTTTTTTGTTGTGGCAAAAAAATAAATTTGAATATAAATTTTTTGGTGGAGGGATTAATTACTCTGTTACCATCCCCTTGTATCCGCGCTTGTGTAAGACTAATCACGGGCTGTCAATTTTTTTTTTTTGTGTAAAACAAAAGTACAATTTTATTTAAATTTAAAGTGAATTTTTTTTTATTTTTGTTAAAATTGTAATAGGAAAGCAGGTATAATATTCAAAAAATTTTAAAGTAATAAAAAGATTTAGTTTTTAGTTTCTCATTAATTAAATTGGCGATGTGTTCGAAAATAAAATTTTAAAAACCTGAATTTTTATTTTTTTAAGCAATATTTATACAAAACGTAATTTAAATATTTGTCGAAGTATTAAAAAATTTTCTAAAGTATTTCGGTATTACAAAGTACCATTTAATGCTAAAAGAGATAAAATACTTTAGCGAAAATGCCTAATAAAACCTGCGCAATTGCACAGGGGTCGTACTAGTTATATTGTTAATATATATATGAAATTGAACTTTTTGATTTTATTAGAAAAAAAAAAAGAAAGTCGAATTTGACACTGAAGTCTATTGTTAGAGACCTAAAAATGTAAAGTAGATAAAAAACAAAGACTTACGAACATGTGTGGAGATGGAAAAAGTTATGTTATTTAGATTTAAATATATTATTAGGATTATCAATCGGTGTTATTTTTATTATTATTAATATTGGAAATTTACATTCAACATTTTTTATGGAATAACAAAAGTACAAAAGTTAAGAGTTTTAAAAATTTTGTAATTAAACTTTAAAAATAATTAGGCATCGTGCCAAAAGGGTTATGTATATCGCAACCAAATTTTCTAATTTAGCTTTTGTACTTTTTGACGAGAGCATAAAAAATTGTTTTGTTAATTGAGTGAGGTTTTAGCATAAAGTTAACTTGCCTAAACACCAAAAATTAAAAAATTTGTTACAACTTTTTTTTGAACTGCAAAATCACCTTGTAAAATTCAACATAAATCGGGAACACTAATATTTTGGAAGCCCGCCGGGCCGAAATGGGTATAATAATATATTCCAACCACCTTTATAAAACAAATTCCGTTAGCTTGCAGGAATATTTGTGCAAAATTTCAAACTAATCAGTCAAACCGTTTCGGAGCGACATCATAAAGATTGAAAAAACTTCATAGGGTAACTTAACATGGCCTATTTTATCCCCGGTCTTCCAGAATTATTCCTGTAAAATTTGGTGGCAATCGGACCAGTAGTTTTCACGTAAATCTTGAACAAACAAACATATTTTCTTCTTTATATAAGAGTTTAGAAAATGTGTTTGTTTGTATCTTTTAGTTAAGATTGGTATTCCAGGGTTAAATATTTTTAATTGGGGATAAATAGGTCATCAATTTAATTTTTTAAATATTTGTGGAAAAATGATGTAAAACCATAAAACTAAGCAAGTTCTTTTTGAAAATTTATCTGTATTCTCAAACAGAACTTTTACAGTTTTATCTGAATTACGGATGTTTGATTCCTTTTATTGATAGTTAAACCTGAAACTAAACTAAATATGTTTTATTTAAAAATTATAATTGTAGTAGATTTATTTCATAACAAAAACTCACAAAGGACTGCATAAAAAAACCATTGAATCCAAATCTTTTATAAAAAACATTTGCCCTTTCAAAAGAATGCTCCTTAAACCTTGCGAATTTCTTCTGCCACCATTTTCTTCACTATCTATGAAAACTTCGTTTTCAATTTTTTGAATTTCCAAAACCATTTCATCATTATTTTCACTCTCCAAAAATTCATCTTGGTTAACAATTCTTGCTGTTCCAGTTCTAATTAATTCTAATTCAAAAAGTACAGTTCGCATTTGAAATATGGTTTCCCAATCAAAAGTTGTTCCACGAGGTCGACGACACTTAAAATTACTCATTATATGTGATCCAATAAAACTAGTTGGTTTCTTATCTGGGTTATGTAATATCCATGTTTCTAAGACTTTTTCCCCAGCATCTGTAATATTCATCTGATGATTGAGGACAACTGTAAAAGGAAATAACTCTAATAAAATTTTGACATCCAAATCTTTTAGGGCCTTTTGTGATTCGTGAGGGATATAATTTATACGTTTTGCCATCTAAAATATTTTTTAAATAGTAATTTAGATTTTTAAGGCTTCTAAACTTACAAATTCTTTATTATCAAAATCAAGACGATATTTGACCAAAACTTGTACATCTGAATTTTGTTTTAATTTAATTGGTCCAGTAGAGCCACTCAAAATATCATTTTCACTTTCTATTGTTGAAATTTTCAGTTCTAAGTCATAGAAACTTCTTGCGATTTCAGTTAATTGCCCCATAAAATATCTCGAAAATCCAGTTCTACCACTTTTGTATACAAGCACCGCACCTGGTCATCATTATTTATAAAAAGCATATTTAAAAACCTACAAATATTTTATAAAAAAAAAATTCTCAAACTCTAACCATTTTCATCTGCCATGGCAAGTTGCATAGAAGGACTTTTCACTACAATTAATAGAACATAAACGTAAATTATATAAATATAAATTTCAAATTCTAAAATAATTTAAATAAAGCTTACTTTTAGGATAGGTAAATCTCATCTGATTATGTAAGTTATCCATTGATTGTAAGAAGTCAGCAAAATATCTTCCACTAGCCCGAATTATTCTATCGTATCTTTAAATTCAAATAAATTAATTATAATTACAATATTTATTTATTTATTCTATTATAACTTATTACGATATTACTTTAGCTTATATCATAAAGAAATCATTTACCTCTAGAGAATTCATCTATAATGAAAAATGTTAGACAATTTTGTTGATTGGAATGACCATATTTTTGGTAAAATCAATTATTTTTATAATAATTATTTTTATTTTTATTTGGTTTGTGTGTCAATGGAGTAGGACGATTTATTTTTAAAAAATTTTATTTAATATTGTTATTGTTTTTTTTTATTTGTACATAATCGATGCATGTTTGTACATTTGTGTATTTTGTATATATGTATTTCTTCATACAATTTGGACGATTTCTTTTTATACCTGTATGACTATATAGTCAAAGGGTATAATAAATTTGCCATTACGTTTGTGACGCAGAGAAGGAGGGGGGGTAGATATAGACTCAAGTGTATGGATCGGATCAGAATCGAAAAAAAAATCGATTTAGCTATGTATGTCCGTCCGTCCGTCCGTCCGTCCGTCCGCACGATAACTCAAAAACTAAAGAAGCTAGGATCTTGAAAATTTCGCAAATACGTTTTTTTGCAATAGCCGTCATCGCTATTTAAATCCAGCCATTTTGGTCCATAGGTTCGGGTAGCTGCCATACAACTTCTTTTTTTATATGAGTATTTCTCTGTACCTATTACAGCTACGTATCTGAAATTTTGGCAAAAGTAGTTTAGTTTTATGGCCAAAGTTTTTGCAAAATTTGGTTGGTTTGTTGCAGTGAGTTCGAGTAGCTGCCATACAACTCCTTCTTTTATATGAGCATTACTCTATACCTATTAAAGCTGGGTGTCTGAAATTTTGCAAAAAATAGTTTAGTGTAATGGCCAAAGTTACTGCAAAATTTGGTTGGCCTACTGCAAAGGGTTCGAGTAGCTGCCATACAACTCCTTCTGTTATATGAGCATTACTCTATACCTATAAAAGCTGGGTGTCTGAAATTTTGCCAAAAATAGTTTAGTGTAATGGCCAAAATTACTGCAAAATTTGGTTGGTCTACTGCAGAGGGTTCGACTAGCTGCCACACAACTCCTTCTTTTATACTAGCATTTTATTTCACTTAATAAAGCTGGTATGTTTGAAATTTTGCCAAAAGTAATTAATGTTTATAATAATAATGATATAAAGTTTATGTAACGGTCATACGGGTATCCCAGAGTTGACACAGTCTACTCTACTACACTCTTCCTCGTTTTAGACGATTTTTATTTAGGTGCATATTCTGTTTATGAACTTTTTTCAAAAAAGCGCACCTATTTGCTTACTTATAAACTACTTTCAAAAATATTTCGTCAGTCCTTACATTTTATTTTGACATAAAATTTTTAACTTAATAGTTTTAAGTAGCTTACTTTTCTACAACTAATAAATATCTGCATGTATCTATTTTATTGCATGTACATATATTAGAATGTTTCGCGATATAAGATCAGACTCACGAAAGTCAGTTTACTCTTACATAATATGTAAAAGAAGGAAACAGAATTTTTATTGTAGGTTTCATAGTTTTCCATAAGAGAAAACTATGTTTAAAATTTAGAAGTTGTATTTTTGAGAAATGGAGTAAGACTTAATTGGCCCATTTTAGTTCCCTTAATAGGTGCATCCCAATCAAACATTTATAGGTCTTAAAGACAAAAATATAAATGAGTTAGGCATTTTATTCTCAGAAAAAGATTAAAATTAAGTATCACTTGTTAAGTTCGGACGCGTTACTTATCAATTAAAATATTATTTAAATAGAGCAATTAAAAGAGTATAAAGAAGAGTTCGAAAGAGCAATTAAAAATAATGAGAAGGAGATTATAGAACTATTAAAGGCGATTGAAACAAATTATATGAAACGTCTGGAGGAAATTAAATATAGTCAACAAAAAGAATTAGATAAAATGGCTAAATTTACAGAAGTCTTTAAAAACCAAAGCGATAAGGGGAACGAGCAATTCATAAATATAATAAAAAAAAGTGATGAGATATGCAAAAAAATGAATAATACTGGAAATGAAAAAACTAATACGAGTTCAATTGCCGATATTTTAAAAAATACAAAAAAATGTACTAATACGATAATGAAAAAAGAATTACCTTTACTTGTAAAACCGAAGAGTAAGCAAAATAACGAAAAAACAAAATGTGACCTGAATACAAAGGTCTCAATTTTTATCCTTTGTCTCAATTAAGAATGACTTAATTAAGAATGAGTTGGAAGAAAAATTAAATGAAAGCTATGAGATCAAAATCCCGGTAGAAATGAAACCAAAAGTTGAAATTGTACATGTTAATCATAAATATAGTGATACAGATATTATTGAAAAGCCAAAAAAAACAAAATGCTTTCCTAGAAATGAGTGAAGTTAAAGTGCTAAAAACATATTCAGTTAAAAAATATAACAAGGAAATGTTCAACACTATTATTGAAGTTGATAAGGAGTCATTTCCAAAAAATTTGTCAAATGAAAAAGTATGTATAGGTTGGGAAAGATATAAAGTATTTGACACCATAAACATTCCAATCAGTTGACTGTAGGAATGCTGAAACTTGTTTGAAGTGACATCAGGAAAATAAAACTAGTGAATGCAAGAATGAAGACATCAATAAGTGCATAAACTGTCTGAAATATAATGAGAAATTAAAAGTCAATGTGGATGTTAATCACAAAACTTTTAGTAGATCCTGCCCTGCTTTTCAACATAAACTTACTTTAAAAAAACAAAAAATAGGCTACTAGCAAACACAGATAAAAGGAACTGAACAAAATAAAACAATTGAAATAGTTCAAAATAATGCAAATTACAATGATACTAAATATGATACCAAAAATGATAATGATGGTATTAATATAAATAGTACTCAAATTAGTAGCATTAATAATATTACTACCAATAATAATATTAGCAATGCAAATAGTTATACCCGTATGACTATATAGTCCAAGGGTATAATAAATTTGCCATTACGTTTGTGACGCAGAGAAGGAGGGGGGGTAGATATAGACTCAAGTGTATGGATCGGATCAGAATCGAAAAATAAATCGATTTAGCTATGTATGTCCCTCCGTTCGTCCGTCTGTCCGTCTGTCCGTCCGTCTGTCCGTCCGTCCGTCTGTCCGTCCGCACGATAACTCAAAAACTAAAGGAGCTAGGATCTTGAAATCTTCGCAAATTCGTTTTTTTGCAATAGCCGTCATCGCTATTTAAATCCAGCCATTTTGGACCATGGGTTCGGGTAGCTGCCATACAACTTCTCTTTTTATATGAGCATTACTCTGTACCTATTACAGCTGTGTGCCTGAAATTTTGCCAAAAGTAGTTTAGTTTTATGGCCAAAGTTTCTGCAAAATTTGGTTGGTCTAGTGGAGTGGGTTCGAGTAGGTGCCATACAACTTCTTATTTTATATGAGCATTACTCTCCACCTAATGAAGCTGAGAGTCTGAATTTTTGCCAACAATTGTTTAGTGTAATGGCCAAAGTTTCTGCAAAATTTGGTTGGTCTGCTGCAGAGGGTTCGAGTAGCTGCCATACAACTCCTTATTTTATATGAGCATTACTCTCCACCTAATGAAGCTGGATGTCTGAATTTTTGCCAAAAATTGTTTAGTGTAATGGCCAAAGTTTCTGCAAAATTTGGTTGGTTTACGACAGAGGGTTCGTGTAGCTGCCATACAACTCTTTATTTTATATGAGTATTCCACTACACTTAATAAATCCAAAAGTAATTAACCGGATGATATAATGTATATGTTACGATCATACGGGTATCCCAGAGTTGACACAGTCTACTCTACTACACTCTTCCTCGTTTTTCCACTACAATTAATTATAGTAATAAGTTTGATAATACAAAAAAATAATGATCCCAATAACAATAATAATAATAGAAATAATAATAATAATAATAATTATAATAATAATAATAGTTACAAGAAAACTAGTGTTCATGTTTCCAATAACAATCATAATAGTTATAATAGAACTAGAGTTACGATTAAAAATAAAAGCTCTAAGACAAATCATGTGAAAAGACATTTTAGCATACTCACTTATGTTCCTAAATTTTGGCCAAGAAAAAATAAAATTCTAATGAATGATAAAGACAATAAAAACAAAATCATTCATGATAAATGTGCCAATAAGGATTATAATGTTGAAAATATTAGTGATGAAATCATTAGTAGTATAAATGTATCTTGTAATAATAGCAATAATAATATTATTAATAATACTACTATTAATAATAATAATAACAATAATAATATTAGTATAATTTCCGATAATAAATCTGATAAATAAGAATTGATAAGAAAAGAACAAAGAAATTGATATCAAAGCTGTAAAAGCAAAGAAAGTTAAAGAAGTGACAACAGATAAATATGTTAACTGGATTAAGGGAGAAACTCTAAATGATAGCTGTACCGATGTTGAAAAATCTAAAGGTAAAAGTTTTATAGATCCTTTAGCACCACCGATAGTCAGATTAATAAGAAAAGCCATTGAATCTGGTGATAATATTTATGCCACTTCTAGATTTAGAGATCATAGAATATATAATAATGTAAGATTGTTCTTATCTTATTTTTATGATCCTGATGACATTTGCTATGAGGGTATGACACAGACTAGTCTGAAAGTACTTACACATCAAGAAGGATTATCAAACAACTACCAAGAACTCTCTAAACTCTCGTTTATTTAAAATAATTTGAGCAGGGGAGGTGAGGCTGCCATATATTTAAAACAAAGTATTAGCTATAAAATTCTGGAAACATCGAATTCATTCAATACTATAGTAATTTCCTTAGAAGATACTAAGCCTGTTATTAACATTGCGGTATGCTACAAAAGCCCGAATGAGAACAATGATGCATTTATAGAGTACTTAGACCAATTGTTTGATAAGTATAAAAATATAATATTAACTAGCAGATTTACCCGGCGTTGCCCGGAAGCTTGCAAATTATAAAAATTTTTTGAGATACTACTTTGCCTATAAATGCCACAAAAAATATTTGTGGAGTTCCGTTAACCCATCGTGGCCCAACAGCTTTTTATAGGTTTTTTCGTTGCTTTGCTATATATTAGAAATGATTTAACAGATTAACTTCAAATTTCGTATATGTGTTCTTCTTGGAAATTGAAGTTCTATTTACTAACAGACTTGAAGATTGTTAACCCCTGCCGACCCGACGATTGTTCAAAAAAAAATTTGTAAGTAAATTACGTCCAATTTTTGAAAGTAGGTACAACTTCTTTGAATTAGGGGAATACTTAAAAAAAAGGTTTGTCGAGTTCTTTTAATCAATTGCGAAACAAAAACTTTAAAAAACAGTTTGCAAAACAATTTGAACGATTATCTCCAATTTTTCTATACATGGTGCTTCTTGACAATTTGGTGTTCCTTGACGATATAGTTGAGGATGGTAGGTTTCCGGTGAACAATGTTAACTGAATTAAAATGACTATAGGTCAAAAGGGGATTTTCTTGAATTGCACACGCTTGAATAAAATATAGTCGATGGTTTAGAAAAGGTTTAAAAATTCGCTTTTCAACTTATATTTTGTTTAGTCCTGAAAGTTGTAATACGCTCTTCCTCGTTTTTTTATGATTTTATGAGAGAAATGTAGGCTTATTTTTTGAAAAAACTGTTTTAAAATACTATGTATTTAAGCATTATATATAACAAATTGAATTTTTTGATTTTTAGATTTCATTTGAAGAAAACTGAAAATTTCATTGAATCTTTGTTCAAAACGCACAAACAGGTCAAAACCAAATTAACCCTGTGGGTTTTAATTAAAATGCTGGTACAAAATTTTTAATAAAATACTTTTAATCGTATAAGAAAATAAAATATATAGAAAACTTCATAGCGTCGTCCTGGAAAATGGGTTAATCGAACTTAACTAAAACTTTTTGCAGCCTCTCTTTTAGACTACAAAATCAACCTGTAAAATTGGGCACAAATCGAAAACACAAAATTTTTTGAAAGTCCGCCAGGCCGAAATAGGTTAATTTATTCCAACCAAATTTATATAACTAAATGCGGTTGCTAAGAGGAACATTTGTGCAAAATTTCAAGTCAATCGGTCAAACAGTTTTGACTCGACATCAAAAACATTGAAAAAGCTTCTTTGCACCCTCGTGCCCAAACGGGTTAACCGAACTCAACAAAAATTTGTGCCAGACTTTATTTTCGACTGCGAAACCACCTTGTAAAATTGGACACAAATCGGAAATACAAAATTTTTTGGAAGCCCGCCGGGCCGAAAGGGGTTAATTTATTCCAACCAGCTTTATACAATTAATTCCATGTAATAAGAAGAACATTCGTGCAAAATTTCAAGGGAATCGGTCAAACCGTTTCGACTCGACATCAAAAAAACGAAAAAGCTTAAAACGGCTCTGGAGCCGCAACCTGCTGACTTATAAAAATGCGACATAGCCTATGTCACCCCCCGGACTCCCAAAATTATTCCTCTAAAATTTGGTGTCAATCGGACCAGTGGTTTTCACGTGAATCCTGGACAAACAAACAAACAAACAAACAAACAAATAAACAAACAAATTTTCTTCTTTATATATTAGAAGATTAGAAATTTGCATTCAAAACCTTTTACAAAATTACAAATAGACATGAGTTAAAAGTTTTAAAAATATTGTTTTCGACCGTTAAGCAGGCCAACAAAAACTTAAAAAAAATACATTAGGTCCAAACGGGTTAATAGAGCGCAATCATGTTTTTTGGTGAGCTTGTGAAATAATGCAATGTTTGCGTTAACTTTAAACTGTGTTAGTCGAACAATTGTTTTTTTTTTAACATATTGATTAAACCTTTTCAACAGAAAAACAAATTTATATTATAGATTGAACTCTTTAAGGAGATCAAATTTAATGAACCCTTGTGACAAAAGGGGTTAAATGATAAAAATCAAATTAACCTTGTGAGCTTTGCTAATAAAGATTAGCTGAAAAATGTGTTCAAGATTAGCTGAAAAAAGTGTTCGTTTAAGCACAACAACAAAAACATTGAAAAAGCTTCATTGCGCTCTCTTGCCCAAACGGCCAAAAAAAATATTGAAAGCCCGCCAGGCCGAAATGGGTTAATATATTCCAAGCAACTGTATAAAACTAATTCCGTTTGCTAAGAGGAAGATTTGTGCAAAATTTCAAGTCAATCGGTCAAACTTTTTCGGCTCAACATCAAAAATATTGAAATAGCTTCATTGCGCCCTCGTGCCCAAACGGGTTAACCGAACCCAACAAAAATTTGTGCCAGCCTTTCTTTTCGACTGCAAAACCACCCTGTAAAATTGGACACAAATCGGAAACAAATAATTTTTTGGAAGACCGCCGGGCCGAAATGGGTTAATATTTTCGAACCATCTTTATACAACTAATTCCGTTTGCTAAGAGAAAGATTTGTGCAAAATTTCAAGTCAATCGGTCAAACTGTTTCGGCTCGACATCAAAAACATTGAAAAAGCTTCATTGCGCCCTCGTGCCCAAACGGGTTAACCGAACCCAACAAAAATTTGTGCCAGCCTCTCTTTTTGACTGCAAAACCACCCTGTAAAATTGGACACAAATCGGAAACACAAAATTTTTTGGAAGCCCGCCGGGCCGAAAGGGGTTAGTTTATTCCAACCAACTTTATACCATTAATTCCGTTTAATAAGAAGAACATTCGTGCAAAATTTCAAGTTAATCGGTCAAACCGTTTCGACTCGACATCAAAAAAACGAAAAAGCTTAAAACGGCTCTGGAGCCGCAACCTGTTGACTTATAAAAATGCGACATAGCCTATGTCACCCCCCGGGCTCCCAAAATTATTCCTCTAAAATTTGGTGTCAATCGGACCAGTGGTTTTTACGTGAATCCTGGACAAACAAACAAACAAACAAACAAATAAACAAACAAATTTTCTTCTTTATATATTAGACTAGCAGATTTACCCGGCGTTGCCCGGAAGCTTGCAAATTGTAAAAACGCAAGCTTCAGCCAATTTTTTGAAATACTACTTTGCCTATAAATGAAGCCACAAAAAATATTTGTAGAGTTCCGTTAACCCATCGTGGCCCAATAGCTTTTTATAGGTTTTTTCGTTGCTTTGTTATATATATTAGAAATTATTTAACCGATTAACTTCAAATTTTGTATATGTGTTCTTCTTTGAAAATGAAGTTCAATTTACTAACAGACTTGGAAATTGTTAACCCCTGTCGACCCGACGATTGTTCAAAAAAAAATTTGTAAGTAAATTACGTCCAATTTCTGAAAGTAGGTACAACTTCTTTGAATTAGGGGAATGCTTAAAAAAATGTTTTGTCGAGTTCTTTTAACCGATTGCGAAACAAAAACTTTAAAAAACAGTTTGAACGATTATCTCTAATTTTTCTATGCATGGTGCTTCTTGAGAATTTGGTGCTCCTTGACGATAGAGTTGAGGATGTTAGGTTCCCGGCGAATAATGTTAACTGAATTAAAATGACTATTGGTCAAATGGGGATACTAAGTTTGCCATTAAGTCCTTATACTTTGTCAATTGTAGTTATCTTGAATTGCCAACGTTTGAATAAAATATAGTCGATGGTTTAGAAAAGATTTAAAAATTTGCTTTTCAACCTGTATTTTGTTTAGTACTCACCTGAAAGTTGTAATACGCTCTTCCTCGTTTTTTTATGATTTAATGAGAGAAATGTAGGCTTATTTTTTGGAAAAACTGTTTTAAAATACTATGTTTTTAAGCATTATACATAAGAAATTGAATTTTTTGATTTTTAGATTTCATTTGAAGAAAACTGAAAATTTCATTGAATCTTTGTTCAAAACGCACAAACAGGTCAAAACCAAATTAACCATGTGGGTTTTAATTAAAATGTTGGTACAAAATTTTCAATAAAATACTTTTAATCGTATAAGAAAATAAAATTTATAGAAAACTTCATGGCGTCGTCGTGGAAAACGGGTTAATCGAATTAACTAAAACTTTTTGCAGCCTCTCTTTAGACTGCAAAATCAACCTGTAAAATTGGACACAAATCGAAAACACAAAATTTTTTGAAAGTCCGCCAGGCCGAAATGGGTTAAATTATTCCAACCAAATTTATACAACTAAATGCGGTTGCTAAGAGGAACATTTGTGCAAAATTTCAAGTCAATCAGTCAAACCGTTTTGACTCGACATCAAAAACATTGAAAAAGCTTCATTGGGCTATCGTGCCCAAACGGGTTAACCAAACCCAACAAAAATTTGTGCCAGCCTTTCTTTTCGACTGCAAAACCACCCTGTAAAATTGGACACAAATCGGAAACAAATAATTTTTTGGAAGCCCGCCGGACCGAAATGGGTTAATATTTTCGAACCATCTTTATACAACTAATTCCGTTTGCTAAGAGGAAGATTTGTGCAAAATTTCAAGTCAATCGGTCAAACTGTTTCGGCTCGACATCAAAAACATTGAAAAAGCTTCATTTCGCCCTCGTGCCCAAACGGGTTAACCGAACCCAACAAAAATTTGTGCCAGCCTCTCTTTTTGACTGCAAAACCACCCTGTAAAATTGGACACAAATCGGAAACACAAAATTTTTTGGAAGCCCGCCGGGCCGAAAGGGGTTAATTTATTCCAACCAACTTTATACCATTAATTCCGTTTAATAAGAAGAACATTCGTGCAAAATTTCAAGTTAATCGGTCAAACCGTTTCGACTCGACATCAAAAAAACGAAAAAGCTTAAAACGGCTCTGGAGCCGCAACCTGTTGACTTATAAAAATGTGACATAGCCTATGTCACCCCCCGGGCTCCCAAAATTATTCCTCTAAAATTTGGTGTCAATCGGACCAGTGGTTTTCACGTGAATCCTGGACAAACAAACAAACAAACAAACAAATAAACAAACAAATTTTCTTCTTTATATATTAGATTGGTGATACAAACATTGATCTCCTCTCTGAAACGGATGTAAGCAGACTGTATCAAGATATGCTAGATGTCAATTCAGTTCATATAAAAAATAATATTGATTTTGATAATGCTACTAGAGTAACGGCAAATTCAGCGACACTTATTGATCACGTACTTTCGGATCTTAAAACGAATCGATTTGGGTTTGATATCACAATGTATGATATCCCAAACTTAGATCATAAAGCTATTTGTGTAGAAATTAAAACAGTTCTTAGAAAACTTGAAACTATGGAGTAGTTTCAAACAAATTTTTCAAACAAATATTACAAATTATGCAAAATACTCACATCTAATGGAAAATTATTTACGTAATTACGATTACGATAATGTGGATGAACTGGTTGAACTAATAAGTATTGTTAAAGAAAGGTGTTCAATTGTTCAAAACATTAGAACCAGAAGGCACAATCATTGGATGTCTAAGGAAATCTTAAAAATGATGGAGTATAGAAACGAATTATACAAGAGACACAAAAAGTACCCAAATTGTTTAGAGCATAAAATTAATTACAACAAAATAAAAAACAAGGTCAATATTGAGTTAAAAAAAGCAAAACAAGCTCATTTTAACAAAAAATTACAAACACCAGGTTCAAATACCGGAAAGATATGGACAGTTTTGAACTCTCACATAGTAAACCAAAAATCAGATGATAGCTAACAGTTTTAATGATCACCTTAGTAATATTGGGAAAAAATTAGCTAATAACATTCAAGTTAGGGATGAAAATGCGATAAGAAATATAATAAATGAAAACTCTATGTTTTTAATGCCTACAAATCATAATGAAGTTTATTCTGTTATTATGAATTTGAAAGATAATGCACCTGGCTCGGATAACATAGCAGCAAAAGATTTAAAAACCATAGCTAATATTATATCGCCAATAATCATTAATCTTGTTAATAATTGCTTTCGCTCAGGTGTCTATCCACAAACATTAAAATCCGCATCTGTGATACCTATTTACAAAAATGGTTCTCCTTTGGATACTTCTAACTATAGACCTATTACACTTACAAGTTGTTTGAGTAAGATTTTTGAAAAAATAATCAATAAAAGAATTTGTGAATTTATCAAAAGTCCCGGTGGATTCGATATTAATCTATTTGGTTTCCAGAAAACTCATGGCACAGATGTAGCAATAAATGATTCTATCAGATCTATTATTGGCAATCTGGATAAAGGAAATTATGTCTGCTCAATTTTTGTTGATTTAAGAAAAGCTTTTGATACTGTGGATCATAAAACTCTATTGGATAGACTATATGAAATTGGAATAAGGGGGCTTCCTCATAAACTTTTAAAATCATATCTTGAAAACAGGTTTATTGTGACCAAAGTCAATGGTGTGTATAGTGGTAAAAGTGCATTAACTTTGGGGGTCCCACAAGGATCTGTACTTGGACCAACACTATATCTACTATATGTACATAATATGCAATATGCTAACTTAAAAGCGGACTATAAAATATTCGCTGATGATACTTTTACTTATATATACAGGAAACAAGTAAAGAAACAGTCAGTCGGTGCAACCGACTTAGAAATATCCTACACCTATTTGGTTCAAATTTAAGGACATATCCATAAGTCGTTTTAACACCATAAGAGCTGTTATTAATTTGATCGTAAGACATAGCTAACCAAATTAACTTTACAATACTAAAAACATTTTCTAATTACACTATCTATTAAAAAATATTACAAATTCTTACTAATTTATCTATTTAAAAATATTAAAACAAAAAAACTTGAAACAAATGAAAATATATTTATTCCAATTCAATTACTAAATGAAAAAATTTAAATTATTACATTTTGTGATAAAAAGCTAATATATTTAATAATTAAAATTTTTCAAAATTTGCAATTATTTTAAATGGCTTGTTTATATACCTAATAGAAAAGCTTATAAACGCAAAATATGCAATAAATGTATTTCTAAAATACATATACAAATTTAGACCTTTTCATATAATTCATTTAAATATAAAAATAAATTTTACATAAATGCAGCAAGTACCTTTGAACATAGCTGAACCACTACAATTAAGTCAAAATTTCGGGGACACATAGGAAATAGGAAATATATTCTTTGGCTTCGAAATTGAGCTCGACCAGGACCAATTTCCATGGTACTTTTATTACTAGTAACCTAGAGTCTAAATTTCATCAAAATAGCGGCATTATTTTTTGAGTTATGGTGTTTTAAGATATATGTTTGTTAACCCTTGAACTTTGCAAAGGTTTCAGAACCCGGAACCATGGTACGAAGTCGCCCATACGCAGTCCCCGTCATACTTACAATACTAGTTAACTCTTGTACACAATTGGAACGTGTTATCTTAATTTTAAGTTACTAGTTTTATTAATTTCGATGATAAGCTTTTACACATTGGTGGGTCTAAGAGAAGTTCTGAACCACCACTCCAATTGATCCAAAATTAAAGGGACACGCAGGAAATAGTAAAGAACATCCATGTGTTAAATTTGAAGCTTCTACTTTTGTTTCAAGTTATTATCTTTATTAATTGCGAAAATATGCTTTAAGGTCCTCGGAACTGAGTGGCTGGTCCCCACTCACTACTCCAATTGGGCTCAAATTTCAAGGAGACTAAGTAAATCGAAATCGACACTCTCATACCAAATTTGGAGGTTCTATCTTCATTGGTTACGGAATTATGCTAGTTTGGCCTAAATTCGATCAAAAAGTTCTAAGTTCCGAACCCATTGTCCAAACCTCACCGTGCGCAATTGCCGCCGTAGTTTCATTACCAATAACCTACAACACAAATTTCATGAAGATAGCGTCATTAGTTGTTGAGTTATCGTGATTTTTTACATATGTTCGTTAGCCCTGAAACCGATTAAAAGGTCCAGAATCCGAAACTTTGGGCTGGTTTCGGTTTTATACAGTCCGCGCTTTACTTTAAGTACTAAAATTTGAACGTTCTATCTTAATTTTAAGTTACTATTTTTAGTAATTTCGAGTATAAGCTTTTAAAACTTTGGAGGTCTAAAGGGGTACTGAACCACCACTCCAATTGATCCCAAATTAGGGGGACATGCAAGAGATTGTAAAGAACACAAAATATGAAGCTTCTACATTTTTTCAAGTTGCTATCTTTATTAATTTTAAAGATATGCTTTAAGGTTTTCGGAAATGTGTGGCTGGTCCCCGACCCCCAACTCCAATGGGGCCCAAATTTCAAAGACACTTAGGAAATAGGAAGGGAGACCCTGATACCAAATTTGGAGGTTCTATCTTTATTAGTTTCGGAATTATGCTTGTTTGGCCTAAATTCGATCAAAAAGTTCTAGGTTCCGAACGCATGATCCAATCCCGAACTTACGCAGTCCTCGAAGTAGTTTCATTACTAGTAACCTACAGCAGAAATTTTATGAAGATAGCGTCATTATTTGTTGAGTTATCGTGATTTTTTATATATGTTCGTTAGCCCTTCTATCGATTAAAAGGTCCAGAATCCGAACCCATGGGCCGATTTCGCCCATATGCAATCCCCGCCGTACTTTCAGTCCTAGTAACCTACAGTTAAAATTTCATCAAGATAGCTCCATTATTTTTTGAGTTATCGTGCCTACGGACGGACGGACGGACGGACGGATGGACGGACAGACGGACGGACGGACATGGCTATATCCACTAAGGCGGTCACGCTGATCACAAATATATATACTTTTCCATATCTAGCTCGCTTCCTTTAGGTGGTTACAAACACCATACCAAAGTTAATATACCCTTTTACCTATTCTATAGGTGTAGGGTATAAAAATACTGAGTCTCTGGAAAGACTTGTAAATGGGGATCTAGATAGATATAGGAAATGGGTAAATGGAAACAAATTAACTGTGAATGTGGAAAAAACAAAGTATATGATATTTGGAATGGGCAATAAACCTGATATTAATTTAAAAATTTGTATTGGGAACAAAGAAATCAAAAGGGAACAATGTTATATATATCTTGGACCAACCAATTATTACCATAGATTCTAAACTATCATGGTACGATCAAGTTAATTGCATTTTGAAAAAACTTATGCCATTACTAGGTGCTATTAAGAGATGTGGGTTGAAATTAGAGGATAAATCAGCTAGACTGTTGTTTCACGCACACATCATGTCTCATATCCGATACAATGTGGCGACATGGTCGTGTTGTATTGCCACACTAAGAAGGAAAGTGAACACAGTGATTAATAAAGCCATCAAGATACTCTATGGGTTAAATTGGCACACACCTACTGAAGAACTATATAATAGAACTGGTTTTCTTAAGCTAAATGAATTAATAATATTGGAAAAGGCTAAAATAATTCACAAAATTGAAAATGGCATAACTAAAAGCAAAAAAGAGAAGGAATATGCACAACTATAATACAAGAAATATGGATAAATTGTGTCACGAAAAAGCTATAACTGAATTGGCTAATAACAGTAATTTTTGCTGCTCAATCAGAATCTATAACAGTCTTCCTCAGGATTTAAAGAAATGCAGCGATATGGGTAGATTCACAACTAAATTAAAGTTTTTGATAAAGAACTATAACAAAAATAAATAAAATGGAAATGTAATAAAATATAAAAATGTTACTACTATTGTTAATGATTTATTTCCTCATAAAAAATTTAATGTATATGTATGTATGTGTATATGAATATATGTGTGTATGTATACATATGTATATATGTATATATATGTATATATGTATATATATGTATATATCAGTGGCGGCTGGTGGATTTTCCACATACTGATTCAAAATAAAAAAAAAAGTTTAAATAAAACCCAAAATTGTTTTAAGACTTATATTTTAATTCTATTCTTCTTTCTTTAGTTGCAAAAATATTTAATACAACATCATAAAAAGTATGAATTCTGGCAATATTTTTTTTTTATACCCGTATGACTATATAGTCAAAGGGTATAATAAATTTGCCATTACGTTTGTGACGCAGAGAAGGAGGGGGGGTAGATATAGACTCAAGTGTATGGATCGGATCAGAATCAAAAAAAAAATCGATTTAGCTATGTATGTCCGTCCGTCCGTCCGTCCGTCCGCACGATAACTCAAAAACTAAAGAAGCTAGGATCTTGAAAATTTCGCAAATACGTTTTTTTGCAATAGCCGTCATCGCTATTTAAATCCAGCCATTTTGGTCCATGGGTTCGGGTGGCTGCCATACAACTTCTTTTTTTATATGAGTATTTCTCTGTACCTATTACAGCTACGTATCTGAAATTTTGGCAAAAGTAGTTTAGTTTTATGGCCAAAGTTTTTGCAAAATTTGGTTGGTTTGTTGCAGTGAGTTCGAGTAGCTGCCATACAACTCCTTCTTTTATATGAGCATTACTCTATACCTATTAAAGCTGGGTGTCTGAAATTTTGCAAAAAATAGTTTAGTGTAATGGCCAAAGTTACTGCAAAATTTGGTTGGTCTACTGCAAAGGGTTCGAGTAGCTGCCATACAACTCCTTCTTTTACATGAGCATTACTCTATACCTATAAAAGCTGGGTGTCTGAAATTTTGCCAAAAATAGTTTAGTGTAATGGCCAAAATTACTGCAAAATTTGGTTGGTCTACTGCAGAGGGTTCGACTAGCTGCCACACAACTCCTTCTTTTATACTAGCATTTTATTTCACCTAATAAAGCTGGTATGTTTGAAATTTTGCCAAAAGTAATTAATGTTTATAATAATAATGATATAAAGTTTATGTAACGGTCATACGGGTATCCCAGAGTTGACACAGTCTACTCTACTACACTCTTCCTCGTTTTTTCAATATAAATTAATGACAAAGACATTCTGTCTAAGTTTTTATATTTCTTAAACTTGAAAAAGATCTTTCTGCAGACGTAGAAGAAGCTGGTATAGCTTCTCTTGGTAATGCAAGTTTGAATGCTTCTTTTATAATATCTACCAAGTCATTTTGTTTGCTGTTTAAAGAAATAAAATCGAAAATTGAAAGAAAATTATCTTTTAATGAATTAAAGTAACTAATTGGAAATTTTTAATATGAAATTGTTTAAAAATATTAAACTCTACCAAAGTCTAAATAAAAATAAAACAAAGGCTACAAAAACATTAAACTCATAGACATACACTTGGTGTAATGACAACAAGTTGGAATTGCAAATTACAAGCAACTATATACTTTTTAAATCCATAGAAGAAATTAGTTTGAAAAAAAAATTGTTTAAAATTCGTTAAAAAATTATAATTTTGAATAATTTTTTAGTTTAGTTCGTATTTTTCAGTATTTTGTTTTGCTTTTTCTATTTTTATTTTTGTTATTTTGATACTTATTAAAAGAAATTTGCCTAGATTCAAAATATACAATTGAATCTTTCTTGATTGCTGTCATTTCTTATTAGGAGAAATGTAATTTTTTTATTCATATATGAATAATATGCATATATACAACAACGAAAAAATGATATTCAATATAGGTATCTCTCATAAGTCGTTTGTACTATTGGTATGGTATAAATACGTATAACTATGTATTCTATTATGAAATTATAAGTAAAAGTAATCTCAACTTTTCGTTTGTTTATTGATTCTCTCTTCTTCGCTATGGTTTTTGCCTTTTATATTTTGTTTTTTTTTTATTTTTGTTTTTATAAAATACAGTAGTCAAAATAGGTACCTATTCTTCTTTTTTCCTTAGATTCAAAACATAACATTGAATCTTCGTTGAAAAAAAAATATCGTATTCGCCGAAGAGAAAATAAAAATAAAATTTTGTCGTTGGTTCATATTTTCTTCATAGTTTATACTTCATAGATTCTGTTATGTAATGGTCAAATTATTATTGTAAGTTTTACAATACCTCACAATTGTTTTATAATTGTTTGGTATTGCAATACTCACCATCATTATGAGACAGTTATAAAATCAGATCATATACTTAAAATTGTATTGTATTTGTATATAGTATATGAACATATGTTAATATTATACATAATTCTATTATCTTTATAGTAATTACTTATATAGTTTAGTTGTGAAGCAGTCACATTCATATATCTAAGTGTAGAAAGCAGATGCTTTATAATAAAATAGTAAAATTATAATAACTAAATTAAATATAGGGCATTCACATGGTACATTACATACTTTTTACATAATAATATAATGCATACAACTTAACGCGAATAATAAGTATTGAACATTTCTAAATGTATGCAAATAACAAAAATAAAAATATAGGAGATGAATTATGTAATATTGTGAATTCAATTTGTTCTACTGAATCTAAGGTAAAATTTAAATTGGCATTTGGACCAAAATATATGTTTTCTTTTGTTTTGTTCGAATTACTATAAATTTATAATAATTTAAATTTTTTTAAAACTTTTAGATTTTCAGTAAAGCAAAATCTTAGGAGAAGCCGCCACTGGTATATATGTATATATATGTATGAGTATAAAGCTTTTTTTGTATTTATATTGTATACTTGTTTATATAAGCTTTATAACTGCTAAGACTTTTTATACCAATTTTAAGTTATTGTCTAAGTCTATTTATAAATAATAATTGTAACTTCTATTTCTTTTTATTAAATAAATAATGATTTATAAAGATGAAAAACTACCGGAAATCCTTCAGAAGGCAATGAGAAACCACTGAAGTAACATCTCAAGAAAATCACATTATGCAAGTACAACCAAAAATAAGGCCCTCAGTCTCCGGCATTACGAGGGTGCTAAGAATCCCCGGAGGTAAAACAAAAAGAAAACTAAAAATAGGTACTTGGAATGTACGTAGTCTTTACGAAAGTGGTAAACTAGCAAACACTATACAAGAAATGAGTAGGTTGCAAATAAGTATACTTGGAGTATCGGAAACATGGTGGCCAGATTCCGGGAATTGTAAAACAACAGGTGGAACAATATATTACTCCGGAAATCAAAACAAAGATCATAGAAATGGAGTCGGTATAATTATTTCTGATGAAATAAAAAAAAGCATAATTGGCTTCATACCCAACTCGGATAGAACTATGATGCCCGTAAACCTGGATATAATTCAAGTATATGCACCAACGGCAGATAAATCTGATGAAGACGTTGAATCTTTTTATTGTGAAATCGAAGAACTTATGAAACAAACAAAAAGGCATGAGATTAACATCGTTATGGGAGACTTCAATGCCAAAATAGGAAGTGGTAAAGTAGAAAATATTGTTGGACCCCATGGTTGAGGCACCAGAAACCCGAGGGGTGACAGACTAGTTCAATTTTGTACAGAGCAAGAACTTAAAGCCATGAATACATGGTTTTCTTTACCACCTCACCGATTATACACATGGAAATCCCCACAAGATAACGATCAAAACATAATCCGAAACCAAATCCATTTTATTTTAATAAATAAACGATACAGTACATCAGTGTCAAGAGTGTCAACGTATCCAGGTGCCGATGTCCCATCAGACCACAACTTACTGCTATCGCAAGTCAAAACCAAACTAGCAGTAGCGAAAAAACCAACACGGAAAAAATATTTAGATCTAGGAAAATTAATGGATAACTCTAGCAAAACTGTAATTGCAGAAGAACTTAATAATCAAATCACATCTCTCATCAGAAACAACAACGTGAACAATGTAGGTGGACATGAATTGTGGAACCGAGTGAAGAACACAATGAAAAATGTAGCTTCAACCAAGCTGGGACCACGAACATATACACCGAAGCAGAAGTGGATGACAAATGAGATTTTAGATTTAATGAATCAGAGACGTTTCTATAAAAGCACCGGAAATGGTGACCACTATAAGCGCCTGCAAAACATAATAAGATCAAAAATTAGAGCAGCAAAAACACAGTGGCTAAACTCACAATGTCAAGAAATTGAAAATTTACAAAACTTACATGATGATTTTAAAAGTTAAGGAAGCTGCTGGAGTTCATCGTAAGCAAATATATTCGAATCTAGTTGACAGAAATAACCAAATAATCCTGGATCCAGACAAGAAAAAACAAGTTTGGGAAGAATACATAGCAGAGTTATTCAATGATCTAAATAGAACCGAAGTCCACACTCTACCACAAGCAACACTCTCAGGTCCGCCGATAACAAAAGATGAAATCAGGAAAGCTATTACAACAGCAAAAAATAATAAAGCTACTGGCCCTGATGAATTACCCGCAGAAATTCTTAAATTAATTGATGATGACAATTTAACCATCTTAGAAAGAATTTTTAACCAAATCTATGATACGGGAATATACCCAGAAGAATGGCTTAAATCAACATTTATTACGCTGCCTAAAAAAGTAAATGCAAAAAAGTGTAGTGACCATCGGCTTATAAGCTTAATGAGCCATGCATTAAAGATCTTTTTAAAAATTATTCACTTCCGAATCTACAAGAAATGTGAAAGTACAATTAGTAATACACAATTCGGCTTTAGAGCAGGTCTTGGTACTCGAGAAGCTCTCTTCGGCCTCCAAGTTTTGGTTCAAAACTGCCGAGACGTTCATAAGGATATTTTTCTCTGTTTCATAGACATTTGAAAAAGCTTTTGACCGCGTTCAACATAATAAACTTATGGAGGTTTTGAGTAAAATTAATATAGATCAACAAGAAATTCAGTGTATCAAGAACTTGTATTGGAACCAAAAAGCCTATGTAGTTTCAGAAAACTTCATTACAAAAGACGTTGAAATTAGAAGAGGAGTACGGCAAGGCTGTGTATTGTCACCCTTACTTTTTAATTTGTACTCCGATGCTATATTTGAGGAAACAGTACATAACACAAATATTGGAGTAAAAGTAAATGGGGTTAATATCAACAACATACGATACGCAGATGATTCAACATTAATTACCGATAATATAACTGAACTTCAAGAACTTATAAATTCAGTAAGCGACCGCAGCAGACTTTTCGGCTTAAATATTAATATCGCTAAAACCAAGTTTATGGTTATTTCTAGAACCAACACATTCAACAACGCAATATTAACCATAAATGGCACCATAATTGAACGACTTTCAAGTTTTAAATATCTAGGATGTTGGCTAAATGAAAACTGGAACTCAGATATGGAAATAAAATGCCGAATTAAATATGCTCGTAGCAGTTTTGTAAAATATAAAAAAGTTTTATGCAACCGTGATATCAATCTCAAAACAAAAATCCGGTTTGTTAAATGCTACGTGTGGTCCATACTCCTCTATGGTATGGTAGCGTGGACTCTACAAATAACGACCATCAATAAGCTTGAAGCATTTGAAATGTGGATACACCGTAGAATATTGAAAATATCATGGATAGATCGAGTGAGCAATAGTGAGGTTCTAAGTAGAATAAATAGAGACCGTGAGTTGTTATTAACAATCCAGCGTAGGAAAACATCTTATCTAGGTCATATAATGCGCAATGACAAATATTATATTCTACAACTGATTCTGCAAGGTAAAATTTAAGGCAGAAGACGTGTTGGCAGAAAGCAAATGTCGTGGCTTAGAAACATCAGACAATGGACGGGCCTCCAAACGGTGGGAGAATTAATGCACGCAGCACAAGATAGAGAGAGCTTCAGAAATGTGATCGCAGACATCCAGTAGTGGATAAGCAGCTAAAGAAAGAAGAAGAAATAAATAAAATAAATAAAAAAATTAAAATTGAAAGGGTAACTGTATTGGTATTCAATGATTTAGCCATTAGAAGGGACCTATACTATAATAGTGCACTGGATGAAATTAGTGGTTTTTCTGATTATGGTTCCGGCAGAACAAAAGACATCGCAAAATACATATGTGTATTTTTGCTGAGAGGTTTAATTCATAATTTTAAATATTTTTAGTTTTTACACAACAGAAAAAGGAAAAAAAATCTTCAGAAAATTTTATATTTTTATATTTTGAACAAGTAAAGAAACAGTCAGTCGGTGCAAGTCGGTAAATACCCTACACCTTTTTGGTTCAAATTAAATGGAAAGTCATTTTAAAACCATAATAGCTTTTATTCGTTGGATCGTAAGACATGGCTAACCAAATTTACTTTATAATACTAAAAACATTTTCTAATTACTTGATCAATTCAAAAATATTAACAATTCTTATAATTTATCTATTCAAAAATATTAAACAACAAATAAACTTGAGATAAATGGATTCGTAAAATGGAATTACAAAATTACATATTTAAAACTTTTATCCAATTCAATAAAATTTTAAACACATGGAGCAATTTCATCTCTTCAGGATTTTTAGCTGTAGTGCATTTACTGTTGAATGATTTAGTACCCTTGATTAATTAATTAAATTTTAAAAAAATTTTAAATTTATTTTCCTAATTTACTTAGTTTTTAATGTTTTATATAATTAAACTCAAAGTTATTCGAAAGAAATATTAATTTGTAATAATATAAATATACAGGTTTATATAATTTCATGGTTTTTAATGTTAGTTAAAACCATTAAAGCATTAGCTTTTTATCACAAAATTTAATAATCAAAATATACACTAAATGTATTTCTAAAATACAATGACAAATTTAGAACTCAAATTTTTATTGATTTCGGTTAACCCGTTTAGGCACGAGGGCGCAATGGAATTTTTTGAATATTTTAGATGTCGAGCCGAAACAGTTTGACCGATTGATTTGAAATTTTGTACAAATGTGCCTGTTAGCTAACGAAATTATTTGTATTTATAAAATTAAAGAATAATACTCTTAATTTATTTATTTTTAGCACATTTTCAAAAAATTTTGTAAAAATATGCCTATATTATAGTGAAACTATGTGTGTCCGTACGGCTCTTTTTACCTACAGCTGACTAAAACATATAACCTAAAAAAATTTTTGGGCATTCATAACTTCTGAACGGCTCCATCTACAAACTTGAAATCTTGGGAGAAGTTAGATCTTTAGATAGAAGAAGGAGTAATTTAAGAATTTTTTTTGTCACACCCCCTGCTTAGGAGCTGTAACGGGTCCAAAAACTTAATTTTTGCTATAATTCTTCCTTTTAAACACCTATAACTTGAATACCTGTCAACATTTTTATACCCGTACGACTATATAGTCAAAGGGTATAATAAATTTGCTATTACCTTTGCGACGCAGAGAAGGAGGGGGGGGGGGGGGCGGTAAATATAGACTCAAGTGGATCAGATCAGAATCGAAAAATAAATCGATAGCTATGCATGTCCGTCCGTCCGCAAAAACTAAAGGAGCTAGGATCTTGAAATTTTCGCAAATTAGTTTTTTTGCAATAGCCGTCATCGCTATTTAAATCCAGCCATTTTGGTCCATGGGTTTCACTCTGTACCTATTACAGCTGCGGGTCTGAAATTTTGCGAAAAGTAGTTTAGTTTTATGGCCAAAGTTTCTGCAAAATTTGGTTGGTTTATTGCAGAGGGTTCGAGTAGCTGCCATACAACTCCTTCTTTTATATGAGTATTACACTACACTTAATAAAGCTGTATGTTTGAGATTTTGCCAAAAGTAATTAACCAAAAGTAACCCAAACGATGCTATGTACTGCATAAAACTATTTTTTAGATTTTTAAGGAATAATTTGAGCGGGTTTTGTAAATTTGTTAATAGTTGTTAAGTATGGATTCTATATGAACTATTTGTAAGGGTTTTTCGGGTGTTTCCTTAATTTTAATGGTAAATTTAAAGGGCGTCTTTCGTATTTTCGAAGTTGCAAATGTGAAAACTGTTTAAAACAGTTTGGATTCCTTTTTTAAATAAGGAAAATAATAATATTTCTTAAGATTTAGATAGATTTCATTGACACCTCTATGGTTTGTTTTAATATGTTGGTCGAGAATGAGTTCTTTTAAATCGAGACGATATAAATCGAATATAAATCGTTAAGTAAAAGTGATCACTTGTTTAATTTTATTAATTTATTACAAACATTTTTCTTGTCCTACGATGGATATTTAATAACATTAATTGTTCTTGTGAACCTTTTTTATAATTATTTGTGTTTTTTAGAACTTGATATAGGGATATATTCGGGAATATCTTCGTCAGCTAAGTGCATTGTAGCATCAGTTGATCATATTTCATCAATTTCCGTGTTATTTGAATTATTCCTGTTTGATTTTAGCGTATTTAAATTAGATTCTTTTAGATGGATTTCAACGCGTGAGAGAGCATCAGCAATTATGTTTTCTCGTCCACTTAAATATTCTATTTCAAAATTAAATTCTTTTTAACTTAAAAAACAATGAAATTATTTTGTTTGAATATTAACTTAACTAAAAAACTTTTGAAAAAATGAAATAAATAAATGTTTGAAATTATATTAATAATATAAGAAGTGATCATGAAATACAAATTGACAACGGGAATTAGCTATTTTAGTGGTTTTTCTATTATCAACATTTCTATTGTTTTACCAAACACGAAATTATTCATTAATTTAAAAAAGTTTTTTTCAAAGGTATTTTTAGTAATTTTTCTATATTTTGTATTTAAATCAATATACTTCTTTAACGAATCTCCCTGTTCAAATTTCAAAACTCTATGTTCTTATTTTTTAAATTAACCCGTTTTCAAGACATTGCTTGAGATTTCTTTAATGGACTAAATATTGTGTCTTGTTATTTAAATTAGTTAACAATTTTCTTGCTTTTCCTGTTCAAGGAACAATATTTTCAGGGCAAATAGGTAAATCATTGTAGAGGTAGTGAAAATTCTCTTGATTATCTAAATCCACTTCTATTATATAACATCCGAATTATTAACTATTTCTAAAACGCTTTTTGAGTTATTAACCCAACAAATTATATATTTGGATTTATTATTTGTATTGAATTTTTCTTTCATATATTTATTTTTGGCTACAGAATGACGCAAAGGACATTGACTGATTCCTCCACATATTCCTAATTTTATAAAATTGTACATGTTTATATCTGCAAATAATTGTAGCTCTATTTCTGTGTATTTAAGCAACGCTTGCCAAGAGGGACCCCGAGCAGTGGAAAAATTTGTAGAGTTCAAATTTTAATTATTTAGAATAAATATTTCTACATTTTTTCTAAAATTTTGAGAACTACCTAATACCCAGTGCGCGTTGCTGCGCCTCTCAATGGAGGTTTAATTTAAGGTGATGTTACTGCAAAAAGTTAACATAAAAATTACACACGGTGTAAATGTAAATTTTAAAATGTATGAAAGCAATTTTTTTAAAACGATTTTTCTAGGATTGTTCTAGTAATTTTTGAAACTTTCTGCAATTCAACTTACAGTACTTCAAAAAGTAATTCAAAACACATATTAGAAGCTGTTGGGCCACAATGGGTTAATGGAACTCAATAAAAATTTTTTTGGGGCTTTCTTTTTCCCCAAAGCAGTATTTCGTAAAATCGGGCAAAATTTGCATCCAGAATTTTTTTTGACCAACCCTCGGCCCGACATGGGTTAACGAATTCCAAAACTTTTAATAGTGTCAACTCAATTCTCAAGGAGCATCACGTATACAAAATTTGAAGTCAATCGGGCAAACCGTTTTCATTTTAGAATAAAACAGTTTAAATACTTGCACCACAGCCCCAACTTGGCGGTCCGTTAGAGCAAAATGTTTGGGCCACGATTTCTTTCCGTACCCAAAAACCCCTATATACAAATTTTCATGAAAATCGGCCGGGCAGTTTAGGAGTCTATTCGCTACATACAAACAAATACACAAACAAACAAACTTTCGCTTTTACTTATATAGATTACTCTACACCTAATAAAGCTGGGTGTCTGAAATGTTGCCAAAGTTTTATGTCCAAAGTTCCTACAAAAATCGGTTGGTTTACTGAAATGAGGTCCAGTAGCTGCCATACAACTCCTTCTTTAATATGAGCATTACTCTACACTTAATAAAGCTGAATATTTGAAATTTTGCCAACAGTAATTTAGCAGTTGATATAATGTTTATAGTTCGGTCATACGGGTATCCCAGAGTAAACACAGTCTACTTTACTACACTCCTCCTCGTTTTATCTGTATCTTTAGCAAACCTGTCTAAACTAGCGGCCATTAAACGAAAACTATCTAAAAATCTAATATCTTTTACGAAATCTAATATCTTTTATGTGCAAGAAAAAATTATAGTTAAAAACAATAATGAAGGTATTTAGCTTCATGAACCTAATTTATATTTTTTTAGCTCAATGTCATCATTGCATAAAAGCAGAGAAGTTAAATTTTTGATCTAAATTGGTTTTAGAACAAAAGTTTTTGACACAAATGTTATTTTAAATTTAGTTAATTACATTTTTAAAACGGCTAAAAATTAATTTAAAACCGTTGTTTTAATAGCTCCTTATGGACAAAGTTTTGATCAACAGTTTATTTTAAATGAATTGCTGCATAAATGTGACATAGAGCCAAAATTAATTATTAGAGGCACAAAAATTATTCAGATGCTGATTAATAATGTTTTTAGATTCTATGAATTATCTGCCATGCCACTAAGTCAACTTTCTAAAGTTTTCGATTTATCATCTAATTTAGAAAAAGGTTATTTTCCTTATTTTTTCAATACAAATACAGCTATATTTTTTTTTTCTTTATTATTTCATTTATATTTTAACTTAAATTTAAAGCAGATATTATAAGTTATATAAAAAAGTAAATATATCTTAAAGCTAGTTTAATTAAATTAAATATTAATGATTCCAATTTATAATAAAATAAAATAAGATTTAGTAAAATATAATTTTGATGGATGACCATAGTCGAAACCATTTCGTTTAAATGATTTAAATTTAAATTTGAAATTTGTCTATTAAATTGCTAATTTCTCATTGTAGTAAAATACCCTAACATACCTTATATTTTCATTCGTAATACAAACTTTGTTATTAATTTACATTGTAAAACAATTTATTTATTTATTTTTTTTTATGCTTTTCTATCATTCTTCTTATTAATAACTCTAACTTATACTTATTTGAAATTTTATCAACAAAATTAATCAACATTACTTATAGAACAGGGAATGTAAAAAAAAAAAAAATTACACTTCGAGTTTGAAATTACAACTTCAAATATTTTTTTTTTGAAAATGTGAATATTATTGATTTCTTTAATTTGATTTGGTAAATCATTATAATTTTTTAAATAGTTGTAAAGACAGTTAATTTTTTGTTTGTCAGTTCTGAACATGGATAGGTAGAAGTTACATTTGCTACGAGTATTGCAATTGTGTATATCTTAATTTCGGTGGAACGTGAGATTATGTTTAATTGTATTATTTATAATTTTAAAGTTGACATATACGACATTGGAAAGGATATAAGAAGAATTGATAACAAATAGAGTATTTTGGTCAAAAATTTTTTGGAGTCTTCTTAGGATACATACATACAGAGAATTTTTTTTTGTTAAAAAATCAACATGTCCACCTCACTTTATTTTAGAGTCAATTAAAAGTCCTAGGTAGTTATGACATCTGACAATTTCAATTCTTGTATTTTTAAATATAAACATATGATCATTAAAAAGTTTATTTTCAAATAATAGGATTTTGGTTTTCTTTATGTTTGTAATCAATTTGTTTTTTAGGAGCCACGAATCTATAATTGCTAGATCTTTCAGAATTGCATTCTTCAATTATTCTTCACTACCTTTGGAGTACTTGAAAGCCGCATCATCAGCAAATAGCTCTAATTCTACAGTAAGGCTCAGATGCACAATATCATCGATATATAATTTGAATAGATCAGGCTCCAATATTGATCCTTCTGGTACACCCTTTTTTTCAAATGCTCTTTGTGTATCAATGAAAAGGCACCCAGTAAACCTACTTGCATCAACACTTTTCGTTACATAGTTATTTAATGAAAGGCATGGTGAAGTTGTACTTGAGTTTTACTCAAATGCATACTGCTCGGTATGAAAGATATTGTTATTTGTCATAAAGTGGTTAAGTTTTTTTTTAACTACTTTCTCGAACACGAGCACAGAACTGAGATAGCCTATAATTTAAGGGATTTGTATTGTCCCCACTCTTATATATTGGCGTGACCATAGCCTTTTTTAGACATTCAGGGAATATACTGGTTTCAAAAGAACGATTAACACACCTAACCAAGTTCGGCACTAGCCTATCCGCAAATTTCTTGAGAAATTTGGGGGAACAACCGTCATGACCAGTTGCAGCACATGATTCTAGGGAGGTAATTATTTCGTTAATTTCTACCAAGGTTATTGGACTTAAGATAAAATTCGTGTGAATATACCGAAGGAAAATACCGAGATAATAATAGTCGATATTTCCGAAAGGTATGATAGCCCTTCTGTTACGGTTAAAAACGTTTGGTTCATAACCTCCGAGATTTCTCGTGGTTCAAAGAAGTCTTTGTTATCATGTTTGACAACTTGTATAGTACTTTTCGTATTTTGCAGATTGATGTTGGTCATAACTGATTTATATACAGCCAAAAGTTTCTTAGGGTTTTATCGGATCTTTTGAAATTTGCTCAAAATAAAAAATTGATTTTGCCTTCGGAATCATTATTTTTACTCTATCTCTATAAGTTTTATACAAATTTGCAACGCGTGTGTTTTTTCTTGAATTTATTGTGAGAATCTCGAATTTCCATCATTTGAATAATTTTATTTGAATAAGCCGTAGTCCAAATATTTTTTTTTTGCAATTTTTAATTGGAAGAATACGGGTGTACTTTTTGATTAATTTGGTTAGAACAAACACAGTTTGGTCTAAAGTTTCGTGGGTAATTATCGTATGATAGATTTTGTCTTGAGCAAGATCGTCATGATTTAGAACTTTTTTTGACTCATTAACGGTCTCTCTGATTGATTTTTTTTAACGCTGATGAGCACCAATTGGTGATCAAACAAATGCGTATATATTATATGCAGATTGTATTGGAAGTTGATAATTTCTGTTATAAAACACAGTGTTACACATCATTCCAATCCTAGTTGCAAATTCCGTGGTGCATTTATTACAGATTACAAAGCCATTGCTCAAGAGAGTATCCGTACAGCTCCTAACATCCATAATATTTTCATCTTTCATCAAATTTAAATTAAAATCTCCTATTATAAATGAAACTATAGCAACCTAATATATTCATGTTATTTTTCAACAATATAAAATTTGACATGTGGTGAAAATACGTGGAGAAGTGAAACAAAAACAATTTAGTAATATTTCGAATTTCGTGCGAAGTATAAACATAATTTATAATTAACTAGCAGATTTACCCGACTGCCCGGAAAAATGCAAATTGTAAAAGAGCAAGTATCGGCCAATTTTTCGAAGTACTGCTTTGGCTGAAAAGAAAGCCTCAAAAAAATATTTGTGGAGTTCCGTTAACCCATTCCGGTCCAACAGCTTTTTATAAGTTTTTTTGTTACTTTGGTATAAATTAGAAATGGTTTAACCGATTGACAATTGTCGCCCGACAATTGACCAAAAAAAAATTTTAGAAGGATATTACGTCCAATTTTGCAAAATATTGCTTGGTCAAAGTCTCAAAAACAGATTTGTTGAGTTCCACAGCAGCTTTTAACAAATTTTTTCATTACCTTACTCTTAAGCAGAAACTGCTTGACCAATTGACATTAAATTTTGTATGCGTACATGTATATACTTATCATTCCTACGAATATTCAAAAAAAAAAAAATTGTAAGTTAAAATTTCGTCCAATTTTGAAAGTAGGTAAAACTTCTTTAAATTAGGAGAATATTAAAAAAAATGTTTTGTCAAGTTCTTTTAACCAAATGCGCAAAAAAAAACTTCAAAATCAGTTTGCAAAACATTTTTAACGATTATCTCTAATTTTTCTATATGTGGTACTTCTTGACAATTTGGTGCTGCTTGACGATTCAATTGAGGATGGTGGGTTTCCGACAAATAATGTTAACTGAATTAACATGACTATATGTCGTTTAACTATAAGTCAAAAGGGTATACTAAATTCTTATGTCATTATACTATGTCAATACTAGTTTTCTTGAATTGCAAATGTTTGAATTAAATATAGTCAATGGTTTAGAAAAGGTTTAAAAATCTGCTTTTCAACTTATATTTTGTTTTGTACTTACCTGAAAGTTCTTTTACGCTCTTCCTCGTTTTTTTAAGATTTTATGAGAGAAATGTAGGCTTCTTTTTCGGAAAAAATGTTTTAAAATACTATGTATTTAAGAATAAAATATTCGAAATTGAATTTTTTGATTTTTAAATTTTATTAGAAAAAGCACTGCAATTTTACACTGAAATCTATTTTTAAAGAACAAAGACTGCAAAGTAGATAAAAATCAATCACTTACAAAACAAAGTAGAGAAGGAAAATATTATGTTATTTAAACTTAAAGATATTATTATTCGGATTCTTTATTAGCTTTATTTTTATTAATATTATCTCATTTAGCTTTTGCACTATTTGAGGAGAGCAAAAAAATTGGTCTTATAAATTAAGTGAGCTTTTGGAATAAAGGTTAACTTGCGTTAAAACCAAAAATTTGAATATTTCATTAAATGTTTGTGAAAAACTCGTAAACAGGTCAAAAACAAAATTAGCTCGGTGAGCTTGTTTAATAAAAATGGTGGTACAAAATTTTCAATAAAATTAATTTAATCATTTAAGCTAATAAAATTTATAGAAAATTTCATGGTGTCGTCGTGGAAAATTGGTTAATCAAACTTAACTAAAATTTTTTGCAGCCTCTCTTTTGGACTGAAAAATCAACCTGTAAAAATGGACACAATGGACACAAAATGGACACGGAAACAAAAAATTTTTTTTAAACCCGCCGGACCGAAATGTGTTTGTTTATTTCAATCAACTTAATATAACTAATTCCATTAGCTAGCAGGCAAATTTGTACAAAATATCAAGTCAATCAGTCAAACTGTTTCGGCTCGACATCTAAAATATTAAAAAAGCTTCATTTCACCCTCGTGGCTTAACGCGTTAACCGAACTAAACAAAAATTTTTTGTCAGCCTCTCTTTTCGACTGCAAAATCACAACTTTATACGACTACTTCCGCTATATAAGAGGAACATTTAGGCAAAATTTAAAGTCAATCGGTCAAACTGTTTCGGCTCGACATCAAAAACATTGAAAATGCTTCATTGCCCCCTTCTGCCCAAACGGGTTATACAAACTTAACAAAAATTTGAGTCAGCGTCTCTTTTTTATTGCAAAACTTTCTTTTAACCGATTGCGAAACAAAAGTTTTAAAAGTTTAGAAAACAATTTGAACGATTATCTCTAATTTTTCTAAACGTGGTGCTTTTGGACAATTTTGGTGCTCCTTGACGATAGAATTAAGGATGGTGGGTTTCCGGCTTATAATGTTACCTGAATTAAAATTTTTATTATACCCGTAAATTTTGCAAAAAGTAGTTAAGTTTTATGGCCAAAGTTTCTGCAAAATTTGGTTGATCTAATGTAGTGGGTTCGAGTAGCTGCCATACAACTTCTTATTTTATATGAGCATTACTCTCCACCTAATAAAGCTGGGTGTCTGCAATTTTGCGAAGTGAGTTAATTCATTCCAACCAAATTTAAACAACTAATTCCAGTTGCTAAGTGAAACATTTGTGCAAAATTGCAAGTCAATCGGTCAAACTCTTTTGACTCGACATCAAAAATATTGCAAAAGGTTCATTGCCCCCTCGTGCACAAACTGGTTAACCGAACTCAACAAAAATTTGTGTCAGCCTCTCTTATTGACTGCAAAATCACTGTATAATTGGACACAATTCGGAAACACAAAATTTTTTGGAAGCCCGCCAAGCATAAGTGGGTTAATTCATTTCAACCATACTTTATACAACTAATTCCGTTTGGTAAGAGGAACATTCGTTCAAAATCTCAAGTCAATCGGTCAAGCTGTTTCGACTCGACATCACAAAACCGAAAAAGTTTAAAACAGCTCTGGAGCCGCAACCTGTTGACTTATCAAAATATGACATAGCCTATTTCACCACCCGGGCACCTAGAATTATTCCTCTGAAATTTGGTGACAATCTGACCAGTGGTTTTCACGTGAATCCTGAACAAACAAACAAACAAATAAATTTTCTTCTTTATATATTAGACTAGCAGATTTACCCGGTGTTGCCCAGGAGCGTGCAAACTGTAAAAAAGCAAGTTTTGGTCATCATATTCATAATGTTTATATCTTTCAATATCAAAATACAAAGCATGCTAAATATTACACATATACATATTATATGAATACATATAAATTATTTATGAAGCCATTTACTAAAAAAAAATCTTTCTTGCCCATCTTAAATTTTTAGCACATGTTTTATATGTAGATCCTCAAAAATTAGAAGAGTCGGTTAGCAAAATAGTTTTGTCAAGGCCACATTTTAGCAGCTATAAGAGCTCGAAAATTTAAATTTTGCTATTTTTAAGCACCGAAAATTTAAATTTTTGCTATTTTTTTTTTTTTTTAATATACAAAATTTAAAGGTCCAACATTATATTTTAACATATCTTAAAGGTTTTTCTTAAATTTATAAGCGGTTCCTTTAATTGAAAAAAAGTGTCTCTCAGTTACCTATTTTTGCTTAGATAGTATAATTCTAAGTAAAATTCCAAATTTTTGTGGAATTCACAATTTAATTCCTAGAACCTTGAATTTGGCAACCTTCCACATTTAAGGGCTATAACAACTTTAAAATAAAAAATTTCCTGTTAGCAGTAACTTTTATAAGTAACCAGTAACTATTTCCAAGTAAATATTTCCAAAGTAAAACTTAGTATGTAATACAATGTAATTTTGAAAATGTGCTTTTTTAAAAACCCTTGGTTTTTTTTCATCACTTGTTTTATATCTATGTAGGTATGTTATAAATCTTAAAATTGAGATTAAAAAAAAATCTCGACTTCTGTCAACTTGACTATTGTTTTGTATTTCTGGCAGCTTCAGAACATTATATATTAGACCAATATTTATATGTATTTAGAATTTAAATCGTTTTTTTTGTGTAATAACTGTACTAAATTATACTCTCTTTAAAGCGGCTTAAGTTATAGAAGCAAAACTCAAACCAACTTAACAACGTTTTCATAATTGAAAATATTATAAATTTATTTTTTAAACAAATTTCAAGCGCAAGAATTGTTGACAACATCATTGCATGATGTACAACATTGTTTCGGTAATTTTTATTACGTAAAGGGGAAAAATAAATTATTTTTCATATAATATTAGTCTAATACAAATTACACAAAACGATTTTTTTATGTAAACTTAAAAGCAAAAATAGCTCGAATTTCGAGGACAGGGTGATACTAGTTTATAATTAAAGGTTTAGTAACGAAATTTAGCATTAGCAAATTTAGCAAAAAAATAAAAATGAAATTTAGCATAAGCTAAAGTTTCAGTAGATGTGAAAATAAAAATATAATTTAGTATTTCTTTGAAATAAGAAAAATTTGATTTTAAATAAAAACTAAAGAGTATTTGAAATTATTAGTTTATGTAATAAGAAGAATTAAATGTTAGAATGTATAATGTAATGTTAATTTTTTAGAAATTTATGGCAAAGAGAAAAAAAAGAGAAATTGAATATTTATTTAAGGTTATGTTAAAGTAACGAAATTTAGAAATTAATGGCAAAGAGAAAAAAAAAGAAAAATTGAATATTTATTTAAGGTTATGTTAAAGTAGATTAAAGCAAAAAAGTTTGTTGTTGATGTAAAAAATAAAAATTATTTGATTGAATAATTTAAAGTATTAAAAAAAGTAGAATATTTAAACAAATATGTAAGATTAAAAAGATTGTAAAGAAAATAACAAGTAATAAAAATTAAAAATTAAAATTGTTTCATTGAATAATTTAAAGTATTAAAAACTAGTGATGAAAAAACGAAAGCTCATTTTTAAAATAATATAGTTTTTCATACTATGTATTTTATCGGAATATAATGTTGAAGCTTCAATATAGGAAATACATATGTTGGTGACAAAGTTACTGCTTACTAATAAAAACAGTAAATTTTTAATTTTTAAGTCTTAGTAGCCCCTCTATGGGGAAGGTTGCCAAATTTCTCAGGGATATAATTCTCACTACTCCCTTTCCCCCAAAAGTTTTTAGATTCTAGGAATTAAATTGTGAATTAAATTTGGAATTTTACCTAGAATTTTACTATTTAAGCAAAAATGTTTAAAACTAAGGACACTTTCTTCAATTTAAAGAACCCTTTTTAAATTTAAGATAATCTTTAAACATATGTTAAAATATAATGTTGGACCTTTAAATTTTGTATATTAAGGACAAAATATTTAAACAGGTATTCAAGTTACATATATCAATTTAAATGTAGGGCTTTTTTGGAATTTGCAGGAGCTGTAGC
This sequence comes from Dolichopus griseipennis, assembly GCA_963082915.1. Classification (NCBI taxonomy): domain Eukaryota; kingdom Metazoa; phylum Arthropoda; class Insecta; order Diptera; family Dolichopodidae; genus Dolichopus; species Dolichopus griseipennis. Next base: position 109,342,539 of record OY720441.1, read on the forward strand.
TTCGTCAACCTTCAAAATTAAGAAAAACCTTTGACATATGTTGAAATATAAAAATAGAATTTGGACAGGTATTCAAGTTACAGGTGTTTAAAAATAGCACAATTCCAATTTTCAAGCCCTTAGAGCTCTTAAATAAGGGGCATGACGAAAAAATTTGTTTAACCGATTCCTACTAATTTCTGAGTATCTAACTTCTCCCAATTTCAAGACCCTAACGTAAACCGTTCAGAAGATATGTGTGGCCAAAAATTTTGCAAAAATTTAGTTTTACGTAATGTTTAATTTTAGTACCGTAAACAATTGGCTTTCAAAAATTTATTAAGTTTATAAAACTAGCTATCATTTGCCGTTTTCAGATTGAAAATATATTTAACACAACTCTTGTTATAATAATTTAATTATAGGGCTTTTTGCAACTTTGGAGGGCTATAGCCTCGTAACAGGTGGGGCTACATAAAAAAATTCCTCTACGAAATAATTTTTTTTGCAAAAACTATCCATGGATAAAATTTCTTTACTCTATTTCAAAAGGTGTCAAAATTTTTGTAAACATATGGACGGACAGAGTGAAGATATATTGACACATTTTTCCAAAATTTTTTGAAAATGAAATTTTGCTATTTTTAAACACCTATGGTTACTAGTAATGAAACTACTTCGTAGATTGCATAAGTTCGGGATTGGACCATGGGTTCGGAATCTAGAACTTTTTGAACGAATTTAGGCCAAACGAGCATAATTCCGAAACCAATGAAGATAGAACTTCCAAATTTGGTTTCAGGGTGTCGCTTTCGATTTTCTTAGTGTCCTTGAAATTTGAGCCCCATTGGAGTAGTGGGTGTGGACCAGCCACTCAGTTTCGAGGACCTTAAAGCATATTTTCGAAATTAATAAAGACAGTAACTTGAAACAAATGTAGAAGCTTCAAATTTGGCACATGGCTGTTCTTTACTATTTCCTAGGTGTCCCTCCAATTTTGTACCTTTCTTAGACCCCCCATGTGTAAAAGTTTATCATCGAAATTAATAAAACTAGTAACTTAAAATTAAGATAGAACGTTCCAACTGTGTACAAGGGTTAACTAGTATTGAAAGTATGACGGGGACTGCATATGGGCGAAACTGTACCATAATTTCGGGTTCCGGAACCCTTGAAAAGTTCAAGGGTAACAAACATATATCTTAAAAACACCATAACTCAAAAAATAATGCCGCTATTTTGATGAAATTTAAACTCTAGGTTACTAGTAATGAAAGTACAATTGGAATTGGTTCTGGTCGAGTTTGGTCAATGAGTTCGGATTCTAGAAGCTTTTGATCGATTTCAAGCCGAACGAGTATAATTTCGAAGCCAAAGAATATATTTCCTATTTACTATGTGTCTCCGAAATTTAGACTTAATTGTAGTGGTTCAGCTATGTTCAAAGGTACTTGCTGCATTTATGTAAAATTTATTTTTATATATAAATGAATTATATGAAAAGGTGTAAATTTGTAATTGTATTTTAGAAATACATTTATTGCATATTTTGCGTATAGGCTTTTCAATTAGGTATATTAACTAGCCATTTAAAATAATTGCAATATTGAAAAATTTGGATTATTAAATATATTATGCCTTGATTAGCTTTTTATCACAAAATTTCATAACTAGAATTTTTTCATTTTGTAATTGAATTGGAATAAATATATTTTCATTTATAACAAGTTTTTTTGTTTTTTAATATTTTTAAATAAATAAATTAATAAGAATTTGTAATAGTTTTTAAGAGATAGTGTAATTAGAAAATGTTTTTAGTATTATAAAATTAAACAATCAAATTAATAACAGCTTTTATGGCGTTAAAATGACTTATGGATATGTCATTAAAATTGAACCAAATAGGTGTAGGGTATTTCTAAGTCGGTTGCACCGACTGACTGTTTTTTTACTTGTTTTTCGTTAATACATAAAATTTGAACGTCCAACATTATACTTTACCATAATATGTTAAAAGATTTTCTTAAATTTAAAAGCGGTTCTTTAAATTGAAGAAAGTGTCTCTCAGTTTTAACCATTTTTGCTTAAATAGTAAAATTCTAAGTAAAATTCTAAATTTTGGTATAATTCACAATTTAATTCCTTGAACCTAGTGAGTATTAGATTCTTGAGAAATTGGGCTATTAGAACTTAAAAATTAAAAAATTTACTGTTTCTATAAGTAGAAACACTCTATTATTTTGAAAATGTGCTTTTTTAAAAACCCTTGGTTTTTTTCATCACTTGTTAATATGTAATATATCATTGTAGGATGAAATTCTCTATATTTTGCTAAGCTTTGTTTCGTGTAAGCATATTTGGTTGTTTTTGACCCATAGAAACTGAAAGGTATGCGAATTTTTAATTTTTTTTGCATCATAATATAGTTTAGATTGCAAAGACGTGAAGCGATTTTGAAAAAAAATTTCTTTGTTGCTACCAGGTTGCAGATCCAATTCAGCTGTGAAGAGCTGTTCATGAAGCTCGTCTGTTGCAATTGTAGCTCCTATTTTGGTAGCGATTTCCAGAACTGTATTAATTGGATTTTCAATTTCCGATAGAAGCCTCTCAAAAACTATATCATTTTTGCCCGATGGAAGCCTCGCAAAAACTATATCATTATCATTATCATATCATTATTAATATAAAGCGTCGAGAAGCTGTATCCAATAATGTTTCCAGATTATTTACTTTTTATAAAGATAATCTGACTTTTCTTTTAGTAATTTGAAGTGTTTTTTTATTGATTCATTTTCTTTATGAAGAGTACTGTTTTGTATCAGAATATTATTAATTTGGGCATTGAAAAGGTTTTGAGAATTGTGAATTTCAATCACCACGGAGCCAAGTGCTTGCAGATTGCCATTATATACATAGAACAATCGTTTAAATTTAGTGTAGCTAATTTATCGGTTGCACTTGCTACAGGAATTTCTAGTTGTTCAGTTGTCTTCGCGGCACAGTTTTTTGATGACACATTCATTATCACAATCCGCCTGTATAACGATAGATTCATTATGAGCTGTTGGACAGTTATTACAGGTCCAAGATGCATTCCCTGCTTTTACCACATTGAACAAAAGTTTAGTCACATTAGTGCAATTGCCATTATAGAAGTTGTGACAATTAGCACTGCATTGGATCCTTCTAGGATTGCCTGTTATATTTTTTTAATAATTTGCGCAACTTTTGTTCATTTTGCGTCCTGCCACTTTGACAAATTTTACAGTATTTTTATTTCTTATTTTAATAATATAATATAAAGTTATTATTATTAAGTTTAGTTTATATTTTTTTTAATTTTGATATTGATTATAATATATTTATGTTATATAAAAATACTACTGAATTAAATTACTGAGTTGATATACATAAAAATAAATCAATACTTAACGTCGGAAGTCCCATCACTATATTTTACCACACTATTAATTGAAAAAATTATTGACATTTGATCGACATATTGAAAATAATAAGTTTTGTTTTCTTTTTAGTACCTTGTTGTTTGATATTTAAATTATTTATGTTTTTATTATTTTATTTAGTTGTATGTTAAACAAATTCAGTTTGATTTAGAATATTGTAAAAAAAGAATGTCACGCTTAAAATGAAACAGTGTTTGATTTAAAGTTTAAAGTTAATTTACCACTTTGTATTTATATGAAACATAACAAGTTTTTTCTTATTTCACTTTTATCAAATTATATTAAGAGTTTTTTAATTGTGAATAAATTAAAAAAATTTTTAAATTAAATGTTAGAAAATTAAGATATTTTATTTTATTACATTTTTAACACATTTTCAAAAAATTTTGTAAAAATGTGCCTATATAGCTTCACTCTGTCCGTCCGTCCGTCCGTATGTTTACAAAAACTTTTACACCGTTTGAAATAGAGTAAAGAAATTTTAACCATGGGTAGTTTTTGCAAAAACAATAATTTCGTAGAAAAATTTTTTTCTGTTGCCCCACCTGCTACGGAGCTACAGCCCCCCAAAGTTGGAAAAAGCCCTATATTTAAATTGTTATAACAAGAGTTCTGTTATATATATCTTCAATCTGAAAACGGCAAACGATAGCTGGATTCATAAACTTATAAAAAAAAATGTTTAGGGTAGCCATACGATACTAAATTTTAATTAACATTACGCAAAACTCAATTTTTGCAAAATTTTTGGCCACACATATCTTTTGAACGGTTCAAGCTAGGGTCTTCTGGGATTTGGAATTTTGGGAGAAGTTAGATACTCAGAAATTAGTAGGAATCGGTTAACAAAATTTTTTTGTCAAGCCCCATATTTAGGAGCTATAAGGGCTCGAAAATCGAAATTGTGCTATTTTTAAACACCTATAACTTGAATACCTGTCCAATTTTTTTTTTATTAATATACAGAATTTAAAGGTCCAACATTATATTTTAACATATGTTAAAGGTTTTTCTAAAATTTAAAAGCGGTTCCTTAAATTGAAGAAAGTGTCTCTCAGTTTTACCCATTTTGCTTAGATAGTATAATTCTAAGTAAAATTTCAAATTTTTGTGGAATTCACAATTTAATTCATAGAACCTAAAAAAATAGAGGGGGAGGGAGGGGGGGAGTTGAATGAAGTTAGATTCTTGAGAAATTTGGCAACCTTCCCAAATGAAGGGCTATAACAACTTTAAAATTAAAAATTTACTGTTAGCAGTATGTAATACAATATTAATTTGAAAATGTGCTTTTTTAAAAACCCTTGGTTTTTTTTCATCACTTGTTGTTTATAAGTTGTTATAAATCAAACAATTACTTATGTGCACCAACATATGTAAATATATGTTGATGAATATTAAATAGCTTTATTTTTATTTTGTGTTTATTTTAAAGTAATCAATAAGAATTTTTAAGAGTTTTGATATAGATTTATTTTTAATTAATATAATTTGGTTTATTAATTGATTCTTTTAAAAAAATTCTGTGTTCACCAGTAGATAAGTAAGTAGTAGTGTTAAATTTTAATAGCAATATGATTTTAATTTTAATTAATTAAATGCTCAATTAAACAGAAAAAGTTGTTTTTATAATGCAAATATATGTTATATAAATAAAAAAAAAATATTAAAGAAAAAATTTTTAATTTTTAAAAACCTCAAATTCATAATTTCTGATATTTCTTAATTAATTAATTATTTATGCATTTTGTTTACTATTAAAGCTGTTTATATTATATCATTAGTTAATTATTACTTAATTAATAATTAAATTATTTTAAACTAATTTTTCGCAAGATTAAAAACGTCCGAAGCCGATGATAACGAGTTGCTTTTTTTTGAAATCGTTTGCGATGGAGCAAAAAATTAAACATATAAAATATTTTCTTTTGACAAACAAAGCGATGCAGTTGTTTGTAATGGTGTGGTTTATGGTTTTCCGGAGAAACTAAGTTGCATGCTGAAGCAATGGTTGTACCCTAAGTGAAAGGACATAAATTATTTTCTTCCAATAGAAGTTTTCTAAATTTAATGCTGGATTCAGTTCAAATATATGTACATCATTTTTGCTATATTCTATCAAATCACTTTTCACATTGAACTCGGTATTTTTGCTTTGTTCATACTAATGAAGTAACATTTTTTCATTTTATTCTGTCATTGTATCAGGACTATAGTAATGCATAAGTGGTATTGTCCCAACCCATTTTATATTTTCTTTTATATTGAACAAATGAGGAGAATAACCTTTTTTGGCACATTTTCTAAATTTTTATAAAAATGTGCCTATATAGCTTCCCTGTGACCGCCCGTCCGTCCGTATGTTTACAAAAACTTTTACACCGTTTAAACTAGAGAAAAGAAATTTTAACCACGGGTAGATATTGCAAAAAAACTAATTTCGTAGAATAACTTTTTTCTGTAGCCCCACCCGTTACGGAAATACAGCCCCCCGAAGTTGTTAAAAGCCCCATTTTTAAATTGTTATAACAAAAATTCTGTTAGGTGTATTTTCAATCTGTTTTTTTTTCAATCAATTTCAAACGGCTACAGATAGCAAGTTTTATAAACTTTATAAATCTTTAAAAGGCAAATGTTTACGGTTGCCATATGATACTTAAATTTACCATTATGCAAAACAATAAATTTTTTGCAAAATTTTTGTCTACACATAACTTCTAAAAGGTTTAAGCTAGGGTATGGCAATTTTGGGAGAAGTTAAATCCTCAGATATTAGTAGAAATCGGATAACAAAATTTTTGTATGTTAGCCTCCTGTTTAGAAGCTATAAGGGATCGAAAATTGAAATTTTCCTACTTTTAAACACCTGTAGCTGGAATACCTGTTCAACTTTTTATTTTACAAATATACAAAATTTAAAACTGCAGCATTATATTTCAACATATGTTAAAGGTTTTTCTTAAACTTTTTCTTAAAAAATTTGGGAACCTTCCCCATTGAAGTGCTACTAGGTCTTAAAACTTAAAACTTTTATGTTTATATAAAACAGTAACTTATTCACCAGCGTATGTTTTTGTAAAATTAAACGTTAACATTGAAGCTCCAACATTATATTTCGCACTTGTTTAGAGGCTTTCTTGAGTGCATTGGGATTTAGAACATAATTATGTATTGATTTCACTATTAGTCTTAATTAACAAATTGATGAAATAACTAAATTATACTATTATCATTTATTTTTATATATATTTTTATAAAAATAAATAACTAAATACTCAGTTAAAAACCCTATATATTTTGAAAATGTGCTTTTTTACAAAACCTTGGTTTTTTCCGTCACTTGCTTAAATTAGTTATTAAATCAGGCTTTAGGAAGTTGGCTTAGTGGGATTGCAAAATAAGTCATAGAATCTAAAAACAAATTAATCTGCATCTGAATAATTTTTGTGCCTCTCATGATTAATTTTAGCTCTATGTCACATTTATGTAGCAATTCATTTTAAATAAACTGTTGGTCAAAACTTTGTCCATAATGAGCTATTAAAACAACGTGTTTAAATTTTTTAGCAATTTTAAAAAGGGTAATCAACTAAATTTAAAAAAAACGAGGAAGAGTGTGGTAGAGTAGACTGTGTCAACTCTGGGATACCCGTATGACCGTTTTATAAACATTATATCATTTATAAACATTAATTACTTTTGACAAAATTTCAAACATAAAGCTTTACGCTCATATAAAGTGTAATGCTCATATAAAAGAAGGAGTTTTATGACAGCTACTCGAACCCTCTGCAGTAGACCAACCAAATTTCGCAGTAACTTTGGCCATTACACTAAACTATTTTTGGCAAAATTTCAGACACCCAGCATTAATAGGTATAGAGTAATGCTCATATAAATCAGGAAGTTGTATGGCAGCTACTCGAACTCACTGCAACAGACCAACCAAATTTTGCAGAAACCTTGGCCATAGAACTAAACTACTTTTGCCAAAATTTCAGACACGTAACTGTAATAGGTACAGAGAAATACTCATATAAAAAAAGAAGTTGTATGGCAGCCACCCGAACCCATGGACCAAAATGGCTGGATTTAAATAGCGATGACGGCTATTGCAAAAAAACGAATTTGCGAAAATTTCAAGATTCTAGCTCCTTTAGTTTTTGAGTTATCGTGCGGACGGACGGACGGACGGACGGACGGACGGACGGACGGACAGACGGACGGACGGACGGACATACATAGCTAAATCGATGTTTTTTTCGATTCTGATCCGATCCATACACTTGAGTCTATATCTACCCCCCCCTCCTTCTCTGCGTCACAAACGTAATGGCAAATTTATTATACCCTTTGCCTATATAGTCATACGGGTATAATAAAGAAACAGTTAGTCGTTAAAAATACCCTGGAAAGTCCAGAAGTCATTTTAAAACCTTAAAAGCTTTTATTAGTTTACTATTTAAAAATATTAAACAACAAATTACATATTTAAAACTTTTTATCCAATTCAATAAAATTTTACACACGTGCAACAATTACTTCTTTTCGGGATTTTTAGCTGTAGTGCATTTACTGTTGAATGATTTAGCCCGTTGATTAATTATTTTAATTTAAATAATTTTTAAATTTATTTTCTTAATTTACTTACTTTTTAAAGTTTTATATAATTAAACTCAAAGTTATTCGAAAGAAATATTAATTTGTAATAATATAAATATAAAAGTTTATATAATTTCTTGGTTTTTAATTTTAGTTAAAACCTTTAATTTTCTTTTGCTTTCATTAGCTTTTTATTACAAAATTTAATAATCAAAAATGTAATAAATGTATTTCTAAAATACAATGACAAATTTAGAACTTTTCATTTCATCTAACTTTCACGGTTGGTCAAAATAATTTTCTGAACAAAATATTGTCCCATTTTGGGAAGTACTGCTTTGTCTAAAAAGAAAGCCTGAAAAAAATTTTGTTGAGTTCCTTTAACCCATTGCTGCCCAACGGCTTTTTGTATGTTTTTCATTACTTCACTCCAAATTAGAAACGGTTTGACCGATTGACTTCAAATTTTGTATACGTGCTATTCCTTGAGAATTTAGTTGACACTATTAACAGTTTTGTGATTTGTTAACCCATGTCGGCCCCACGGTTGGTCAATAAAACTTTTTGAACCAAATTTTGTCCAATTTTACGAAGTACTGCATTGGCTAAAAAGAAAGCCTGAAAAAAAATTTTGTTGAGTTCCGTTAACCCATTGCGGCCCAACGGATTTTTGTATGTTTTTCATTACTTAACTCTAAATTAGAAACGGTTTGACATATTTTTTTCAAATTTTAACATTTATACCATGTGTAGTTTTTGTGTTAACTTTTTGTAGTAACATTAACTTAAATTAAACCTCTTTTGAGAGGCGCAGCAACGCGCACCGTTTTTTCTTAGTTTATTATAAAAAATATTTTTTTTTAATTTATAAAATGTAATACATAATATGTTTTCTAGTATAGCCTTAAAATAAATTAGCCTTTTAAAAATACAATAATGTTAAATAAGAACAGAAATAGGAAATAGTGTATCAAATTTGATTTTTTTATCCTTATTAATTTCGAATATATTATGCTTTAAGATCTTGGGAGTAGTGGGTGTGGTACGCAAACCGCTATTCCAATTCATCCGAAATTTCACGTTCAAAAAATACATAAGAAGAAACAATATAAGGTTTTATCTACTTTGATTCCGACATTATACTAGTTTGATTTCAATGCGATCAAAAGCTTCTAGAATCCGAACCCGACATGAACCAATTTCCTTTATATTTTCATTACTAGTAACGTAGAATATAAATTTCATCACAATAGCGTAATTATTTTCTGAGTTTTGGTGTTTTTAACATATACGTTTGTAAGCTTTTGAACTTTTCAAAGGTTCGTAGGAATTAGTAAAGAACACCCTTGTGCCAAATTTGAAGCTTCTACATTTGTTTGAAGTTACTATCTTTATTATTTTCGAAAATATGTTTTAAGGTCTTCGAAACTATGTGAATGGTCCCCGACCTACTATTTCTATTGGTTCCAATTTTCAAGGACACTAAGAGAACAGAAAGGGACACCCAGATACTGAATTTGGGGACTCTTAATTCTTTGGATTCGGAATCATGCTCGTTTGGTCTAAATTCGATGAAAAAGTTCCAGGTTCCAAACTCATGGTCGGATTTCACCTATATGCAGTCCGCGCCGTTCTTTCAATACTAATGAACCCTTGTACACAATTGGAACTTTCTATCTTAATTTTAAGCTGCTTTTTTTATTAATTATAATGATATGCTCTAAGGTCTTCAGAACTGTGTGGATTGTCCCCGACCGACGACTCCAATTGGTCCTAAATTTCCAGGACTGTAAGGACATAGGATGAGGCAACTTAATACCAGATTTCATTTCCAGGAGGTCACGCTGATTACAAATATATAAATTTTTCCATATCTAGCTCGCTTCCTTTAGGTGGCTAGAAACACCATTTTTTTTTTTTTTATTACTTTTTATTTATTTCTTCTGTTTCTCTTTACATCCATAAAAAAGTTTACAAAATTAGATTAAATTTATTGTTTTAGTTGATTTTGGTTCTTTTTCTTAGTTTATTTATTTATATCTACAAATGATATATATTTTTTTCTATTATATAATAATTGTAAAAAAAATTACTTAAAAAACCAATTCATTTTCATTAGTATTTAAAATAAAAATCTTAAAACTAACTTAACCACTATTCTAAAACTATATCTAAAAACGAGGAAGAGTGTAGTAGAGTAGACTGTGTCAACTCTGGGATACCCGTATGACCGTTATATAAACATTTTATCATTATTATTATAAACATTAATTACTTTTGGCAAAATTTCAAACATATCAGATTTATTAGATGTAGTGTAATGCTCTTATAAAAGAAGGAGTTGTATGGCAGCTACTCGAACTCTTAGCAGTAGAGCAACCAAATTTTGCAGTAACTTTGGCCATAAAACTAAACTACTTTTGGCAAAATTTCAGACACGTAGCTGTAATAGGTATAGAGTAATGCTCATATAAAATAAGAAGTTGTATGGCAGCTACTCGAACCCTTTGCAGTAGACCAACCAAATTTTGCAGAAACTTTGGCCATAAAACTAAACTACTTTTGGCTAAATTTCAGACACGTAGCTGTAATAGGTACAGAGAAATACTCATATAAAAAAGGAAGTTGTATGGCAGCTACCCGAACCCATGGGCCAAAATGGTTGGATTTAAATAGCGATGACGGTTATTGCAAAAAAAGGAATTTGCGAAAATTTCAAGATCCTAGCTCCTTTAGTTTTTGAGTTATCGTGCGGACGGACGGACAGACGGACGGACGGACGGACGGACAGACGGACGGACAGACGGACGGACGGACATACATAGCTAAATCGATTTTTTTTTCGATTCTGATCCGATCCATACACTTGAGTCTATATCTACCCCCCCTCCTTCTCTGCGTCACAAAAGTAATGGCAAATTTATTATACCCTTTGACTATATAGTCATACGGGTATAATAAAACTTTAATACAAAATAAAATTTTTTAAACTCAATTTATATTTTTAACCACCAATAATTTCTATAGACAGACATATCCTTATTTGGGATATGGGTGTCGTATTTCAGGCAACCAATGTCAATATTATTTGGATCAAATTCTATTTTAGTACATGTAACCCTTCTACTATAATGAAATAGTAGAGGGACATGGTTTTGGCTTTGTATAAAACCTTCTTTATCTAAATAAATGAAATGTTCGGGTGCTATGAAACCTGATTTTAATGTTTATACCCGTATGACTATATAGTCAAAGGGTATAATAAATTTGCCATTACGTTTGTGACGCAGAGAAGGAGGGGGGTTAGATATAGACCCAAGTGTATGGATCGGATCAGAATCGAAAAAAAAATCGATTTAGCTATGTACCGTAAAGTTCTGAATACAATACCCGGGTACTCTAATTGGAAAATGGCAATATTCTGAAAAAATAATAAATCCAATTAGTATACCCGGGTACACTAATTAGTTTTCTATACCCGGGTACACTATTCGGAACAAAAAAAAATTATATATGATAGGGAATGTATTATGGAAAATAAAATTAAACCAATTAGTATAATTCACAAAACAAAATAACTATATTACTTATTCAAAATAAAAAAATATATATACATAGCTTATTAATAATAAAAAAAATCTGCAAGTATACATTAATGCATTAATAATAGAAAAACTAGATACATTTATTAAGATATAGTCTGATTAAATTTTTTAAATAATTTTTTAAACTATTACTAATTTACTAATAAGTAGCCATTTAAACCAATTCGAAAAGCTCCTCTGTATCAACTTCACTGGAAGTTTCGCTGATATATTCATCATCATCAGAAGAAGTCTGACTATCAATTACACGTTCATCAATAGTTTCTATATCATCATCAAAATTCGCTAAGTTTGCATTAGCTTAATCAACCCCGACCAGCTCATAAGTTGTATTATTTGGTTCGGTTTGGATTTCAGAAATATTTGATTCATGTACGTCCCCGCAAGATTTAAGAATTTTTTGAAGGCGACTATTTAATTTTCCAAACATTTTTCTTTTCCAAACTCTCCAACTCCGCAACACTCAAATGATCTTTCAATGATTTCTGGCGAAATTTGTTTTAAAGCTGAAGATGTAAAATCAACAATATCTTGATAAGTCGGTTTTTTCCTGTATCCTTTTTTTGTAAATTCCTCTTTACCATTTATAAGCCAATCATTCCAAGCAGCTCTCATAAAATTTTTAAATGGATAGTTAATTGAAACATCCAATGGTTGTAAAAATTATGTAGTTTTTGGAGGTATTATGATTGACTCTGCATTGCATAGCTTCTTTAGTTCTTTTGTCACTTCATCCATTAAATGGCAACCATAAGAACCCATTATTAAAAGTAACTTTTCAATACCAAAAAAACTGTTCTCTTTATGGAAACACGTTTTCATCCAACGTAACATTAAATCTGTGGTCATCGAACCACCCAAACTAACACAATGATCGATGTCTTTTGGCAAATAAACTTTTGGTATTTTTTTTAATCCTTTTAGTATAATAAGAGTGCGTACCAATTTTCCCGCAGCGGAGATACATAGAACAATAGTGAAACGAATAACTACCTACCTAATTTGTTTTGGTAAAATTAATGACTTTATTTATAAAATAATGAGATTTATTTAATACAAAATTGTTATAAGGTAAGGTAGTATAGATAAAATAGATAAGGTAGCTAAATGAGTTATTTATCTAGGATTTATAATTTTTATTATTACTTTAATAAAAAATTTGAATAAAAATTTATAATTTTTATTAAAACAGTCAAAACATAATTCCAATATAAAGTTCGAAATTTATTTGCGAAAAAACAAATCCAAGTAGTGTACCCGGGGTACTGTAATTGGAAAAATGTTCCAATTAGTGTACCTGGGGTACTTTATTCGGGGGGGTACTGTATTCAGAACTTTACGGTATGTCCGTCCGTCCGTCCATCCGTCCGTCCGCACGATAACTCAAAAACTAAAGGAGCTAGGATCTTGAAATTTTTGAAAATTCGTTTTTTTACAATAGCCGTCATCGTTATTTAAATCCAGCCATTTTGGTCCATGGGTTCGGGTGGCTGCCATACAACTTCTTTTTTTATATGAGTATTTCTCTGTACCTATTACAGCTACGTGTCTGAAATTTTGGCAAAGGTAGTTTAGTTTTATGGCCAAAGTTTCTGCAAAATCTGGTTGGTCTGTTGCAGTGAGTTCGAGTAGCTGCCATACAACTCCTTCTTTTATATGAGCATTACTCTATACCTATTAAAGCTGGGTGTTTGAAATTTTGCCAAAAATAATTAATGTTTATAATAATAATGATATAATGTTTATATAACGGTCATACGGGTAACCCAGAGTTGACACAGTCTACTCTACTACACTCTTCCTCGTTTTTTAATATACTCATTATTATGGTAGAATATATGGGATATTAAACCATTTTCGGGAGTGTTAATTGCTCTATCAAAATGTTTGCGAATCAATTTAATTATGAAATTATCAATTCTTGTTTTGATTTTTTGATTTTTTATATATATATTTGTTTGAAAGATAATGCAAAAAATTAGTTTCTTGGTTTTTTGCACTCGTTTAAACACACTCTTAAGCACTTTCTCTCAAATTTTCTGATTTTTTCCATCAAACTGGCACTTATGTTGTACCATATTGGTGAAGCATAGGTTAAAGTGGGTCTGACAACTGTGAGCTTGATAACTAATAATTTTAACTCTTGTACTTATTGTTTTGTTGAAAAACAGTTTTTGGCATGCCATTAATGCTTTATTTGCTTTCAATAAGATCTCTTTGATATGATTAGAGTAGTTAATATTAAATTGAAGATTAGTACCTAGATACTTAACTGATTTTTTTTTCGGTAATATATCATTTGAAGGACTTTTTATCTCAAATTTTCACCATTGCTTTTTTAAATTAAAGTTTAAGTTTTTATACGTATTGCGGAATAGAATAGTTTCCCATTTATTGTAATTAATTTTTAGCTGCCAGACCTTACAATAATCGATTACAAAATTAAACAATTTTTGGGCTGCATTGTTTATATTTTCTATTTTGTTGCTACTTGTATAAATAATTATGTCGTCGGCAAAGGCCAATGAATGATGTTCGCCCTTGAATGAATTTAATATTTCTAGTAGTTCATTGATATATATCGAGAATAATATTGGTGAGTTCATCGTGCCTTGCATTAGACCATTTTCAATGTTATGTAATTTATAGCATTTTGAATCTTTAGAGGAAATATAGAATTTATTACCATAAATCATATTAAGAATAATATCAATAAGGTGGTTCGGAAATTTATATTTATATAATTTGTAAGCTAGACCATCTAACCATATGCTGTTAAACGCTTTTTTTAAATAGATTAAGCATGCTCCGGTAGCATTTTTTTTATTGAACGTCAAAAACTAGTTTTGTGATAGCATTTATAGCACCATGCTTGTGTCTGAATCCAAATTGGTTGTTTACTAAAATATTATTTTAATTGACAAACATATTAATTTTATCATTTATTATTGTCTCTAACACCTTACTTATGTTGGGTAATAGGCTTATGGGCCTATAATTGGTATAACAGTGTCTTTGACAGGTTTTTTAAAAAGTATGACTTTGGCTTTTTTCCATATGTTCGGAAAATAAGATAAGTTTAGCGATTGTTAAAAAGAATTACATATTAATTTATTATTTTGTTGCTTAAATTCTTTAGAATAATATTTGGTATGTTATCGTAGCCACAAGAAGTTTTTGGTTTAAGTGATTTAAATTTATAGTTAAGATCGTCAAAGTTCGTGAAATAACTATTTTCTACATATTGGTTATCTGATTTGTTTTGTTCGCTAAAATTACATAAGGAAACATTGTTATTCTGTTTTTCTTTATTTAATTGTCTAGAAGAGTTGATTTTATTAGATATGTTACTGTGAAAGTTGTTAAAACAGCGATTGTGTTTTTTATGAGTATGTTCTAAGTATGTACCGACTATTTTATTAATATATATGAATGAATTTATCATCATTGGTTTTGTTAAGTTTATTTGAGTCTATATTATTTTCATTTAAAAGGTATTGTTCCGAAGGTTTTATATTTAAGCATTTGATATTGGAATCACCATTTTTTTTCCTAAAAATTTTATTTATTTCAGGAAACATATTATGGTTATTTCCGGGAATAATTTTTCTTATTCTATTATTCCAATATGTACTAATTTCTACTTTGATTTGTTCTTTGATTAGGGTATTAATATTATTTAATAAGCTTTTTAATAGTATGATTTGTGGTGCCGAGAAATTGAGATTTTGCTTATATATTTTATGAATGTCATTTATTAAAATACTCTTTTTTTTTAAAAGCTTTTTTAATTTAATTGAATTATATTTACTTAGAAAGTTGTTTTTTATATTGATTTTCGGTGTGTTATCGTTAATTGTTTTTAAAATTATTTCGTTTAATTTCGACAAATGAAAGTTAATATCATTTGCTGGTATATTGATATTATTAACTATTTTTTTTCGTTATTTTCATAAAAGTTATTAAAATTTTTATCTAATTCTTTTCTAAATTTATTCCAGTTTACTTTATTAAATAGGAATTTATTGTCATTTGGTGGGATTTCAGGTAAAAGTTTATCATTGTTAATTCGAAATTTTGATAGGATACCACAATGGTCACTATCCATAGGAATTGTGGAAATAGTGCCAACAAAATTTATTCTTGAATCACTAATAATTAAATCTAAATAGGAGTTTGCTCTCGGTAATGTAGGTAGGTCTGTTACAAGCAGTTTACATTTATATAAAATTTTATTTTGTTCTAACCATTTATTTAGCTGATTCCCTCTACTATTATTCTTCGCATTTAACCAGTGATTATGTTTTGCGTTAAAGTCCCCTGTTTTTATATAATAGTTATTTGGATTGTCTAGACATAGAACATGAAAAATTTTTTTGAACTCGTTTATAAAATAATTGGAATTTATTTGTGGTGCATAAGCAGAAATTATATAAAAGTTATTATTATTAGGAAGTTTTGTTAAAATAATACATAATTCTAAACAAAAGAAAATAGCATTTTTAATTATTTTATATTTTACTGTATTTTTTATTAATATGGCAACACCGCCCCCTTCGTTAGACTTTCGATCAGTTCTAATTATATTGTAATCAGTTATTATCAGCTGATGTTTCTCTTTGAGCTTTGTTTCGTTAACACACATCATGTCAGGTGAATAATTTTCGAGCAAGTGCATAAGAGAAAGCTTTTTTGAGTGAGAAACAAGAGAGTTTACATTGGCTGTAATTAAGGTGTATTGATTATTAATCATTATAGTGCATTTATTCAATATTAAGATGATCACATACAAGTTCAATTCTATGTGATAATTCGTTAAATTTGCTATCTATCATTTCTTTTATTTTTTGTATTAAAGTGTCATTTAAAGTACTTACATCTATGTTATTATTATTATTATTATTAGTGTTTGTATTATTAGTATTAGTATGATCTATATTATTATCATTAGGGTTAGTACTAGTTTGAGACTATTTTTATTATTATTATTATTTATGTAAGTATTGTTATTGTTTTGACTGATATTTTTTAAATTATGAGAATTATTTCTTACTGTATTGGAGTATGAGATATTTGGTTGTACATAATTATTCACCATGTTGTGTCTATCAGCAATTTTATTTTTTGCCAGTTCTTTTAGTTCTTCTCGACGTTGTATTTTTTTCATTCGTTCCGGACAGCCGCTAAATGATGATGGATAGCCTGCTTGCTGACATAAAATGCAGAATAATTTGGACTTTGGATCTGCATCTGTTATTTTACAATTTGAAGGCAGGTGGTTTTCTCCGAATTTTACACAGCGAAAATCCATATTACAATTGGATGCTGAATGTCCAAATCGTTGACATCTGGTGCACTGAGTCAGGTTTGGTTTTTTAAGGCTTTCCCACCTGATTATTTGATGATCAAGAGTTTTGATTTTGTATAATTTATTAACCATGCTGTTTGGTGAAATTTGGATAACAAAAAAAGGTGAAGCTTTATTATTATTTTTTTGTGTTCTTGTAGATCATTTTATAGCCTTTTCAAATTTGAGGTTATCATTTTGATATGATTTTAGTAAATCTTCCAAGAATAAGAACTATGGAGACTTTTCAGCACCATTGAATGATTCTTTTCAGATTTAGGAGTAAATGTACAGTAGTTAGTGTTCGATTGTTTCAAAAATTCGCAAGCAGTTTTATATTCCGCTAAATTGTAAGTATACAGTATAAAGTGAGTGTTGCTAATTCCTTTAACTGAAAAGTCTTTTATATTATAATTGTTTTTTAAAACTTTTTTGATATAATCCATATCTAATTGAAAAATGCTAATTGGTGGCATTTTTTGTTCAGTAATATTTAATGCATTTTTTTGAGTGTTTTGCTTTTCATTACAATTAGTTTTAGTAGAGGTTGATTTTGTAACCTCACTTTTATCTTTGGTATTTGCGGAAATTTTATTTTTTAATTCTTTGTTTTTATTTGCTAACACCTCAATGAAATCATCCTCGATGTTGTTAAGATTGTTGTTAGAATTAGTGCTATCGTGGTTATCAAGGTCCATTAATGGTGAAAATGGATTTCCTTTGGAAACATGTGGTTCATTTACATATCTATTTTTTTTAAAACTTTCAATTTGATTTTACATATTGGCTAATTGTTCTTTTAGCTTTGCATTTTCATCCCTTAGGTTTTCGATTTCTTTTTTATTTCTATTGGGATTTTGCCCTAACATTTTATTTTTTTGGCTACCTGTCATTTTATTTTTATTCTTATTCAATAATTCACATAATTTTAGATTTATATTTTCTCTCAAGTCGTTTTCACATGAGTTTTCATTTATTGATTGCATTAAGGCAATCTATAATTGATTGAAAAACTTTTCTTTTAGCTTAAATATTTATTTGTCAAGATAACAAAAAATAAAAAACTAAAATAATTTTTTCTTCTTTTTTTGTTTATAGATTTATTTTTTTTCTGTTTTATAAAAATTTTATTTTTTGATTTTTTAGTGTAAAAATACCACAACCGAATAGTTTGAAGGTTCAAATTGAACTCAGTATAGAAACACCATACCAAAGTTAATATACCCTTTTCCTATTTCATAGGTGTAGGGTATAATTACATTTGTGTCAAAAACTGGTGTTCTAAAACCACATTTAGATCAAAAATTTGACTTCTCTTCTTTTATGCAATGATGACATTGAGCTAAGAACATATTAATTAGGTTCATGAAGTTTGATATCTTCATTATTGTTTTTAACTAGCGTTTTTTCTTGCATTATTTCTAGATCGTAAAAGATATTAGATTTTTAGATAGTTTTCGTTTTATGGCCGCTAGTTTAGACTTGCTAAAGATAAAAATAATATGCAAAACAGTAGTATGTATATGCCGTTTCAGCGGGAGGAGCTTTTTTTTAAGCTGTTTTATTGCCGTTTCAGCGGTAGAAGGAGCTTTTTTTCTGCAGTTCTCCTAAAGTTATGCAATAAAATTGTGATAAGTAAAAAGTTTTGTGCTTTTGAGTATTTTAAATTAAGCTTAGCGGTTAGAATATCAGTTATGTTTAAATTTCAAATTAAAACAATAATAAACTTAAACTAGTTTGAGTCTTTGAGTATTTTAATTTAAGGTTGGTTGTTAGAATATAAGTTATGTTTAAATTTCAAATTAAAACAGTAATAAGCTTAAGATATTGTGCTTATTGTTCTTAATTAAATATGAAAAGTTTTTAAAGTTTGGTTTAAGTACAAAGTTAATATGATCAAAGTTTAAGCTTGATTTAATATTTCCGAGAAAATTAAAAAAAAGTTTTATAAATTAAAAAAATAAGCTTAAGCTATTGAGCTGAATATTTTTAATTATATATGAAAAGTTTTTTAAATTTGGATTATACTTAATATTATCAAAGCTTAAGCTTGATTTAATATTTACGTGAAAACATTAAAAAATTTAAAAAATTTAAAGATGATATTTATAAGCTCGTCCGTTATGTTTGAAAATTAAGATTCCAACTGCCGTTTTAAAGTTGAAAAGCTTAAGAAATCAATGGAAATTTTTTGTTTGATTATTAACTTACTGCAAAAAGTTTTGAAAAAAAAATGAAACAAATAAACGTTTGAGATTATGTTGTTAATAATATAAAGACGTGATTATGAAATACACATTGAAAACGTGATCAAGTTCAAGTTAAAAACCAAAAAAAAAAAATATAAAACTTGGATTTAAAAATTGGTTTTTCATATTAAACAGCATTGCATGTTTTACTAAAAGTTAATAAATTATTATTCATTAAATAATATCAGTTATATAATAATAGTTAATAAATATTTATATGCCTTATTAAATTTAGCATATGGAATCATTTCAACCAAATCAATTGCCAAGTATCATTTAAACCCTTTTGAATAAATTTTCTTGGTATAAATTTTCTTCTAGCGCCTCTATGAATTTCTGACACAACTTGTAGCCTCGACATTATGCTCGTACCATTTAATTAAATTTTCTAAAGTGATTCTATAATTTTCAATTGTATGACATTCACATGTGTCCGGTGCAGAAGTAGAATTATCATATGCCCATGGACAAAGGGTAAAATGAGTACCATAAATTGAAGTGAATTTATTTACTCCAGAAAAGTTTTTAATGTGTTTATATAGATGTAATATTAGTTTCTTATGATCTTCTAATAAGACGGAGGAATAAATATTTAAGAACTCCTCCACTTCCATAATTCAAAATGGCAATACTAAGAATATGTTCGCTGCTTTTATATGATCTCTAAATTGTATTTTAAATTCAGTTTCTTATCAGACACAGACCAAAAATGATTAATTTTATTCATCCATTTACAATGGTGATAGCAGGACCATCTGGATACGGGAAAACAACATTTTTGTGTAATTTAATTGAAAATATTGATAGATTGATTTCTCCGAAAATTGAAACAATAAAATGGTGTAACTCAGAAATTTCTGCTATTCCAAAAAATCTAACTTTTCCTTATATAGACTTTTATACCAGTATCCCAAAAGAATTTAGTGGTAATAAAAATAAACCCACGTAAATTGTTCTACATGACTTAATGTTAGAATCTGCAAATAAAGAGGTATGTGAGCTATTTAGTAAACGTTTACACCATCGTAATTTATCTATTTATTGTTAACACAAAACGTTTTTCATCAGGGAAAATTTTCAAGAGATATTTCATTAAATTGTAAATATTTAGTGCTTTTCAAAAATCCTTGAGAAAATATAAAGGGTTTCTTGATATAATGAGTCAACATCAAAACCTCATGGTTAAATTGTGTTGGATTTAACACAAGACATTAACGATTTATTTCGTACTTAATAATGACATAAGCATAACTACTTTCAACTTAATAATGACATAAGCATAAATTTGTTTGGATTGGAAGTCATGAACAAGAAATATGAGGTTGTAGGGCCATTTTACTTAACAAAATGTGAAAAAAGGTTTCATGTCAATTTATTGCTTTTGGAAGGGGATGAAAAATTTCATTTTGTTTACATAAAACATTTATCAAGATTGATAAGTCGATCTGTAACAGGGAATACTCATCAAATTTATATTTGTAATATGTGCTTGCAACATTTTTATACATTAGAGCAACGTGACTTACACAAACCCGAATGCAATGAAGTAGTTACAAAGCTTCCGTCTGTTGAAAAAAATACACTGGAGTTTAAGAATTATCAAAACAATTGAAAACACCTTTTGTTATTTATGCCGATGCTGAGAGTATTTTACAACCTATTACAACATCCAATTCTGATCCCATGATGTCTTCAACAACAAACATTCATCAACATGTTCCAGCAGCTTTCTCTTACTACATTAAGTGTTCTTTTGATGCTAGTCTAAGCTGTTTCAAAGAATTTTTTGGAGCTAACTGTGCTAAGGAATTTACCCAATCATTGACAGAAACATGCAGTGAATTATATTCAACCTTCTTTATGAGTTCAAAGCCGATGAATCCGCTAACACTGGATGAGCAGCTGCAACAATTAGTTCAAGAAACGTGTCACATATGTGGTAAGCATATGTAAGGTCCTGCTCATTCTTATTGCAACTTATTGTATAGACGTTTAAATCTTTTATTTAAAAACTAAACGAAGTGAGTGGACATATTGGTGTCTTTCCTTTGAATAAAGAACGTTATATTTCATTATCTAAAAAAATTACAATAGATAATTATCATTCATTTTATTTACGTTTTCTCGATAGCTTCAGATTTATGGCTTCTAGTCTTGATTCATTGTGTAAAAATTTAAATGAAAACGATTTGTTTCATATAAAAAAAGAATTCAAAAATAATGAAAAATTTAAACTTATGACTCGAAAGGGAGTTTTTCCCTATGAGTATTTAAATTCCATTGAACGACTTAATGAAACATGTTTACCGTCACAAGACAATTTTACCAATCAAATGACAAACACACCATGTTCCGATGAATACTACATTCATGCAGTTAATGTATGGAATACGTTTAAATGTCAAAATTTATGGGACTATCTAAAACTTTACCTTAAAATAGATGTAATTATTTTGACTGATGTTTTTGAAAACTTTCAAAAAATATGCTCCAAAATCTATTCTTTAGATCCTGCTAATTTCTACACTACACCAGGTTTGTCATGGTCGGCTATGTTAAAATACACTGATATCAAATTAGAGTTATTAACTGATGTTGATATGTATAATTTTTTTAAAAAAGGGATACGTGGTGGAATTAGTCAATGCTCACTTAGACATTCAGTGGCAAATAATAAATTTATGGGGGGATCTTATAAACAAAATAAACCTTCCAAATACATTGTATATGAAGATGCCAACAATTTATATGGATAGGCAATGATCCAATATTTACCACACAAAGATTTTCAGTGGGTGATACTCCTGAAAATTTTGATGTGCTTTCAGTTGCCGATGATTCGCAAACTTGTTACGTTTTGGAAGTGGATTTCCCTCAACATCTACATGATTTGCACAATGATTTCCCTTTTGGTGCTGAAAACAAAGTTCCACCGAAAGGTAAAATTCCTAAACTGCTAGTTGACTTAACAAACAAACGTAAATATATCATGCATTATCGAAACTTAAAACAGTGTCTTTGAAACGGCTTGATTCTCAAAAAAATTTATATAGTAATAAAATTCACAGAAAGCAATTGGTTAAAAAAATATATTGATTTAAATAACCAACACAGGTCAATGGCTAAAAATGTTTTTGAAAAAGATTATTTTAAATTAATGAATAATGCTGTTTTTGTAAAACAATGGAAAATATAGATAAAAGAAAAAATGTCAAAATAGCTACCTCTTGGGAAAGTCAAAATAGAATTTTAGGTGCTCGAGCGTTAATAGCAAAACCAAATTATCATAGCCACTCTAGATTTACTGAAAACTTGATAGCCGTTCAGCTTAATCATACAAATATATATTATGACAAACCTATATATTTAGGATTTACGGTACTCGAACAATCTAAAATTTTTATGTATGATTTTCATTATGATTATATTAAACCTTAATATGGTAGTAAGGTTTTTTTTAAATTATACAGACACTGACAGTTTCATTTATACTATACAAACAGATGATTTTTACGCTGACATATTTAATAAAATACCAAAACGTTTTGATACATCAGATTATACATCTGACAATTTATCTAATTTTCCTCTAATGAATAAAAAGGTTCTGGGTATTTTTAAAGATGAATTTAATGGAAAATTTGTTTTTGAATTTATTGGATAAAAATCTAAAATGTATTTTTTTCAAACATATGAAAATAAAATTATTAAAAAAGCTAAAGGAATAAAGAAATATGTTGTCAATTCTTTAACATTAGATAATTATAAAAATCGTTTGTTAAAAATCAAACTAATTTAAAAGAAATGAAAATATTTAGATCACATTTACATACAATTTATACACAAAATTTAAATAAAGTAGCTTTAAGTTCATTAGATAATAAAAGATATGTAACTGAAAATA
The DNA here is from genome assembly GCA_963082915.1 of Dolichopus griseipennis. NCBI lineage: Eukaryota > Metazoa > Arthropoda > Insecta > Diptera > Dolichopodidae > Dolichopus > Dolichopus griseipennis. The sequence continues at coordinate 109,365,689 of OY720441.1, forward strand.
ATATAAAAACATATGTTTGGGGGCATTATGCCATTGAGCAGTATTTGTACAAAAAAAAAAAAAAACTAAAAATAATGTTAGCTTAATAAAAAATCACAATTATGGTTAAATAAAAAAAAAAAAAAATTATACACACATTAAATTTGTTTTTCAATTTTAATTTTAACATTGATATTAGTTTTGTATATTAACTTTGTATTTAAACCAAACTTTAAAAACTTTTCATATTTAATTAAGATCAGTAAGCACAATATCTTAAGCTTATTACTGTTTTAATTTGAAATTTAAACATAACTGATATTTAAAAAACTTTTCATATCAATCTAATTAAGAATATTCAGCTCAATAGCTTAAGCTTATTTTTTTTAATTTATAAAACTTTTTTTGAATTTTCACGGAAATATTAAATCAAGCTTAAATTTTGATAATATTAACTTTGTATTTAAACCAAACTTTAAAAACTTTTCATATTTAATTAAGAACAGTAAGCACAATATCTTAAGCTTGTTACTGTTTTAATTTGAAATTCAAATATAACTGATATCCAAACCGCCAAGCTTAATTTAAAATACTCAAACTAGCTTAAGCTTATTATTGTTTTAATTTGAAATTTAAACATAACTAATATTTAAAAAAACTTTTCATATCTAATTAAGAATATTCAGCTTAATAGCTTAAGCTTATTTTTAGAATTTATAAAACTTTTTTTAATTTTCACGGTAATATTAAATCAAGCTTAAACTTTGATAATATTAACTTTGTATTTAAACCAAGCTTTAAAACTTTTCATATTTAATTAAGAATAATAAGCATAATATCTTAATTTGAAATTTAAACATAACTGATATCCTAACAACCAAGCTTAAATTAAAATACTCAAAGACTCAAACTAGTTTAAGGTTATTATTGCTTTAAAATGAAATTTAAACATAACTGATATTCTAACCGCTAAGCTTAATTTAAAATACTCAAAAGCACAAAACTTTTTACTTATCACAATTTTATTGCATAACTGTAGGAGAACTGCCGAAAAAAGCCCCTACTACTCAATTTTACATTCTTAATAATTATTAGGTAATAATTCTGATCTTATACTCAGAAAACGAATTTTTCCAAATGATTATTTGTGCAGCTGGGAGAAAATTTACCACCGCTAACAGAGTTTTATAATAAAATATTTAATTGTCAAAATTTATTACGTTATTTAAAGTTGTATTTAAAAACACATTTTGACGTTTTTGAAAATTTTTAGAAAAATATGTAGAAGTATTTATTCTAAATTATAAAAATTTTAACTCTTCGAAATCTGTTCCCTCTTGGTCCCTCTTGGCAAGCAATGCTTAAATACACAGAAAGAGAGTTACAATTTTTTGCAGATAAAAACATGTACAATTTTATAAAATACGTGAAGAAATCAGTCAATGTCCTTTGCGTCATTCTGTAGCCAATAATAAAAATTTGTAAGAAAAATTCAATACAAACAATAAATCCAAATAAATTATTTGTCAAGACGCAAATAATTTGTATGGTTGGGCTTTTTATGTCCCAAGCCATACCATTTAAAGATTTTGAGTGGGTTACTAACTGAATAAAAGTTTTAGAAATAGCTGATAATTCAGATGGTGATTATATATTAGAAGTAGATTTAGATTATGCTGAGAATCTTCACGACCTCTACAATGATTTACCTTTTTGCCCTGAAAATATTGTTCCTCCAACAGGAAAAGCACGAAAATTGTAAAGCAATGTTATGTTGATAATAAAATAATGGAAAATGTTGATAATTGAAAAATTATTAGAATAGCTAATTCATAGGAAGGGAAAAGAAAACATTTAGGAGCTAGAGCTCTAACAGCAAAATATTTTTTTTTTCACTCCGCGAGCAAGCATAGGGCTTTTAACATCTCCATCTCACCCGGTTTCCTGCTGCTGTTTTTGCATTCTCCCAAGTGAGGTTGCACTAATTGAGCTCGCTTATTATGGGTGCGCCTCCAGGTGTTATTTGGACGCCCGCGTCTTCTGCTTCCTTGGGGGTTCCACTCCAAAGCCTTACTTTGTTTTTCTAATTTTTTCTTAGCGTGTGGCCTCCACCTCCATTTCTTCTTTCTTTATTGCCTCAGTATGGATTCCTCTCCTGTAAGCCTCCATAGGTCTTCGTTGCTTATTTTGCTAGGCCAGAATATTCTGCATATTATGCGCAGACAGTGGTTAGTGAAGACTTGTATCTTCTGTACGATGTTGTTGGATATCATCCATGTTTCGCTTCAATACATTAGTACGGTCTTTACGCAAGCATTGAAGATCTTTACTTTTGTTTTCTTGGAGATTTGGGTGTTCCTCCATACTTGGTACAACCGTCAGAATTATGCCGTTGCTTTGCTAAGTCTGTTGTTCACATCTGCCTCCGGACCACCATCAGTAGTCACTATGCTATCGAGATAGTTGAACTGGTTAACATATTCGACTGGTTGCGTTTTCAGCATGATGAGTTGGTTGTTGGTGCTGTTGATTTTCATCGCCTTAGTTTTGCTGATGTTAATTTCAAGGCCTGCGTTAAGTGCTAGTCTTCCCAATTGTTCCAGTTGGGACTACATATCGCTGACCTTATGTACTTGAAGTACTTTGTCATCTGCATGCATAGTTGCGCTAGTTCGGAGTTTTCTCTTCATTTTCCCATGCCTTTATGATGTGAGGTCTCAGAAGTTCAGCTGAGGTATTTTGCTAGGTTTGTAGAATTTCTGCCGGGATACCATCAGACCCAGCCGCTTTGTTTCCTTTTATCTTGGTAATGACTTCTTTGATCTCAGTCATAGTTGGTGTGGAAGTGCTAATGCACAAATTGTTTGTATTGTTTCCGCTAGTGATATTTCTTCTGTTTCTTTTATTTCACTGTTACTTGTTTCTTGGAAATGTTCTCTCCATCTTTTCGTTTGTTCTCGGCCGTTAGTAATTTCTGTGCCATTTTTATCTTTGATGGGACAATCTGATGGAGTTTCCTTGCATCATTTTGTCCAGCAAATGTTTCTGCATCTGAGGTTAGCTTCTCAAGGAGTTTTCCCTTGCCTCTTCTGGAGGCTCGTTTTACTTTCTTTGCTAGCGCTTTGTATTACTCCTTGGTGACAACTTTCCTTCTAGCTTTTTCTTTGCCTCTGTGATATGAGTTTCCTTGTGCTTTATGATATTTCGCATATCTAGCATTGATCTTCTCCATCTACTGCTAATACATGTGTGGTCTATTTGGATATGTATTTTCCCATTGAGGTCTAAGTATACTTGTGAATTTCTTTATGGGGGAAGACGGTGTCGCCAATGGTCAGTTGAAATGTTTGACAGGTCTCAAGAAGCTTTTCTCGGGTTTTGTTCTTGGTTTCGCATTCATGTTTTCCCATAATGTTCTCTAATCCAGTATTTAGATTCCCCACTTTCTCATTTAAGTCGCCCTTTAGAATCAAGATATCTCCTTTCCAGATAGTGCTGAGAGTATGAGTGAGAACTCGTCTTTCTCTATATCTTCGGAGTATTGTGTTGGTGCATAATATTGTACTAGGGAGATATTTCTAATATAGTATTAATCCTATCTTATACGGTCTTCCAGCTATGTAGGGAGATATGCAACTTTCTAGATATTAATGTGTAGATATTCCCACACCGTTTGTTCCACCTATTTCTTTACCGCCATACAACAGAGTATTTCTATTAGTCATGATGATTTCGCCATTCCCGTTCCATCTAATTTCACTTTAACCCATAATTTGAACTCTATAATCTGCCATTTGTTTTTCAATTTGGGCAAGCTTTGATGTTTCTCACATTGTTCGGACATTCCATTGTGCAATTCTAGTCATTGTTCGAGTGCCGAAGGTTGATGCCGTGTTATCTTGCCTATTGTATCCGATTTGTCTAATGTCAGTTTCTTTCTCTTTTGTTTTTTATACCCTACACCTATAGAAAAGGTAAAGGGGTATATTATCTTTGGTATGGTGTTTGTAACCACCTAAAGGAACCGAGCTAGATATGGAAAATAATATATATTTGTGATCAGCGTGACCGCCTGACTCGATATAGCCATATCCGTCCGTCCGTAGGCACGATAACATAAAAAATAATGGAGCTATATTGATGAAATTTTAACTGTAAGTTACTAGGACTGAAAGTACGGCGGGGATTGCATATGGGCGTAATCGGCCCATGGGTTCGAATTCTGGACCTTTTAATCGGTTCAGGGCTAACGAACATATGTAAAAAACACGATAACTCAACAACTAATAACGCTATCTTCATCAAATTTGTGCTGTAGGTTACTAGTAATGGAACTACTTCAGGGATTGCGTAAGGTTGGGATTGGACCATGGGTTCGAAACCTAAAACTTTTTGATCGATTTTAGGCCAAACGAGCATAATTCCGAAACCAAAGAAGATAGAACCTCCAAATTTGGTATCAGGATGTCCCTTCCTATTTCCTAAGTGTCTTTAAAATTAATAAAGATAGCAACTTGAAAAAATGTAGAAGCTTCTAATTTGCCACAAGGGTGTTTTTTACTATCTCTTGCGTGTTCTCCTAATTTGGGATCAATTGGAGTGGTGGTTCAGTACCCCTCTCAGACCTCCCAAGTTTTAAAAGCTTATAATCGAAATTACTAAAAATAGTTACTTAAAATTAAGATAGACCGTTCAAATTGTGTACTCTAAGTACAGCGCGGACTGTATAAGAGCAAAATCAGCCCAAGGGTTCGGATTCTAAACCTTTTAGTCGGTGTCAGGGAGAACGAACATATATAAAAAATCACGATAACTCAACAACTAATGAGGCTATCTTCATGAAATTTGTGCTGTACGTTATTGGTAATGAAACTACGGCGGCGATTTAATATATACTATTTCTTGCGTGCCCCCCTAATTTGGGATCAATTGGAGTGCTGGTTCAGTACCTCTCTTAGACCCCCAATGTGTAAAAGCTTATCATCGAAATTAATAAAACTAGTAACTTAAAATAAAGATAGAACGTTCCAATTGTGTACAAGGGTTAGCTAGTATTGAAAGTATGACGGGACTGCATATGGGCGCAATCGGACAAGTAAAGAAACTTTTGAATTCAAACACAACTTTAACTTTATTATTTTTTATTTTCAAAAAAAAAAATTAAATTAAGTTTAAACTTTAATAATTTTTTATTTAAACCAAAGTTTAAAAACTTTTCACCTAAATAAGCTTTTAAAACTTTTAATATAAAGTATTTACTTCATTTTTATTAAAAATTTTATGCTATTTCAAGCTTGTTATTATTTCCTTCAAGACTTTTTTAATTAAGTTCATAATCAAATAAGCTTCATCTTCAAAAAAAAACGAACGGTCTTTATGTGCTTATATGAACCCAAAGATACCGAAAGTTTAAAGGCCTTAATTGCCGCTTAAAGCTTCCCCATATCGCGTCTTTATAGGCTCATATGCGCATAGCTTAAAGCTTTAAATCTGCCGCTCAAAGCTTACATACATTGAGCCCCCATATCCTCTCTACTGATATGTAGGTCCAAAAAAATTTTTTTCGCATTACGGTAAATTTTAGTAGTTTATTTTTAGTTTTGTAAAGCCTATAAAAGCAACTCTCTTTTACTGCTTTTAGATTAAAAATATACTCTATAGAACTCTTCTTATACTAATTTAAATATAGAGCTTTTTTGGAATTTTCTCTGACTGTAGCTTTGTCAATCTTCAAGATTAAAGAAAACATTTTGATTGTGTTGAAATATAATATTGGAGCTTTGAAATTTTTTTATTACTTAAAAAAATTTTGGGCAGGTTTTCGAGTTATAGTTGTTTAAAAGTAGCAAAATTTAAATTTTCAAGCCCTTGCAGCTCCTAAACAGGGGGCATTACCAAAAAAGTTTTTGAACGGACTTGTACTAATTTCTGAAGATCTAACTTCTTCTAAAATTTCATAGTGTTATATCTTAGTACCGTATGGGCACCTTTAAAAAAATTTATAAAGCTCATAAAACCAGCTGTCTTTTGTCGTTTTCAGATGGAAATATACCAAAAAGAACTTTTGTTATAAATGCTTAAATATAGAGCTTTTTGTAACTGTGGGAGGCTGTAGATCCGTAACGGGTTGGTCTACAGGAAAAAGATCTTCCATGAAATTATTTTTTTTATAATACTTACACGTAATTAAAATTTCTTTTCACTATTTCAAACGGTATACAAGTTTTTGTAAACACACGGACACACAGACAGACGGACGGACAACTATATAGGCACGTTTTTTCAAAATAAATGTGATAAAAATGATTTATAGTAATTTGCTTTAATAGCACAATGAAGGTAATGATTTTATAAGGCCACGGGTATATTCAAATTACTCCTCCGTTTGTAACGCATTGATCTAGACGTGCTAGGTAAAATGTCAAAGGTTTGTAATGAATCAACATCGAAAAGTGGATCGATCCAGGTGAATGTGTTCCTCCGTTGGCCCGTCTGTGTGTCAGCAAGATAACTAAAAAGTTTAAAAGGCTACAGTTTTGAAATTTTCCCAAAATATTGTTTCAAACAATTTCTATGTTCCTTATTTTTTTTGGTTCAGATCCAACCAAAATTGCGATAGCTCTAAAATAACTAATTCTTCAATCTCAATATTTTTCATAAAAATTTTTCCAGTACAACTTGTACATACCAGTACACCAAGAAATTATATGATCTTTTTTTTGTTGCTGTTTTTTATACTCTATAGATTTACGATTTCATATGATTTAAATGTAAGTGTAAAAATCAATTTTTTAATTCTGAATCAATAAAAATAAATAAAAATCATAAGCGAAAAAAATTAATGAATTTATTCGCATTTACAAAACAAATATTTAAATAAAAATTAAATAAAACTGATCTGAATTAAACTCTTCAACCTAACAATGAATCCTCACTCTAACCAGTCGACCTTGGCTTTGTTACTTATATATTATTTGCTAAGTGTTATTTTTGACAAAAAGGGCACGTGAATTAGTATCAGTTTCTAGCCTTTTATTATATTCTAGTAAAAACGCCTGTCGGACGACAGGTATAATATTAATTCTCTTTTTATATATCTTCTGTTTTCTCCTACTATTGCGCTACAGAATTAATAAAAGGAAATTCGTTCCCTAAAGAACATTAAGTTAACATTATAATAGTTTGTTTTAGTTCTGTAAGTGGTAATAAAATGTAAAAAATAGCTTTGTACGTTTTTATTATTCTACCTGTTAACAGATTTCTTATCCGTTTTGATTTTTTTATCTTTCTGTTTATAAGTTACATTTTATCAGTTTCAATTTTTCTTTCTCTTTTGTATGTAAGTATTTGTAATTAGAAGTATGTTATATGTGTGAAAAACACTTAACATAACATAGTCAGCAGCAGCAGAAGCAGTTTGTCTGTTATTATATTTAGATTAGATTAGATTAGAAAGAAATGAAATTTGTTATACCTCAACATTTAAATTAACACTTTAATAATGTTTTTTTTTTTTTAATTACGTTTATGTCTGTAGATATTGTATTAGAAAACCATTAATGTTAGAATTAATTTTTATACATTTTGATTTCTTTTTTTTATTATTTCAAACACTATAAACTTAACGACAGAAATAGTATGTTATGTGTATAAATAAAACTTAACATAACATAGAGCAACAATTGCAATAGTGGGAACGGGGACCATCCACACAGTTCTGAAGACGTTAAAGCACATCATTGAAATTATTAAAAAAAAATAGCTTAAAATTAAGATAGAACGTTCCAATTGTGTACAAGGGTTCCCTAGTATTGAAATAACAGATTGGACTGCTTATAGGCGAAATCCAACAATGGGCTCGGATCCTGGAACCTTTTCATCGATTTTAGGCCAAACGAGCATGATTCCGAATTCAAAGTAGCTAGAACCTCCAAATTCGGTATCAGGGTGTTCCTATCTATTCCCTCAGTGTCCTCGAAAATTGGAATCAATTGAAATAGTGCTTCGGAGACCCTCCACATAGTTTTGAAGACCTTATAGCATATTTTCGAAAATAATAAAGATAATAACTTCAAAAAAGAGTAGAAGCTTCAAATTTGGCAGAAGGCTATTCTTTACTATTTCCTACGTGTTCCCTTAATTTGTGATAAATTGGAGTGGTGCTTCAGGTAACTCTCTTAGACCTCCCAAGGTTGAAAGGCTTATCATCGAAATTAATAAAAATAATAACTTAAAATTAATATAGAATGTTCCAATTGTGTACAAGAGTTAACTAGTATTGTACGTATTACTGGGACCGCATATGGGCGAAATCGTTTCATGGTTTCGGGTTCTGGAACCCTTAATAGTTTAAAACCAAACAAACGTTAAAATTTATATTGTCGGTTAGTAGTAATGAAAGTACCATGGAATTGGTTCTTTTCGGGTTCAGATTCTAGAAACTTTTAATCGTTTTGAAGTCAAACTAGTATAATTTTTGAACCAAAGAAGATAGAACATTATATTTGGGTCACATGTGTTTCTTCTTATTTTTTTTGTATACGTGAAATTTTGGATGAATTGGAATAGCGGTTTGCGTACCACCCCCAGAACTCCCAAAACCATAATGCATAATATATTCGAAATTAATAAAGATAAAAAAATCAAATTTGATGCACTATTTCCTATTTCCGCTCTTATTTAACACTTTTATATTTTTAAAAGACTAAGAGTTTTACTACTAAACATATTATGTATTATCTATATATATAAAAGCGAAAGTTTGTTTGTTTGTATGTTTGTTTGTATGTAGCGAAAAGGCTCCTAAACTGCCCAGCCGATTCTCATGAAAATTTGTATATAGGGGTTTTTGGGTACAGAAAGAAACCGTGGGTTAAAAATATTGCTCTAACGGAACGCCAAGTTGCGTACTACCCCCCCTACTCCCAAGACCAAAGTGGTGCAAGTAGTTAAACTTTTTTGTTCTAAAATGAAATCGGTTTAACCAATTGACTTCAAACTTTGTATACGTGATGCTCCTTAAGAATTGAGTTGACACTATTTGCAGTTTTGGAATTTTTTAATCCGCCCGACGGTTGGTCAAAAAAAAATTTTGGGTCTAAATTTGGTCCGATTTTACGAAATAATGCTTTGGCTAAAAAGAAAGCTGCAAAAAAAATGTTTGTTGTTGTTTGGTAACAAATGTTGGTCCTACGATTGGTCACAAAAAATTTTTGGAAGTAAATTCCGTCGTAAATTTTGAAAAATAGTTAGTACCTCTTTGAATTACAACAAGTTTAAAAAATTACTACAATAATCTTAGAAAAATCGTTTTAAAAAAATTGCTACATTTACACCATGTGTAATTTTTGTATTAACTTTCTGCTGTAACATCAACTTAAATTAAACCTATATTGAGAGCCGCAGTAACGCTCACCGGGTATTAGATAGTATTTTATAAATTTAAAACTAAATATTTTTTTAATAAACGACGAAATTTTTTTATACCCGTATGACCACATAGTCAAAGGGTATAATAAATTTGCCATTACGTTTGTGACGCTGAGAAGAAGGGGGAGGGGTTGATACAGAATTAAGTGTATGGATCGGATCAGAATCGAAAAATAAATCGATTTAGCTATGTATGACCGTCCGTCCGAACGATAACTGAAAAACTAAAGGAGCTAGGATCTTGAAATTTTCGTAAATTCATTTTTTTTCAATTGCCATCATCGCTATTTAAATCCATCCATGGATCCGGGTTCCGCCCTATACTCCGACAGGAGTGGCATTTATTGAAAATACGTGTATTGTAGAGTTTATAGTTGTACCTGTAATTTTATTTTGTTTTTACTTGTAATTGTAATCTCTAATTATTATTCGTGTTTTGAAATAAATGTAAAGGAAAAAAAAAAAAATGGATCAGGGTAGCTACCATACAATTTCTGGTTTTATAAGAGCATTTCTCTGTACCTATTACAGCTGCGTGTCTGAAATTTTACCAAAAGTAGTTTAGTTTTATGGCCAAAGTTTCTGCCAAATTTGGTTGGTCTACTGCAGTGGGTTCATCACCATTAATCTCCACCTAATGAAGCTGGTTGTCTGAAATTTTGATAAAAATAGTTTAGTGTAATGGCCAAATTTTTTGCAAAATTTGGTTGGTCTTCTGTAGAGGGTTCGAGTAACTGCCATACAACTCCTTCTTTTATATGAGCATTACATTACACGAAGCTGGGTGTTTGAAATTTTGAAATCGGATGATATAATGTATACGTTACGGTCATATGGGTATCCCAGAGTTGACAAAGTCTACTCTACTACACTTTTCCTCGTTTTTTAGCACATTTTCAAAAAATTTTGTAAAAATGTGCCTATATAGCTTCACTCTGTCCGTCCATCCGTCCGTCCGTTTTTACCTACGGCTGACTAAAAAATATCAGAAATGGGTAGGTATTGCAATAAAAATAATTTAATGTTAAAACATTTTTTTGTAGCTCCCCCGTTACGGAGCTTTTTTTAACTGTTTTTATAAGCTTTACAAATTTTTAAAAACCAATTATATAGTGTTACCTTACGGTACTAAAATTTACCCTTATTCAAAACCAAGTTTTACAAAATTTTTGGTCCCTCATAACTTCGGAACGGCTAAGTCTGGGAGCTTGCAATTTTGGGGGAAGTTAGATCCTTAGAAATAAGTAAGAGTCAGTTAACAAAATTGTTTTGTCACGCCCCCTCTTTAGGAGCTGCAAGGGGTCGAAAATTGAAATTTTGCTAAAAATTTAGCTTTTAAACACCTATAGCTTGAATACTTGTCAAAATTTTTTTTTATTTGTATACAAAATTGAAAGCTCCAAAACGAAAGTTTCAATAAGTGTCAAAGGTTTTTCTTAATTTTCCGTCCGTCCGTATGTTTACAAAAACTTTTACACCGTTTGAAATAGATTAAAAAATTAAAAAATTTATTTCGTAGAAGAATTTTTTTCTGTAGGCCCACCCGTTACGGAACTACAGCCCCCCAAAGTTGGAAAAAGCCCTATTTTTAAATTATTAAAACAAGAGTTTTGTTAGGTGTATTTTCAATCTGATACCGGCAAAAGATAGCTGGTTTTATAGGCTTCACAAAAATATAAGATTAAAATGTGTAGGGTTACCAGACGGTACTAAAATTTACCATTAAGCTAAACTCAACTTTTGCAAAATTTTTGGCCCCATATATCTTCTAAACGGTTCAACCTAGGGTCTTGAAATTTTGGAACAAGTTAGGTCCTCCGAAATTAGTAGGAGTCGGTTAACAAAACTTTTTTGTCACACCCCCTGTTTAGGAGCTATAAGAGCTCGAAAATTGAAATTTTGCTATTTTCAACCACCTGTAACTTTAACACCTGTTCAAATTTTTTTTTACAAATATGCAAAATTTATAGCTGCAGCATTATATTTCAACATACGTTAAAGGTTTTTCTTAAATTTGAAAGGGCCTCTTTAAATTGAAAAAATTGTTTCTTAGTCTTAACCATTTTTGGTTAAATAATAATATTCTAGGTAAAATTCCAAATTTTGTTGGAGTTCAAAATTGATTTCCTAGAACCGGAAAAAAATGGAAGGGTGAAGACAGGAGAGGGTAGAGCAGATCCATCATAAGTTTGCTAAGCAAAAATTTGGGAACCTTGCCCATTGAAGGGCTACTAGGTCTTCAAAATTAAAATATTTATGTTCTTATAAAACAGTAACTTATTCACCAGTGTAAGTTTTTTCCTAAATTAAACGTTAACATTATTAACAGGTTTCCTTGAGTGCATTGGGGTTATATTCCAAGTATTTCCCTATTAGTCATATAATTAATAAATTAATGAAATAACTAAATTAATATTTTCATTTATTTTTATATATATTTTTATAAAAATAAATGATGAAATATTCAGTAAGAAACCGTATATAATTTTGAAAATGTGCTTTTTAAAAACCCTTGATTTTTTTCCCTCACTTGTTTTTTTTTAATTTTATTATATCGTATATATATTTTATTGAATTATTAACATAGGTAATATATAATTAAGAAATTGTGTACGATACTTAAGTTGTAAAATTTATTTTTGTATTAAAATTAATTAATGGCCTTAACTAACATTAAAAACCATGAAATTATATAAACTTTTATATTTATATTATTACAAATTAATATTTTTTTCGAATAACTTTGAGTTTAATTTTATAAAAAACTAATAAATAAGTAAATTAAGAGAATAAATGTAAAAATTATTGCAAATTGAAATAATTATCCAAGGGTACTAAATCATTCAACAGTAAATGCACTACAGCTAAAAATCCTGAAAATGAGTAATTGCTGCAGGTGTCTAAAATGTTATTGAATTGCATAAAAGTTTTAAATATGTAATTTTGTAATTCCATTTTACGAATCCATTTATCTCAACTTTATTTGTTGTTTAATATTTTTAAATATATAAATTAGTAAGAATTGCTAATATTTTTGAATTGATAAATAAATTAGAAAATTTAGTATTATAAAGTAAATTTGGTTAGCCATGTCTTACGATCAAACTAATAAAAGATTTTATGATTTTAAAATGACTTATGGACTTCCCATTAAATTTGAACCAAATAAGTGTAGGGGTTTTGTAAGTCGGTTACACCGACTGGCTGTTTCTTTACTTGTTTTTGGTTAAATTTATGTCTGTAAATATTGCATAAGAAAAACATTAATGTTAGAAATCATTTTAAACATTTTGATTATTGGTTTTTCTGAATTTCAAACACAAAAAAATTGACGAAAAGAAATTTGTTATATTATAAATTGTTATATTTAAATTAACATTTTCATAATTTTTCCTCTTTTTTGGTTAAGTTTATGTCTGTAAATATTGCTTTAGAAAAGCATTAGTTTTAAAAATAATTTTTAAACATTTTGATTTCTTTTTTTCCTATTTTTTCAAACACTAAAAAATTATCGAAATGAAATTTGTTATACTTGAACATTTAAATTAACATTTTCATAAGGTTTTTCTAAGCACATTTTCAAAAAATTTTGTAAAAATGTTCCTATATAGTTTCACTTTGTCCGTCCGTCTCTTTTTACCTACGGCTGAATAAAACATATCAGGAATAGGTAGGTATTGCAATAAAAATAATTTAATGTTAAAACGTTTTCTGTAACCTCTCCCGTTACGGAGCTACAGCCCTCCAAAGTCGGGAAAAACCCTATATTTAAATAGTTATAACAAGAGTTCTATAAGGTATATTTTTAACCTGAAAACGGTAAAAGGCAAATGTTTTAAAAGCCAAATATATAGGGTTACCATACGATATTAAAATTTACCGTTATCTAAAAATAAGTTTTACAAAATTTTCGGCCCTTCATAACTTCTAAACGGCTTAATCTAGAAACTTGAAATTTTGGGAAAGTGAGATCCTCAGAAATAAGTAGAAGTCAGTTAAGATTTTTTTTTGTCACGCCCTTGTTTAGGAGCTGTAAGGGATCCAAAAACTTAAATTTTGCTATGAATTTTGCTTTGAAACACCTATAACTTGAATACTTGTCAAAGTTTTTTTTAATTTATACACAAAATTGAATGCTCTAAAACGAAAGTTTCAACAAATGCCAAAGGTGTTTCTTAATTTTGACTTTGTCCGTCCGTCCGTCTGTCCGTATATTAACACAAAATTTTACACCGTTTGAAATAGAGAGAAGAAATTTTAACTACGGCTAGGTATTGCAAAAAAAATAACTTCATGGAAGAACTTTTTTCCGTAGCCCCACCCGTTACGGAACTACAGCCCCTCAAATTTGGAAGGAACCTTATATTTAAAACGTTATAGTAAGAGTTCTATGAGGTATTTTTTTAGCTGCTTTTATAAGCTTTTCAAACTTTTATATTCATTCATTGGGATCCTCAAAAATTAATAGGAATTGTTTCAGAAATTTTTTTTGTTGCGTCCCCCGTTTAAGATCTGTAACGGTTCCAAAATTGAAATTTTGCTATTTTTAAGCACCTGTAACTTATATACCTGTCCAATTTTTTTTTTATTAATATACAAAATTTAAAGGTCCGACATTATATTTTGCCATATGTGAAGGGTTTTTCTTAAATTTAAAAGTGGTTCTTTAAATTGAAGAAAGTGTCTCTCAGTTTTACCCATTTTTGCTTAGACAGTTTTTAACACAATATAATTTTGAAAATGTTCATTTTTAAAAACCCTTGGTTTTTTTCATCACTTGTTTTTTGGTTAAGTTTATATCTGTAAATGCTGCATTAAGCATTAATTTTAGAAATAATTTTTAAATATTTTGCTTTCTTTTTTTCCTATTTTTTCAAACACTAAAAAATTAACGAAAGAAGTAGTATGTTACGTGTATAAATATCGCTTAACATAACAGAGGGCATGCTAATCAGCAGCAACAGCAGCATCAGTAGCAGTTTGTTTTTTATTATATTTAGATACGTGTAATATTTCGAATGTACATCTTTCATTATATGATTGATAGATAATAATCATATGTTATTATTAATTATCATTATGATACGTATTTTGTCAAAGTTTATTATACTTGTCACTAAAAGAACTAGCATTCGAAAACTAGAGCTAAAGTTTTGACATACACCCAAAACATTTTTCACCCAAGACAATTTCCAGGTTCCCTATTGGTTTTGATTAAAATTGAACCAAGGCTTCGGGAATCTGCCTTACAGCTTTTTTCAACCAATATGAATTGCTTTAAAACTCAGTATAGGCTAAGAAAATTTCACAACTTTTAATTTATAATAGTATAAGCACCGATGAATTCTAGAGGAATAATTCGGGCGTTGACATAGGCTATATCACATTTTTATAAGTTCAAAAGCTGCGGCTCCAGAGCCGTTTTAAGCATTTTCGTTTTTTGATGTCGAGTCAAAATGGCTTGACCGATTGACTTGAAATTTCGCACAAATGTTCCTCTTAACAAGCGGAGTTAGTTGTATAAAATTGGTTGGAATATATTAACCGATTTCGGCCCAGCGGGCTTCCAAAAATTTTGTGATTCAATGTTTTTGATGTCGAGTCAAAACGGTTTGACCGATTGACTTGAAATTTTGCACAAATGTTCCCCTTAGCAACTAGCATTAGTTGTATAAATTTGGTTGGAATAAATTAACCCATTTCGGCCTGGCGGGCTTCCAAAAAAATTTTGTGTTTTTGATTTGTGTCCAATTTTACAGGTTGATTTTGCAGTCTAAAAGAGAGGCTGCAAAAAGTTTTAGTTAAGTTCGATTAACCCGTTTTCCACGACGACGCTATGAAATTTTCTATAAATTTTATTTGCTTAAATGATTAAAAGAATTTTATTGAAAATTTTGTACCAGCATTTTAATTAAAACCCACAGGGTTAATTTGGTTTTGACCTGTTTGCGAGTTTTGAACAAAGATTCAATGAAATTTTCAAATTTTTGTTATGAACGCAAGGTAACTTTTATTCCAAAAGCTCCCTCAATTAATAAGACTAATTTTTTTCCTTAAATAGTCTCAAATAGTTAACAGCTAAATGCGATAATATTAATAATAATAAAAATAAAGCTAATAAAGAATCCGAATAAAAATAGCTTTAAAATGAAATTACATAACATTTTCCTCTCCACATTTTTTACTAAGTCTTTGTTTTTTATCTACTTTGCAGTTGTTGTTTTTTAAAAATAGATTTCAGTGTGAAATTATTATTAATATTATCGCATTTAGCTGTTAACTATTTGAGACTATTTAAGGAAAAAAATTAGTCTTATTAATTGAGGGAGCCTATTCTTCAAATGAAATCAAAAAATCAAAAAATTCAATTTCGTATATATAATGCTTAAAAACATAGTATTTTAAAACAGGTTTTCCAAAAAAGAAGCCTACATTTCTCTCATAAAATTTAAAAAAAAAACGAGTAAGAGCGTAGTACAACTTTCAGGTAAGTACTAAACAAAATATAAGTTGAAAAGCAGATTTTTAACCATCCTTTTCTTAGCCATCGACTATATTTTATTCAAACGCTGGCAATCCAAGAAAACTACTATTGATATAGTATAATGACATAATGGCAAATTTAGTATCCCCTTTTGACCTATAGTCATTTTAATTCAGTTAACTTTATTCGCCGGAAACCTACCATCCTCAACTTTATCGTCAAGGAGCACCAAATTGTCAAGAAGCACCATGTACAGAAAAATTAGAGATAATCGTTCAAACTGTTTTGCAAACTCTTTTTTAAAGTTTTTGTTTCGCAATCGATTAAAAGAACTCGACAAAACATTTTTTAAGTATTCCCCTAATTCAAAAAAGTTGTACCTACTTTCAAAAATTGGACGTAATTTCGATAAAACATTTTTAAAGTATTCCCGTAATTCAAAGAAGTTGTACCTACTTTCAAAAATTGGACGTTACAATTTTTTTTTTGAACAATCGTCGGATCGGCAGGGGTTAACAAATTCCAAGTCTGTTAGTAAAGTGAACTTCATTTTCAAGGAGGAACACATAAACAAATTTTGAAGTTAATCGGTTAAATCATTTCCAATAAAAAGCAACGAAAAAACCTATTAAAAGCTGTTAGGCCACAATGGGTTAGCGGAACTCAACAAATATTTTTTTTGTGGCTTCATTTATAAGCAAAGTAGGGTTTCAAAAAATTGGCTAAACTTGCTTTTTTACAATTTGCAACCTTCCGGGCGACGCCCGGTAAATCTGCTAGTAATGTCTAAACAAATGAAATATTTAATTAGAAAACTAAATTTTTAATATATAATTTTAACCCGTTTGTGTACAACGGGGTGTATGTTTTCGGTTTTAAAAAATGTGTCATACCTATATCAAAGCTACAATCTGGCTGAGCTTTTCATTAGCTTAATAAATTAATAAATTTTTTTTAATAAATTAAAAAATTTTGAAAAAGTCTTGAACTTTACCTTCTAGAACAACTTTGTTGATAAAAAACCTTAACCGTGCAACTAACATACCCGGGTATGTATGGAGTTTACCTAAAAAATTTTAACATAAATATTTAAAAAAGGTAAACAGTTTTTGAATTTTTATTTGAAATTGGAAAAATTTAGAGATTGATATAATATTAAATTTATTAAAATTAAAAAACAAAATTAAATTAAATTTGTGACATAATAGGAACTGTGCCATGAAAAGCTTTTAATTCTGTTATAAGAACTTTGCTAAATTCAACGACGTTGAAAAGTTATCGCATGTTATGTTTCTACCAGACCCTTTGTAATCAGCAACTAGTTCTTTTACAACACGCTCACCTTGGCTAATATCACATTCTCCAGATAGGTTTAAGTCTGTATAAATTTGACCTTTTAGTGGATATGATGTTTTCGAGTCACATAAACACATAACTTTTATTTCATATTTGGCAGGTTTTGGAGGAATGCACTGAGTAATGCGTATATGCCCCTTAAATGGGAATTATTGCTCGTCTACCGTCAGTTTGCTTCCAGGTACATAATTTGATTTTAAATTGCAATTGAGCTTTAGACATATGTCAGTAATGGGTAATCTGTAAGTAATCTAAGATTTTTAGTATTAGAATGATCAAATCGAATAAATTTTATCAGACCTTTAAATCGCCTAGAACCCATAGCTGCTCTGTAAAATGGATAAGAGTCCATAGCCCACAAATCTGTTATATGTTCACTATTCGAACAGCTGGTTATCTATATACTCATTCAATTCAATAAAATCCATCGGATGCCATTTGCGTTTTAGGGTTCACTATGATTAAGTTTATTATAATATTATTCATCTTTTCGGTTTGTTTCTCGACCTATTCATCCCAAGTGTCAAAGATAAATTAAATGTTTCTACTATAGATAAATCTTTTGTTCTAGCAGTTGGCCCAATATTTCGCGAATGCAATAGATACATCTCCTGAAAACTTTGAAAGTTATAAAGTAAAAACTTTTTCGTGATACCTGAAATTTAACTAAATTTGAATTTTTTTTTTATATGAATTATTAAGAATAAAATTTTTGTTACTATTTTATCTTCATATCAAAAGCGCACTTTGATTATTTTGTTATCATACGTTATTATCATATTTTTAAATTTCAAGTGTTTTATGTAAATGGAAAACCAGTTTTGTTTTTAAATAAACAAAATATTATAAATGATTAATTGTAATTTTTATCATACAAAAAAAAAAAAAATTCAAATTTTGTTAAATTTATGAAATAAATTTCAGGTATCACAAAAAAGTTTTTACTTTATAACTTTCAAAGTTTTTGAGCTATAAAAGTACTAGTATACTCAAAATGCAGGGAAAGAGAAGGGTAAAATTTTGAAGTAAAAAAACTGTTATGTTAATACCGTTATTTTCTTGATAAAAGGGATTTAATTGATATTTTGTTAAAAATATTGGACTTTAAGCTCTTATAACCTCAGACTGAGAAACTTTAGAGTAATGTTTGATAGTAATTTAGAAATCTGCATTAATAAGCATTATAAATATATATGCTATACTTACTTTTTTTTTATCTTATTTAGTTCCAATTTTATCGAAATAAAACTAAATTATGATTGAAAAATAGTTAAGGCCCCATAACTTCTAAACTAATGAAAATAGACCCCCCCCCCCTTTCATACAATTTTTTGTTCTGCTCGATATGCCCGATCACCCATTTGAAGGAAGACCATCGAGTCGGGAACACCCTGTATACTAGTATCGCCCTGTGCTCGAAAATTCGAGCTATTTTTGCTTTTAAATTTATTTAAAAAATTAGTTTTGTGTAATCTATATTAGACTAATTTAAAACGAAAAATTATATTTTTTTTCCTATACGTAATAAAATATATTGCAACAATGTTGTCAACAATTCTTGCGCTTGAAATTTGCTTAAAAAAAAATTTATAATTTTTTCAGTTATAAAAACGTTTTTGTATTTTTGAATTTTATTCCTATAGCTAAAGTCGCTTTAAAGAGAGTATAATGTGGTACAGTTATTACACAAAAAAAAGCGATTTAAATTCTTAATATAAATATTGTTCGAATGTATAATGTTCTGATAATTTGATTGTATTTCTAAACATATACATATATTTACTGAAGTCAAGTAGCCAAAATTAGAGTTAATGCTGTCCATCATATAGAAAACTTAACATTTTAGTACGATTTGAATTATTTTGTATGGGTTCTGTATGGATTCTTTTCCCTAATTAAAAACTGTATGTTAAACTGTAAGATATTAAATGATATTATAAGCTAACGAAATACAGGCATATGACACTATTCTACTGCACATATTTCAATGCTAGCATTCTTTAATGAGGAGTAAACTATTCTTTACTACTGACAGCTCCTCCCAGCTGAACCAGGCTTTGAGAAAAAGTAGATAATAGAAGTAGGTAATTTTCAGCAGATAACCTTAATTTAAATTTTCTCATAATGGATGAATTTTCATTTGATAAAGTTATGTTAAGTCATATATTAGATAACCAATCAGCACTTTCTTCTTCCATTTTAAAAAATATACATATATCAGCATTAAAACTTTATTTTCAATATTTAAATATATTAAAATTGATAAACTTCTCATACGACAGATAGTTTTAAAATGACAATTAATCTAACAATTATCTACTCCTGAAACAAAAATTAGCGTTCAAATTACAAACTACTCCTATCTACTCTTCATCTACACTTTTTGCTAAAAGGAACGCATTCATTATAGGCGTTTTTTTTTTTTTATATCTGAGCATGAATTGTCAAAAACAAAATCGGGTTTTTTTAGCTCTGAGCGCTCAGAGCGTGTGATTCATGTTTTCTTTTAAAGACATTTTGACGTTTGTTTGAGATTTTACTTGTAAAATAAAAGTCAAAATGTTTTAATTTAAATTAATTTTTCGTGTTTTTTTATAAAATCTAAACGCTCTGAGCGTACTCTGTTCATGCTCTACTCAGAACGTGCTCATGTTGATTAAAGCGTGCTCAGATCTCTGCTCTGATTAAAAAAAAAACGCCTTATATAATATTCGTTTGTTATGTCGAAGTAAATCTAAAAAAAGTTTTTTATCATGAAAAAACATTATTCGATGTTTAAAATGTAAAATAAAAATTTGTAATTATTTATTAAAATTAAACATTTAAAAATATAAGAAAAACCGAAATCAATATTTTTATTCTATTTATCAGTTTTTAAAATTTAAAAATCCGAGGTACAGTGCAACGCGTAACGCGTATTTGGGTTGCTTTCATGTAAATTTATTTACATAACTACTTATTTCAAAATTTTTTGACAGAAATTTTTCGCCGTACGCCGTAGGAACAAATTATTTTAATTACAAATTTTTTTTTTAAGAAAGATTTGTCATTTTTAATTATTTGCAAACATATTTTATAACAACATTTGTTATACATCTCTTAAACGTAATGGCAACTACAGTCTACAGAATATATTTCAAAAGTCGGTTATTTTATTATTATAAAAAACTTAACAAAAAGCAACAACAACGAAGTAGCAAAATAATTTTTTTAGAAAAAACAAAAAAAAACATACAGTACTTTTCGCTTATAACGACCATGAATGGACAGAATATATGCGTCGTAATAAACGAATGTCGTTTTAAAAGAATGTTGTGAATTTTGAAAAATTAGTATTAGAATTAAACATTGTAGAATATGCTAATTTTTGAGCGGACTCTTCGAACTCATTTGCTAGAATTTTACATGATGTTCCAGCTTCAAATTTATGTATAGTGCTTTTTCTTCTAATGAAATTTTTTTTTGTATTTTTGATTCGTTATGTTTTTTTTTTATATTAAAAAATAAATAAGAAAATACTAAATTCATCACGTGCCGTACGCTTTTATTTAGGTTGATCCATAAGTAACAAATCATTTTTCTTAAGAAATATTATTTATCAGAAGTCGGTTTTTGATTTTACAAAAAACTTAACAAAAAGCAAAAACAACAATATACGATTTAAAAAAAAAAATTTTTAAGCAAACGAAAACAAAGTACAGTACTTTTCGGTTATAACGACCATGATGGGACGGAAAATATTCGTCGTAATAAACGAATGTTGTTTTAAAAGAATACTGTAAATTTTGAAAAATTAGTATAAGACTTGAACATTG
Source organism: Dolichopus griseipennis (assembly GCA_963082915.1). NCBI lineage: Eukaryota > Metazoa > Arthropoda > Insecta > Diptera > Dolichopodidae > Dolichopus > Dolichopus griseipennis. The sequence goes on from OY720441.1 coordinate 109,386,752, forward strand.
TAGAATGTGCTGATTCTAGAATGGACACTTCGAACTCATTTGCTAGAATTTTATTTGATGTGTCAGCCTCAAGCCTATGTATAGTGCTTTTTCTTCTAATGAAATTTTTTTTGTATTTTTGATGCGTTATTATGATTTTTTTTTATATTCAAAAATAAATAACACGAGGAAGATTATAGTTGCCCTTGTCAACTTTTAGATACCCGTGCATACCCACTATGGTGTATTAAATAAACCGTAATTTACTTCCCTTATACATTTAACTCATTACTCCATAATTTTGACGTAAAAAAAAAAAAAAAAAAATTAACAAAAAAAAAAAAAAATCACAAAACAAAAAACAAAATTTTCATTCATTGTCCCATAACTTTAGCTTAAAAAAAAAAAAAAAAAAACAAAAAAAAAACAAAAAAAAAAAAAAATTGGCCCACCCAAAAATTCCGATGGTCCGAGTGATGTCCAACTTTGCCAACTAACTTGCCCTATTACTTTACCTGCCCAATTTTAATTTTAAAACTTTGTATGGCAGCCCTCCAAAATGGGGCCGTAACATTTTGAAACTTCATATAAGTGCTCGATTCATTATATAAATAACCGTGTGTAATTTTTGTCGTCGTAGTATAATTAGTTTTGAAGAAATTCATATTGGTGCAAATAAGTTGTATGGCAGCCCCCCGAAAATGGGGCCCTAACATTTTGAAACTTCATATAAGTGCTCGATTCATTATATAACTAACCGAGGGTAATTTTCAGCCTCGTAGTATAATTAGTTTTAAAGAAATTCATATTGGTGCAAAGAAGTTGTTTGGCAGCCCCCCGAAAATGGGGACCTAACATTTTGAAACTTTATATAAGTGCTCGATTCATTATATAACTAACCGTGTGTAATTTTCATCCGCGTAGTATAATTAGTTTTGAAGAAATTCATATTGGTGCAAAGAAGTTGTATGGCAGCCCCCGAAAATGGGGCCCTAACATTTTGAAACTTCATATAAGTGCTCGATTCATTATATAACTAACCGAGGGTAATTTTCATCCGCGTAGTATAATTAGTTTTGAAGAAATTCATATTGGTGCAAAAAAGTTGTATGGCAGCTCCCCGAAGCCTTGGGCCGATTTTAACCAAAAACAATAAATTAAAATTTCTTAAGATTAATAATTTGATAACATTTTGTTTGTTTTGTATTTAGTTTCAATTTAGTTATTAAGTTTGAAAATATTATATAAATTCAAAAAATATATTTAAATGTTGGTGAGCTGAGGTGTGCTGTTTACATTTTGCATTAATGAAAATTAAATTGTATTTTTTTTTTGCATTTAGTTTCAATGTATTTCTATATATAAAATTTTTTCCATTTAGTTTCAATGTATTTCCATTTATAAAATTTTTTGTAACAGTAGAATTGAAATAACTTGTTGCATATAATCAAATTGTTTATGTAAGAGAGAGTAAATAGTGCGTACCTAAATAGAATCAAAAAGAAAAAAGATTCCTAGTCAAAAAAATGAATACTATATATTATTTGATTTTTACGTGTATGACAAATAATAAAAAAAAAAATTTAAAATTATTGTATATATTTATTAAAATAAATGAGAGTTTTCTGTAAAATTTTTTATAGAATAAGAGTTTCTCACATAAAAAAAATTATATTTAATTACAAAAAGAATAAATAAGAAAAAAAAGATGAACTTAAAAAAAAAACATTTTATTTGTACGGGTATCAATATGCCCTGACAAAGATTTGAACCGGCACTTTGCTATAAAAAGGCCGACGTCCTTACCACTAAGCCATCGATGTAACATTTTTTGCTTCGTTTTTATTTTCTGTTTTCTTGTTTTTGCATTTAATTTCAAAGAGAAAAATAAATTATAAATGTCAATGCTGGCGAAGTGAGGGGAAGTGTGTACATTTTTTAATAATGAATATTAAATTGTTTTTTTTTTTTTTGCATATAGTTTCAATGTATTTCTATATATAAAATTTTTGTCATAAGAATTTAAATAATTTTTAAATATAATCAAATTATTTATGTAAATAATGCGTACCTACCTATATAGAATCAAAAAGAAAAAATTAATACGATATTTGATTTTTTCGTGTGGCAAATAATAAAACAAAAAAATTAAAATTATTGTACATAAAATATGTAGGTATATGGTTATAATTATATTTTTTTGAAAAATATTTTTGAATTTTCTTATAAAAATAATGAGAAAAAGAAAGAATTATTCATTTCTTATATAGAATTAAAATTTCTTATATAAAAGGATTTTGTTACAAAAAGAATGATGAAAAAAAAAAGACGAATTCAAAAATAAAAAAGTTTTCCCACAACATGGATTTGAACCGACATCTTTCTATTAGAAGTCTAGCGCCCTAACCACTGTACCATACAATAACTAATAATTTGATAATATTTTGTTTATTTTGTATTTAGTTTCTATTTAGTCATTAAGTTTGAAAATATTATATAAATTCAAAAAATATGTTTATAAGTTGGTGAGGTGAGGTGTGCTGTTTTTAGTTTCAATGTATTTCCATATATAAAATTTTTTGCATTTAGTTTTAATGTATTTCTATTTATAAAATTTTTGGTAACAGAATTGAAATAACTTGTTACATATAATCAAATTGTTTATGTAAGAGAGAGTAAATAGTGCGTACCTACGAAGAATCAAAAAGAAAAAAAAAAAAATACCTAGTCAAAAAAATTAATATCATCATATTATTTGATTTTTACGTATATGCCAAATAATAAAAAAAATAATTTAAAATTATTGTATATATACCTAGTATATGTATTGTTTTGTAACACATTTTTGAATTTTAAAATAAAAATAATAACGAAAAAAAAGAAATTAATAATTATTAAAATAATAAATGCGAGTTTTCTGTAAAATTTTTTATAGAATTAAAAAAAAATAAAAAAACGTTTTGCCCCAAGATGGATTTGAACCCACAAATTTTTATTAAAATCGTACTGCCTTAACCACTGCACCATGTAATGAATAATAATATGATAACATTTTGTTTATTTTCTATTTAGTTTGTATTTTTATTAGTAATTTTTTTTTTTAGTTATTAAGTTTGAAATATCCAAATAAATTCCCCAAAAATTTGTATGGCAGCTACCAGAAGCCTTTATCCGATTTTAACCAAAAACAATAGGGAACCCACAAATTGTCTAAAAATTACTTTGTGAAAGTTTCAGAACTCTAGCTCTTTTAGTTTTTGAGTTATCGTGCTGACGGACGGACGGACGGACGGACACACATGGCTAGATCGATTCGTTTTTCGATGCTGATTTGATACGTACCCTTGACACTATATCTAGCTCGTCTAGATCGATGCGTTACAAACGGAGGAGTAATTTTAATATACCCGATGTTCATACATGTATGCACGGATATAAAAATACTAAATTAATCACCAAGCAACATAATTAGATATAATAATTTTAAATAAAAGAAATATCAATGTAATAAAAAACTTTTATTTTTAGGTAAAATTGAATTCTTTGGCAAAAAGTGTAAAGTTTATTATAATTAAAATTGCACCGAGTTCGTTATAAATGAAAACTACTGTATAAACCAAATGTATTGCTTTCATTTCGAACAGAACTCATTATTTTTCGCTCACTTTTTAAGATAAAGAAAAAACAAAAACAAAAAAAAAATTTTACAAAAATTTAAATCTCCTTGTTCATTGAATATTTGAACTAAACAAAAAAAAAAAAGAAAGATATACATAAGTCGGCGCCTATAATCTTTTGATTTATATTTAGCTACGAGTTACAACCGAAAATGAATTACATTTACACAGAAAGTCGGCGCATAATATTAGAGTCATAAGCCTCAACTTTTAACCGCGTGATCGTTAAATTCAAAATTACGTTAATTAAAGACAGGTTTTCACCTGAAAAAACGCAATATTCTTAAAAATAAATAACATTGTCCTATGAAAACAAAAAAAAACTTTTATTTTGGTTGTTGTTTCATTAAATTTGGTCAAATAGTTTACCCAGAAAAAGGATGTTTATATTTGTATGGGAAAAAATAAGCCGATTAAATATTATGAAACATAAAAGAGAATGCTTTAATAGAAAAATGCAACAAACCGAACAATCAAATGAGCTCAACGCATGCAGAAAATTTTATAAGGAAGTCAACAAAGTAAAGAAAGGCTTCCAGCCAAGACTTATATGTTGCAAAAGCGAAAATTGGGATATTCTACAGGGAAAAAATGAAATTCTGAAAAGATGGGTAGCATATTTTGACGATTTATTAAATTAGCGTAACACCGATATATGTACCAATCAGGTTTTTCTTACGGCTGAACCGTATATTAACGAACCTACTTTAGGTGAAGTAGAATAAGAAATTAATTTATTGAAAAACAATAAAACGCCCGGTAAAGATGGTATCAGAAATGATTAAAGGTGGGGGTGCGGGAATGGCCCGACGTATTCATCATTTTATATTAATGATATGGAGGCAGGAAAGGATGCCGGATGATTGGACAGAAGGCGTCATAGTGCCGATACACAAAGAGGGTGATAAAATGGTATGCAATAACTACAGGGGAATATCACTATTAAACAGCGTATACAAAATACTTGCTGGCATTTTATGCACAAAAATGGAATACTATTATAAAGATATAATTGGCGAATATCAAAGCGGATTTGCGGCTGGTCGCTCTACAACTGATCAAATCTTTAGTTTCAGACAAATAATGGAAAAATGTAGAGAATTTTCCATCCCCACTCATCACGTCTTTGTAGATTTTATGAAAGCGTACGACAGCATACAAAGAGGTCCCCTATGGAACGCAATGGTGGAACTGGGAATCCCAAAGAAACTGGTCAACCTGGCAAAAATTACCACTGAAAACAGTAAAAATTGTGTCCGCATTCAAGGTGACCTCTCTGAACCGTTCGAAACAAAAACAGGAGTGAGACAGGGAGATCGGCTAGCGCCAATGTTATTTAATCTGGCACTTGAAAAAATTATCCGTGCATCAGAGATTGAAACAAAACAAACACTTTGGTGTAAGTCATCACAAATTCTAGGCTACGCTGATGACCTCGACCTGATAGGCAGAAACATAAATGTTGTAAAAGAAAACTTTATAAAATTACAAGAAAAAGCTGCCCAATTTGGTTTGAAAGTCAATGCAGAGAAAACAAAGTACCTTAAAACTCAAATAACAGCAAGAAATCAACCACATACACAAACAATTGCTGTGGGAGATATGGAATTTGAAAGTGTTAAAGATTTCAAATATTTAGGATCAGTAGTTGACATAGAAGGCTCAAATAATGCAGAAATAAACGAAAGACTGAAATCTGGAAATAAATGTTATTTCTCCATGCTAAACCTCTTTAAATCAAACTATATCACAAGGAAAACAAAAATAAAACTGTATAAAACTTTGATAAGACCAGTGGTATCGTATGGATGTGAAACTTGGAGCCTTAGAAAAAATGAAGAAGAAAAATTAGATATTTTTGAGCGCAAGATTCTCCGAAGAATTCTGGGTCCTGTCAGAACGTCAGAAGGATCGCTTCGACTTCGAACGAATGAAGAATGCATACAACAATTTAAAGATTTACAATTAAGTTCGTATATTAAAATACAAAAATTAAGATGGGCAGGTCATATTTCCAGAATGCCAAACGACAGGTCCGTATCCAGAATTTTCTATGGTAATCCAGTTGGCAGACCAAGAGTTAGATGGAAAGATAATGTTCATGAAATTGTAAACGAGCTACAAATACACAATTGGAGAACGAATGCCGTAGACAGAAATAATTGGAAGCAGATAATTAGGGAGGCGAAGGCTCAATATGGGCCGTAGTGCCAAGGAGGAGGAGGAAATATTATGATGTACATTATAATAATTTGCATGCTCTGTTTAAAAAGAAAAAAAAAATCGAAATGTAAAAATTTATATCAAACCTATATAAAATAAAAGCAAAAATAAATACATACCCGGGTATGTTGGTTAAACGATGTGAGGAAAAGGGTAAAAACCACACCAACTTTTTCTATATTTACTTTACACTAGAAACTTAATTTAACTTAAACTATTTAACCTAATGACTTCATTTATTCAACTTGTAATATGAAATTTAACCTAATATCCTTAATTTTTAATTTTAATATAATCGTAATATAAATTTTTAATTAATGTACCTATTATTCGAAAATCGACATTTAATTTTATTTGATATTGTTTCCAAAGTACTAATCCAAGATATTGTTTCAGGTACTAATTTAATGTTTGTTATGTCAACCAATCTTCTTGTAAAGTAATGGCATGAAAGATTATTAATTAACTTCAAAATTTTGTTCTCTGAATTTTGAATTTTTGTTCTCTGAATGAATACTATGAAGCAACGGGCAAGCATAGTATATAGTTGGTAAAAAAATTACTTTCATTATTATCATTTTATTTTCCAATGATAACATTGATTTTCTATTTAAGGAAGGGAAAAGCATCCTTATAATTCTGTTTATTTTGTCCAATGTTTTATTTATGTGATGTTCAAATGTATATTTTTTCTGTTAATGTAAACAAAGATATTTAACTGCTTCTTCTGAAAAATTGTCGGTATTTTTAATTTTAAACTACAATAAGGAACTAAACATGGTTTCCTTTTATATGTGAAATAAATAGCCCTCGTATTTTGATTATTTATTGATTTTTTCCAATTATCATTTACAATGATTGTTGTAAGTTTAAAACAATATCAGAACTATACGATCTAGAAGTAAACATGCCTGTATCGTCTGCGAAAGTAGATAAATTTGTGTGTTGAAAATGGGGGAGGTCATAAATATATATATTTTATAATATTGGACCCTTGTGGGTGTTGTTCTAATTCAATTTGTTCAGGCAATATTCCGCTTCGATATAATTTATAATATGTGGCTTAAAAAATGTTTGCTATAAGTTTTCGCTGTTTTTACAGGAACAGCAAAGTCTATACTTTCCTTGATTGTAGTTTGAAGGACAAATTTTTTTTTATATTTGATATGGACACAAATAAGAATCATTTCCATAAATCAAATTGTTCTTAGGATATTTTTTACATAAACTCCATTTAGCTATTGAAAAGTTTAAACGAGTATTTTTTATTTAAGTTACACTCTATTCCTAAAAAACAAAGGCAGATGAACAGAAAATAGGTTATTTATTGTTACAGGTTGGCTTAGAATTTTTTTTTTTTTTTCTTTATTTAATTATTTCAAAACTTATTACTAAAATACAATTTCAGACTTACTTCTAATAAAAAAAAAAAATCATGATTGATTTAGATTTATTAAAAATATAAAAAATAAGATAAATGAAACTCGAAAAGGTAAGAAAAGTTTTACATAATAACTTTTGAAAAATTGGCTATTATTAAAGTCTTGGAATTGACCATCTGCCCAAAAAGCTATTTAAAATTAAAGTATACTCGTTATATAATATTTATTATGAAATATTTATAATCAATATTCATATATTATAATATATCTATATATGCATAAACTAAAGACATATTTTTACTAATATCTAAAATCTTAATTACTATCATTATTTGAATAACAAACATTATTTTTTTTTTATCGTTTGTTTTTTAAGTAGTGCTTTGATGAAGTGCTCCATACTGGATTCAAATAGTTCATGTTTGAGAGAATGTATGATGAAAACAGAATATAAAGTATCTCTCTGTTAAGCACTCTTCGTAATCTGTACATAATAAAAATAATATACTGAGAGATTTTTTTTATAATGTGTTTGATATGATTGTGTCAATTTAATTTACTATCAAATAGGGTAGGTATTGACTCAAGTGAAGTGTATCGATCGGATCAGAAACGAAAAACATAGATTTAGCTATCTATGTCCGTCCGTCCGCACGATAACTCAAAAACTAAAGGAGCTAGGACCTTGAAATTTTCACAAATTCGTTTTTAGCACATTTTCAAAAAAATTTGGAAAAATGTGCCTATACAGCTTCACTCTGTTCGTCCGTATGTTTACAAAAACTTTTACACCGTTTGAAATAGAGTAAAGAAATTAACCATGGGTAGTTTTTGCAAAAACAATTATTTCGTATAAGAATATTTTTCTGTAGCCCCACCTGTTACGGAGCTATAGCCCCCCAAAGTTGGAAAAAGCCCTATATTGAAATTGTTATAACAAGAGTTCTGTTAGATATATTTTCAATCTGAAAACGGCAAACGAAAGCTGGTTTCATAAATTTTACAAATATTTAAAAGGCAAATGTTTAGGGTTGCCATACGGTACCAAAATTTAACATTACACAAAACTCAATTTTTACAAAATTTTTGGCCACAGATATCTTCTAAACGGTTCAAGCTAGGGTCTTGATATTGGGAGAAATTAGAAGTTATATACTCAGAAATTAGTAGGAGTCGGTTAACAAAATTTTCTTGTCAAGCCCCATGTTTAGGAGCTATAAGGGCTCGAAAATTGAAATTTTGCTATTTTTAAACACCTGTAACTTGAATACCTGTTCAAATTTTTTTTTAGTGATATACAAAATTCAAAGCTCTATAATTTTTTCTTAAATTTAAAAGCGGTTCCTTAAATTGAAGAAAGTGTTTCTCAGTTTTACCCATTTTTGCTTAGATTGCATAATTCTAAATAAAATTCCAAATTGTTGTGGAATTCACAATTTAATTCCTAGAACCTAAAAAATGGAGGGGGGCGGAGGGGGGGGGGAGTTAGATGAAATTAGATCCTTGAAAAACTTGGCAACCATCCCCATTGAAGGACTATAACAAATTTAAAATAAAAACTTTACTGTTAGCAGTAAATTTTATAATTAAGCAGTAACTATTTCCAAGTAAATATTTCCAATGTTAAACTCAGTATGTAATACAATATAAATTTTAAAATGTCCTTTTTTAAAAACCCTTGGTTTTTTCTCATCACTTGTTTTTCAATAGCCGTCATCGCTATTTAAATCCAGCCATTTCGGGTAGCTGCCATACAACTTCTTTTTTTATATGAGTATTACTCTGTACCTATTATAGGTTTTTTCGTTGCTTTGCTATACATTAGAAATGATTTAATAGATTAACTTCAAATTTTGTATATGTGTTCCTCTTTGAAAATGAAGTTCACTTTACTAACAGACTTGGAATTTGTTAACCCCTACCGACCCGACGATTGTTCAAAACAAAATTTGTAAGTAAATTTTTTTTTGAACGTGCAATTTTTGAAAGTAGGTACAACTTTTTTGAATTAGGGGAATGCTTAAAAAAATGTTCTGTCGAGTTCTTTTAACCGATTGCGAAACAAAAACTTAAAAAAACAGTTTGCAAAACAGCTTGAACGATTATCCCTAATTTTTCTATACGTGGTGCTTCTTGACAATTTGGTGCTCCTTGACGATAGTTGAGAATGGTAGGTTTCCGGCGAATAATGTTAACTGAATTAAAATAACTATAGGTCAAAAGAGTATACTAAATTTGCCATTATGTCATTATACTATGTCAATTGTAGTTTTCTTGAATTACCAACGTTTGAAAAAAATATAGTGGATGGTTTAGAAAAGGTTTAAAAATTTTCTTTTCAACTTTATTTTGTTTAGAACTTACCTGAAAGTTGTACTACGCTTTTCCTCGTTTTTTTATGATTTTATAAGATAAATGTAGGCTTCTTTTTTGGAAAACCTGTTTTAAAATACTATGTAATTTTTTTTTTTCCTGTTACTCCCTAGGGAGCATAGGGCTTCATCTTGAAGTCTCCATTCTTCTTTATTTCTTGCTACTGCTTCTATTTCGTTCCAGGAGCTCTCCCATCTGCTTATTTCATCTAGTACTGTTCTCCTCCATGTTGTTCTGGGTCTTCCTCTTGTTCTGGACCCACCTTGAGGGTTCCAACATAGCGCCATTTCAAGGCACCATTGTTATGCAATCTTCACTTTTCCTTAGTGTGTGTCCAATCCATTTCCATTTCCTTCTGGTAATTTGCTTCACTATTGGCTCTTCATTTGTTAACTCCCACAAGTCTGTATTCCTAATTCTTTCGGGCCAGAATATTCGGCATATTATTCTAAGATGTTTGTTGATGAAGACTTGTAGTTTATTCTTGATGGAGTTAGTTAGCAACCATGATTCGCTTCCATATGTTAATGTAGATATTACACTTGACTTGAATATCATTAACTTAGTTCGTCTAAATAATTGCGAACTGTTCCATATGGGGCGAAGTCTTCCGAAGGCTGTTCGGGCTTTATCAATTCTGTTTTGAACGTCTTCACTGGTGCCGCCTGTTGGCGTAATGATACTGCCCAGATAACAGAAGTTAGTTGTGCACTCTATGTTGCGGCCATCTAGCTTGATTTGATTATCATTTGGAAGGTGTATGTGCATTGCTTTGGTTTTATTGATGTTTATTTCTAAACCAACGTTTCGCGCTATTTGTTGCAAGTAATTCAATTTGGACTGTGCATCTTCTTGACTATGTGATAGTAGACAGATGTCATCTGCGAAGTCAAGGTCTTCTAAGATTTTGTCATCTGACCAATTTATGCCTCTTTCTGTGCAACTGATTTCTCTCATAATGTCGTCTAGTACGATGGTGAACAGTAGTGGCGAGAGGGGGCATCCTTGCTTAACACCAACATTAGTTGTAAATGAATTGTTGATGTTTCCATTATGTGATACTGCTAGTTTTGAATTGACATACATGTTCTTGATAATGTTGATTATTTTATCTGGTATATTTCTATTCTCAAGTGCTCTCCATATTGCGTTTCTGTGGATGGAGTCGAAAGCTTCTGAAAGTCAACGAATATTAGACATAGCGGTCACCTCCATTCATGTGATTGTTCTACGATCATTCTGAGGGTGTTTGCTTGGTCTAGGCAGCTTCTGTTTGGTCGAAATCCAGCTTGTTCATCTCTGAGCATGTTCTGCATTGCGTCTTGGAGTCTATTTTGTATTATCCCGGCTAGGATTTTATATATGGTGTTGAGTAGTGTGATACCTCTCCAATTGTTGCAATCAGATAGATCTCCTTTCTTCGGGATCTTAATTATTACTCCTTCCTTCCATATCGTAGGAATTGTTTCTGTTTCCCATGTATTTGTTATGTGGGGCTGTATAAGTTCGGCTGCTGTTTGCGGATCAAGTCTTAAGATTTCGCTTGGTAGACCGTCACTTCCGGCTGCCCTGTTGCTTTTCAGCCTCAGGATGGTGTCTTTGATTTCCAGTATGGATGGGGTAGAGTCGCTTATGTTGTTGATTATGTTGCTGTGTTGGATAGTATCCCTTTGCGGCTGCTCATTTCTTATTGGTTGTTGTATATTGCTGATTTCTTTTCCACCTTTGCGTCTGTTCATTTACACTTGTTATTAGTACACCATTACGACTTTTAACTGGCTGATTGACTCTGCATGTTTGATTTGTGAGCCTATGAATGGTGTTATATACTGCCCTCATGTCGTATTTGTTTGCTGCAGTTTCAGCTTCTCTAGCAATTCTTCCAAGATGCTTCCTTTTGTCTGTTCTCGCCGCTTTCTTAACCAGTTTCGAGGTGTTAAGGTATTGTTCTCTTATAACGGCCGAGCTGTCAGTGTTTAGCTGGTTTTTGAGATGTTTCCTTTGCTTGATTAGGTCCCATGTTTGGTCTGACATCCATGGCTTTCTGTTATTATTTAGGTTGGTACCCAGAATATTTGTAGCTGTTTGTCTCAGATTCCTGGATGTTTCTTCCCACGCTTGCTGGATGTTTTGCCGCATGGTGTCTTGTATGGCTGCAGTGGTGCTTGCTCTTACAATTGGGTCCCTAAGTGGCGCTAGGTTTATTTTGGCTGGGGGTCGCTGTGTGCTATCACTTGTGTTTCTCCTTAACTTGATCTGGAGGTCTGCAGTTATTAATTCATGGTCGCTATGTATGTCTGCACCTCTTTTATTCCTTACGTCCATGAGGGAGTTCCTCCATTTCTTACTCACACATATATGGTCTATCTGATTTCTTACTCTACCGCCTGGTGAAGTCCATGTATATTTGTGAATGTTTTTGTGCGGGAATATAGTACCACCTATTACCAGATTGTTTGTTTCACATATTTCTATTAATCTGTCCCCATTGTTATTCCTTGATCCTAAGCCATGTTTACCTATGACATTTTCTAGATTTAAGTTGTTATTGTGGACCTGAGCATTGAAGTCGCCCATAAGTATTACTAGGTCCCCTCTGCTAATGCTGCTGAGTGTGCTGCTTATTTGGTTGTAGAAATCATCTTTCTCTTCTGTTTCTGCGTTTTCCGTTGGTGCATAGCATTGAATGATTGTTGTGTGTCTAATTCTACCTTTAAATCGAGCAATGATAAATCTATCAGAGATTGCTTTCCAAGAGACTAGTGACTGGCTTATATTTTTCGCGATTAGTATTCCTACTCCGCCCTCACTTCTTGAATCTTTGCCACTGAATAGGATTATGTTGCCATTGTCAGATTTTAGTTCGCCTTGCTTGTTCCATCTTAGCTCGTTAATGCCTAGAATACTTATTTTATACGCAGCCACTTGTTGTTCTAGCTGTGCAAGTCTTGATGCTTCCCTAAGAGTTCTTACATTCCATTGTGCGATTCGTGTCCTTATTTTCGTGCCAAAGGTTGTGCCTAAATTTCCGTTTCTATTATATCCGAGGCTTGTTGAAGTTTCTTGAATCCTCTTAGATTTAAGTTTGAGCAGGAGATTGGCCTACTGCAAACCGATCCTAGTGTTTGCTAGGCACATTCAATATTGGTTGTTATATTAGTACTATTATTATTATTATTATTGTTATTATTTTTATTAACTGTGAGTTATATATAATGAGTAGAGATCTTAAATGATATGGAGTAAAGATCTTAAATGAGATGATTCTTAATGAAGTTGAAAACTGTTACTGATAGTTGTATCTGTGAACTGTATGTATGAAGTGAAAATCTTATATGAAGTGGTTATTATTGGGAATTCAGAAATTGTTATTGAAAATTGTTTCTATGAGTTATAATTATGAAGTTAAAATCATTATATATGAAGTTGAAAAGTTATTGGAAAATTGTATCTATGAGTTATAATTATTAAGTGAAAATCTTATATGAAGTTGAAAAGTTATTGAAAAGTTATTGAAAATTTATTGAAAATTGTTTCTTATGCAAATATTCTATATAGGTTATTTTTCCCCCCCACCGGGAATCGAACCCGAGACTACCACATTGCAAGGATTGCATTACTGCGCACCTACCAGCTAGGCTATGGAAGGGATATGTATTAAAGCAAATATATGCGAAATTGAATTTTTTTGATTTTTAGATTTTATTTAAAAAAAACTACAATTTTACACTGAAATCTGTTTTTAAAAAACAACAACTGCAAAGTAGATAAAAAACAAAGACTTAAGAAAAAATTTAGAGAAGGAAAATGTTATGTTATTTAAATTTAAAGATATTTATATTCGGATTCTTTATTAGCTTTATTTTTATTTTTATTAATATTATCTCATTTAGCTTTTGCACTATATGAGACCATTTAAGGAGAGCAAAAAAATTAGTCTTATTAAATAAGTGAGCTTTTGGAATAAAGCTTAACTTTCGTTAATACCAAAATTTTGAAAATTTCATTAAATCTTTGTGCAAAACGCGTAAACAGGTTAAAACCAAATTAACCCTGTAGGTTTTTATAATTAAAATGCTGGTACAAAATTTTCAATAAAATTCTTTTAATCGTTTAAGCAAATTAAATTTATAGAAAACTTCATGGCGTCGTCGTGGAAAACGGGTTAATCGAACTTAACTAAAACTTTTTGCAGCCGCTTTTTAGACTGCAAAATCAACCTGTAAAATTGGACACAAATCGGAATCACAAAATTTTTTGGAAGCCCGCCAGGCCGAAATAGATTAATTCATTCCAACTAAATTTATACAACTAATTCCGGTTGCTAAGAGGGACATTTGTGAAAAATTTCAAGTCAATCGGTCAAACCGTTTTGACTCGACATCAAAAACAATGAAAAAACTACATTGCGCCCTCGTACCCGAACGGGTTAACCCAATTCAACAAAAATTTGTGGCAGCCTCTCTTTTCGACTGCGATCAGAAACACAAACATTTTTTGGATGCCCGCCAGGCCGAAATGGGTTAATTTATTACAACCAAATTCCGATTGCAAAGAGAAACATTTGTGCAAAATTTCAAGTCAATCGGTCAAACCGTTTTGACTCGACAACAAAAAAAGGACCAGTAGTTTTCACGTGAATCCTGGACAAACAAACAAACAAACAAATTTTCTCCTTTATATATGAGATTACTCTCCACCTAATAAAGCTGGGTGTCCGAAATTTTGCTAAAAATAGTTTAGTGTAATGGCCAAAGTTACAGCAAAATTTGGTTGGTCTACTGCAGAGGGTTCGAGTAGCTGCCATACAACTCCTTCTTTTGTATGAGTATTCCACTATTCTTAATAAAGTTTTATGTTTGAAATTTTGCCAAAAGTAAGTAACCGAAATGAGACAATGTATATGTTACGGTCATTCGGGTATCCCAGAGTTGACACGGTTTACTCTACTACACTCTTCCTCGTTTTAGTTATTGAGTCATTAAAGCAAAGACACGAAGCAGTAGTATTTAACCTTTTTTTCAAATCCAAATTGATCATCATTTAAAACATTATTTTGAAATATAAACGAATGTAGTCGGTTTTTAATTACATGTTCGGAAATTTTGGAAAAAAAAATTGAAATTGGTCTATAATTTGTTTTACAAGATGAGCTTGTAATACCAATTTTTAAAATCGGTATTACTATTGCTTTTTTAAGTGAGTTAGGAAAGGTATTTGATTCAAAAGAATTATTTATAAATTTAACTAATTCGGGTGTTATCTGTTCTGAAAACTTTTTTATAAATTTTATAGAAATTTTGTCATATCCTGTAACTGCTGCCCCTTTTAAGTGACTTATAATATTGTCAACTTCACTGATATTTGTTGGGGGTAGTTGAAAGTTGGAAGAAATATTTTGTGAAAATTGATTTATATAAAATTCGTTAATAGGATTAATGTTTAAATTTAGTTCATTTGTTATATTAACAAAGTATTCATTCATAATTTAAGCTATCTCTGATTTTGAGGAAATTGTGTTATCATTCTGTTGCAGAATCTGAATGTGATCTTCAGAAGCATTCGTATCTTGTTCAATAATACCCTCTCATATATGTTCCAAAGTTTTTGCTGTTGCAAGGGTCAAGGAGATTTCATTAGAATAGTAATTAATTTTAGCTTCTTTAATTAATTTTTTAACTTAACTTTTGTACTCAGCATACAATTTCTTAACTGATGGATATGTAGGATATTTTTTCGTAAATTTAAAGAATGAATGCCGTATTTTAATTGTTTTTAAAATATTTTCATTCATCCATTCTTAATTTTTTTTTTCAAATTTTTTATTTGTATTTTAGAAGTATTAGATTGTAATAGCTTAAATCATCAATTAACCGATCAATTGATTCGTATGAGTTTATATTAAGCCGAATTTCATTGTTTGATATGGTGTCATAATTTAATACAGTTTTATATTGTATCATACTATCATTTAATGCTATCTAAACTGAGTAGTAACATTTGGTGGTCAGACAGAGCAGTGTCAAGAGTGAAGAAATAATATTTTTTTTTATTAGATCTGTAATAAAATGATCAATTATTGATTTTTTATTTACTCCAATTCTTGTGGCATATTCATCTAATATATTATTATAAATGATATAACCATTTGCAAGAAGTAGATTTGTATAATTTTTAAATTCTGAAATTTCGAATCTAATTTATTTAAGAATTCAGTTATTCGTGTGTTTTGTGATCTATAGACGCTAATGTGCGTACTAAATTCCTCTTTTAATAATTTTACCATCAAGAAGTGTGAATTTTCACTTTCTTCTTCGAAGATCAAGAAACTGGAAAGTTTTATGGATACATAAATGGCGCATCCACCATAAGGCTCCTTTCTGTTTAAAAAATAGGCATTGAAATTTGGTAAGTTGACAAATTTATTTTCAGAATGTATTACCCAAATCTCCGTTAAAACAATTACGTAGATGTTAAATTTATAACTATTAATTAGACATTCCAAATCACAAAACTTGTTTCTTATACTTCTTATATTTAGGTATAAAATATTCAAGTTGTTTACCATTCGCAGATTTATAAAGTTATATAGTGGTTGTGTATAAAAATCAACTTTCAAAGTATTTGTTATATTTCTTTCAGTTGGACTCATGTATGTGTACATTATTAAAAAAATAGTATTGACAAAAAAAACAAAAAATAAAAATAAATAAAAATGGTGAAATGTAGAACGAAATAAGAAATTAAAAATATATTATGGCCGTATTGGCACCCTAAATCTATTAAATTGATATAAAATATATAACCTGGATAAATGATTTTGAAAAAATATTTCATTATTACCTACATCTTGCTTGGTTCCATCAGTAAATTGAGAACAGAATAAGCGAATCTTCTTTTTTGAGTTGAAAATTGGATTTCTTGAATGATAAATCTATATAAGCTTTTCTTCGCTTCTGATGGTTTATCATTAATAGATGAAAGATTGACAATTTCACTATCATCAAACTTAGTATCGATCATTTTAAAAACTTTTAAAATTAAATCATTGATGTTGTTGTCGGTCTGCGGCAAACCAGAAGTAATTATATTTTTTCGATTTGTGAAGATCTCCGGTTCGTACAGCCTAGATTCCAACAGATTAAATTTTTTTTCCAGATCAAGAATGTTGTTGTGTTTTCGTTTTGTGTAACTTGGCAATATCACATTTGTTTTGGTTGACTTGTTTTTTCAAGGCTTCATTTTATATTTTAAGCGCCATAATTCTTCCAAATTATTAACAATATCGCTTAAGTTATTTAGTTCGGAAGTTACCTCCACAAAACGGTTTGATAACTGTGATATTTGATTTAGAATTTCATCAATTTTATGATTGTGTTTTGCACGGTTGAATCGTTTAGCTCAAGCATAATTGGCACATTGGGTTCTTGATATAGATGGTGTTGAGGGCACATTTAGAAATGATTTTCTTTGTAGGCGTTCTTTGTTACACTGTCTACAAAACCAATAGCGTTCGCTTTCTTTTAGGTACTTTTTGTCGTCCTCATTACTTACATCCACTCAGGCTGAATGGTACCAATTTTTATAGCTGCCATCACATTGTATTTTTGTATTGAGTGTTATGTTGGCAAGGTCTCGTCAACACTTGTGAATTATGTATATGACATTAAACAAATTTCATCGCCAGGTGGCTAAAGTAAAAAGTTTCTGTTCACTGTTTAAATTTTTTTATTATTTTTGGTATGAAAAAATGTGACAACTGTCAATATTATTATTTATTAAAATATTTCTCAATTTATCTGTTTTAACAGTTTACTTTTACTAATGTAATATTCATAATAATATAATGTTTGGTTTTTAATAATTGTGGTTTTTAATTTTATACAACTTAATAATTACTAGTTAAATAAAAGTAATAATATATAAAATATACAAATATAACAAAATAGATTTATGATATTGTTTTTCTTATAAATTTTTTGGTTTGTTTACACTAATTTTAATTTTGTAGTTGTATTAAGAAGTTTAATTTTTTAAGAATTAAATAAATACTAGTTTTAATTGATTAAATTATTAAAATTAAAATATATTATATATTTTTTTTTAAATTATATTATTCATTTGTATTAATATTATTACTTGTTTTTTTGTTTAAATTTTTTTAAGAATAAAAAGTTTTAAAAAGTTAAAAAATTTTTTTTTTTATATAAAATTATTCACAAATATATTAAAAAATTTAAATAGATAAATAAATTATTTTTTTAAATTGCGAGTTAACACTGTTAGCTTCACTGTTTTCCGGTATTTAGGTAATTTGGGGATTTTTAGTCAGAAAAAGTTCTAAAACTGATGGTATTTGCCTACCACTATTTGGTATTTAAGTGCAGTCGGGTGGAAAAAGTATATTAAAACAACTATTTAATATTGTATCATGCAGAATATTCTTCTAGCAATTTACTCTTTGACAACTCCAACAGCGATTGCGACAGGTGAGATAATCTCCAATAACTAATTTATCTTTTATTCTAGACAATTTTAGCAAATCTGATTTAAACCCTTCTTTTATCATTTTGATACTATTGTCAAAATACGAAAAGATTTTGGCCCTTTTATCTGGAAAATACACAGAATATATTTTTATATTTTTAATATCTAATTATTTTGAAGTTTAATTTCAATTCTAATATTTTTTATTCATTGCCCGGAAGGTTGCAATCGGAAGAAGAATATGCTCGAGTTTCTTGGAAACAATAAGTGGAACATCATCACCGTTTCCATCTGTGCGTTCACTTCTATACGCACAACAGTTTTGATCATATGTATTTGGATTTTCATTTAGCCGTGTTTCGAAAGTTAATACAATATCAATTTTTAAAGTACTAAGCAAATTAAAAAACTCAATACTATTTTTTTAGGAAACGTGCATTCAATTCCGTCTTTAATCTAATATATAAAGGAGAAAATTTGTTTGGAATAATTCTGAGAGACCGGGGGTGACATAGGTTATGTCACATTTTTATATGTCAACAGGTTATGGCTCCAGAGCCGTTTTAAGCTTTTTCGTTTTTTGGATGTCGAGGCAAAATGGTTTCACCGATTGACTTGAAATTTTGCACAAATGTTCCCCTTAGAAACTGGCATTACTTGTATAAATTTGGTTGGAATAAATTAACCCATTTCGACCTGGTGGGCTTCCAAAAAATTTTGTGTTTCCTATTTGTGCCCAATTTTACAAGGTGGTTTCGCAGGCGAAAAGAGAGTCTGGCACAAGTTCGGTTAACCCGTTTTGGCACGAGGGCGCAAAGAAACTTTTTCAATATTTTTGATGTCGAGTCAAAAAATTGGCTAAACTTAATTTTTCACAATTTGCAACCTTCCGGGCAACGCCGTGTAAATCTGCTAGTCTAATATATAAAGGGAAAATTTGTTTGTTTGTTTGTTTGTCCAGGATTCACGTGAAAACCACTGGTCCGATTGTCACAAAATTTTAAAGGAATAATTCTGAGAGTCCGGGGAAGACAAAGGCTAGGTCACATTTTTACAAGTCAACAGGTTGCTGCTCCAGAGTCGATTGACTTGAAATTTTGCACACATGTTCCCCTTAGCAAGTGGCATTAGTTGTATAAATTTGGTTGGAATAAATTAACCCATTTCAACCTGGCGGGCTTCCAAAAATTTTGTGTTTCCGATTTGTGTCCAATTTTACAGGGCGGTTTTGCAGGCGAAAAGAGATTTACTAATTTTCGATAATAAGACTAATTTTTGTTGAGTTCGGTTAACCCGTTTGGGCACGAGGGCGCAAAGAAGCTTTTTCAATGTTTTTGATGTCGAATCAAAACGGTTTGACGGATTTACTTGAAATTGTGCACAAATGTTCCTCTTAGCAACCGGAATTTGTTGCATAATTGTTGGAATGAATTAACCAATTTTGACAGGCTTTCAAAAAAAATTGTGTTTTCGATTTATGTTCAATACAGGTTGATTTTGCAGTCCAAAAGAGAGAGTGCAAAAAGTTTTAGTTAAGTTCGATTAACCCGTTTTCCACGACGACGCCTTGAAGTTTTCTATAAATTTTATTTGCTTAAACGATTAAAAAATTTTATTGAAAATTTTGTACCAGCATTTTAATTATAAAAACCAACAGGGTTAATTTGATTTTGATCTGTTTAAGCGTTTTGCACAAAGATTCAATGAAATTTTAAAATTTTTGGTATTAACGCAAGTTAACCTTTATTCCAAAGGCTAACTTAATTAATAAAACTAATTTTTTTGCTCTCCTTAAATAGTCCCAAATAGTGCAAAAGCTAAATGAGCTAATGTTAATAAAAATAAAAATAAAACTAATAAAGAATCCGAATAATAATATCCTGAAATTTATGTAACATAACATTTTCCTTCTCTTCATTTTTTCGTAAGTTTTTGTTTTTTATCTACGTTGCAGTTGTTGTTCTTCAAAAATAGATTTCAGTGTGAAATTCCAGTGTTTTTTAATAAATTTTAAAAATTAAAAAATCAATTTCGTATATATAATGCTTAAATACATAGTATTTTAAAACAGTTTTTCCAAAAAAGAACCCTATATTTCTCTCATAAAATCCTTAAAAAACGAGGAAAAGCGTAGGAGAAATTTCAGGTAAGTACAAAACAAAATATAAGTTGAAAAGCAGATTTTTAAACCTTTTCTAAACCATCGGCTATATTTTATTCAAACGTTGGCAATTCAAATAAACTACTATTAACATATTATAATGACATAATGGCAAATTTAGTTATACCCTTTTGACCAATAGTCAAACTGGTATAATAATACTTATATGTAAACTTGCTATTACGCGGTGCACGTTGCTCCGGCTCTCAATGGAGTTTTAATTTAAGTTTATGTTTAATCTTTAAAATCTAACAAAGCAATTTTTTTAAAACGTTTTTTTTGGGATTATTCTTGCAATTTTTCAATAAATTTTTTTTGGACAATTATTAGGCGGCAAGGGTTAACAAATTCCAAGTCTGTTAATATAGTGAAATCCATTATCAAAGAGGAACGCATATACAATATTTGAAGTCCATCAGTTAAACCATTTCTAATTTATAGCAAAGTAACGAAAAACCTTACAAAAAGCTGTTCGGCTGCAATGGATTAACAGAACTCCGCATATATTTTTTTGAGTCTTTCTTTTTAACTAAATTACTACTTCGAAAAATTTGCCGAAACTTGCTTTGTTACAATTTGCACGCTCCCGGGCAACGCCGGGTAAATCTGCTAGTATAATATAAAAAGAAAAAAATTTGTTTGTTTGTTTATTTGTTTGTTTATTTGTTTGTTTGTTTGTTTGTCCAGGATTCACGTGAAAACCACTGGTCAGATTGTCAACAAATTTTAGAGGAATAATTCTGGGTGTCCGGGGAGTGACATAGACTACATCACATAAGCTTTTTGGTTTTTGTGATGTCGAGTCGAAATGATTTGACCAATTGACTTGAGACTGACACAAATTTTTCTTGAGTTCGGTTAACCCGTTTGGGCACGAGGGCGCAATGAAACCGTTTCAATGTTTTCAAAGATTTAATGAAATGTTTAAATTTTTGGTATTAACGCAAGTTAACCTTTTTTCCAAAAATTCAGTTAATTAATAAGACAACTTTTTTTTTTGTTCTCCTCAATAGTGCAATAGCTGAATGATATAATACTAAAAATAAACAAGTGATGAAAAAAAACCAAGGGTTTTTAAAAACGCTTATTTTCAAAATAATATTGTATTACATACTGAGTTTAACTTTGAAAACATTTACTTGGAAATAGTTAGTGCTTACATATAAAATTTACTGCTAACAGTAAATTTTTTATTTTAAAGTTGTTATAGCCCTTCAATGTTGCCAAATTTCTCAAGGATCTAACTTCATCTAACCAACCGTTTAGGAGATATGTGGACCAACAATTTTGCATAAATTGAGTTTTATATAATGGTAAATTTTAGTACCGTATGGCAATCCTATACATTTGAGCGAAATTTTGGAAAAGCCTATAAAAGAAGCTCTCTTTTACTGTTTTTTGATCGAAAATAAACCTAACAGAACTCTTGTTATATCAATTTAAAAAAAGGGATTTTTTGGAAATTGCAAGCTTCATCACCCTCCAAAATTAAAAAAAACCTTTGACACATGTTGAAATATAAATATAGAGCTTTGAATTTTGTATATCACTAAAAAAAATTTGGACAGGTATTCAAGTTACAGGTGTTTAAAAATAGCAAAATTTAAATTCTCGAGCCTTTGTAGCTCCTAAATAGGGGGATTGACAAAAAAATTTTGTTAACCGACTCCTACTAATTTCTGAGTATCTAACTAATCCCCAAATTTCAAGACCCTAGCTTGAACCGTTCAGAAGATATCTGTGGCCAAAAATTTTGTAAAAATTGAGTTTTGCGTAATGTTGAATTTTAGTATCGTATGGCAACCCTAAACATTTGTCTTTTAAAAATTAATAAGATTTATGAAACCAGCTATCGTTTGCCGTTTTCAGATTGAAAATATATTTAACGCAACTCTTGTTATTACAATTTAAATATAGGGCTTTTTCCAACTTTGGGGGGCTGTAGCCCCGTAACAAGTGGGGCTACAGAAAAAAATTCTCCTACGAAATTATTTTCTTTGCAAAAGCTACCCATGGTTAAAATTTCTTTACTCTATTTCAAACGGTGCAAAAGTTTTTGTAAACATACGGACGGACGGACAGAGTGAAGCTATATAGGCACATTTTCACAAAATTTTTTGAAAATGTGCTAAAAAAATAAAGCTAATAAAGAATCCGAATAAAAGTAGCTTTAAAATTAAATAACATAGCATTTTCATTCTCTACATTTTTTCGCAAATCTTTGTTATACCCTACACCTATAGAATAGGTAAAGGGATATATTAACTTTGGTATGGTGTTTGTAACCACCTAAAGGAAGCGAGCTAGATATGGAAAAGTATATATATTTGTGATCAGCGTGACCGCCTTAGTCGATATAGCCATGTCCGTCCGTCCGTCCGTCCGTAGGCACGATAACTCAAAAAATAATGGAGCTATCTTGATGAAATTTTAACTGTAGGTTACTAGGACTGAAAGTACGGCGGGGATTGCATATGGGCGAAATCGGCCCATGGGTTCGGATTCTGGACCTTTTAATCGGTTTCAGGGCTAACGAACAAATATAAAAAATCACGATAACTCAACAACTAATGACGCTATCTTCATCAAATTTGTGCTGTAGGTTACTAGTAATGAAACTACTTCGGGAATTGCGTAAGGTCGGGATTAGACCATGGGTTCGGAACCTAGAACTTTTTGATCGAATTTAGGCTAAACGAGCATAATTCCGAAACCAATGAAGATAGAACCTCCAAATTTAGTATCAGGGTGTCCCTTCCTATTTCCTAAGTGTCTTGTGAATTTGGGTCCCATTGGAGTAGTGGGTCGGGGACCAGCCACACATTTCCGAAGACCTTAAAGCATATCTTTAAAATTAATAAAGATAACAACTTGAAAAAATGTAGAAGCTTCCAATTTGCCACAAGGGTGTTCTTTACTATCTCTTGCGTGTTCCCCTAATTTGGGATCAATTGGAGTGGTGGTTCTGTACCCCTCTCAGACCTCCCAAGTTTAAAGGCTTATAATCGAAATTACTAAAAATAGTTACTTAAAATTAGGATAGACCGTTCAAATTGTGTACAAGGGTTAACTAGTACTATAAGTACAGCGCGGACTATATAAGGGCGAAATCAGCCCAACGGTTCGGATTCCGGACCTTTTAATCGATGTCAGGGCTAAGGAACATATATAAAAAATCACGATAACTCAACAACTAATGAGGCTATCTTCATGAAATTTGTGCTGTAGGTTATTGGCAGCGAAACTACGGCGGTGATTACGTACGGTGAGGATTGGACAATGGGTTCGGAACTTAGAACTTTTTGATCGAATTTAGGCCAAACGAGCATAATTCCGAAACCAATGAAGATAGAACCTCCAAATTTGGTATCAGGGTGTCCCTTCCAATTTCGTAAGTGTCTTTGAAATTTGGGCCCCATTGGAGTAGTGGATCGGGGACCAGCCACTCAGTTCTTAGGCCCTTAAAACATATTTTCGAAATTAATAAAAATAGTACCTTGAAACAAATGTAGAAGCTTCCAATTTGCCACAAGGGTGTTCTTTACTATTTCTTGCGTGCCCCCCTAATTTGGGATCAATTGGAGTGGTGGTTCAGAACCTCTCTTAGACCCCCCAATGTGTAAAAGCTTATCATCGAAATTAATAAAACTAGTAACTTAAAATTAAGATAGAGCGTTCCAATTGTGTACAAGGGTTAACTAGTATTGAAAGTATGACGGGACTGCATATGGGCGAAATCGTACTATAATTTCGGGTCCTGGAACCCTTGAAAAGTTCAAGGACTAACAAACATATATCTTACAAACACCATAACTCAAAAAATAATGCCGGTATTTTGATGAAATTTAACAGTAGGTTAGTAGTAATGAAAGTACCATGGGAATTGGTTGTGGTCGAGTTTAATTTCGAAGCCAAAGAATATATTTCCTATGTCCTATGTGTCTCCGAAATCTAGACTTAATTGTAGTGGTTCAGCTATGTTCAAAGGTACTTGCTGCATTTATGTAAAATTTATTTTTATATTTAAATGAATTATATGAAAAGGTGTAAATTTTTAATTGTATTTTAGAAATACATTTATTGCATATTTTGCGTTTATAAGCTTTTCTATTAGGTATATAAACTAACCATTTAAAATAATTGCAATTTTTAAAAATTTGGATTATTAAATATATTATGCTTTGATTATCTTTTTATCACAAAATTTAATAATTAGAATTTTTTCATTTTGTAATTGAATTGGAATAAATATATTTTCATTTATTTCAAGTTTGTTTGTTTTTTAATATTTTTAAATAGATAAATTAGTAAGAATTTGTAGTATTTTTTAATAGATAGGGTAATTAGAAAATGGTTTTAGTATTATACAGTTAATTTGGTTAGCTATGTCTTACGATCAAATTAATAACAGCTTCTATGGTGTTAAAATGACTTATGGATATGTCCTTAAATTTGAACCAAATAGGTGTAGGGTATTTCTAAGTCGGTTGCACCGACTGACTGTTTCTTTACTTGTTTTTTATTTACTTTGCAGTTGTTGTTCTTTAAAAATAGATTTCAGTGTAAAATTGCGGTTTTTTTTCTAAACAAATATAAAAATCAAAAAATTCAATTTTGTATATATTATGCTTAAGTACATAATATTATAAAACCTTTTTTCCTAAAAAGGAGCCTACCTTTCTTTCATATAATCATAAAAAAACGAGGAAGAGCGTAGTAGAACTTTCAGTTAAGTACAAAACAAAATATAAGTTGAAAAGCAGATTTTAAGCTTTTTCTAAGCCATCGACTATATTTTATTCAAACGTTGGCAATTCAAGTAAAATATTATTGACATAGTACAATGACATAATGCCAAATTTAGTATACCCTTTTGACCTATATTAAGTCAAATGGGTATAATAATACTTATATGTAAACTAGCTATAACCCGGTACACTTTGCCACGCCTCTCAATGGAGTTTTAAGTTAAGTTGATGTTATTCAAAAAGTTAACACAAACATTACACATAGTGTACATGTTAGTTTTAAAATGTAATAAAGCAATTTGTAATAAACGATTTTTTTGGGATTATTCTAGCAATTTTTCAACAAATTTATCAAATTTCACTGGGAACTTTTCTTAATTAGTAAATAATAATAAAAATAAAAATTTTAATTCAGTGAACATTGTTCGCTGGAAATCCATCATCCTCAACTCTATCGTCAAGGAGCACCAAATTGTCAAGAAGCACCAAATAGGAACAGAGATACAAAATTTGAAGGCAATGTGATACACCATTTATAATTTATAGCAAAGTAACGAAAAAACCTATAAAAAGCTATTGGGCAGCAATGTGTTAATGAAACTCCACAAATATTTTTTCGAGGCTTTATTTTGAATCAAAGCAGTACTTTGAAAAATTGACCAAAACTCGCTTTTTTACAAAAGAGTTTTAGTAAATCTGCTAGTCCAATATATAAAGAAGAAAATTTGCTTGTTTGTCCAGGATTCAAGTGAAAACGGGGGGTGAAAAAGACTGTGTTACATTTTTATAAGACAACAGGTTGCGGCTCAAGAGCAGTTTTAAGCTTTTTGGTTTTTTTTATGTCAAGTCAAAACAGTTTGACCGATTGACTTGATATTTCCCACAAATATTTCTCTTATCAACCGGAATTAGTTGTATAAATTAAATTGGAATTAATTAACCCATTTCGGCCTGGCGAGCTTCCAAACAATTTTGTGTTTCCGATTTGTGTCCAATTTTACAGGGTGCTTTCACAGTCAAAAACAGAGACTGACACAAATTTTTGTTGAGTTCGGTTAACCCGTTTGGGCACGAGGGTGGAATGAAGTTTTTTCAATGTTTTAGACGTCGAGTCAAAACGGTTTGACCGATTGACTTGAAATTTTGCACTAGCGAGCGGAATTAGTTGTATAAATTTTGTTGGAACAAATTAACCTCATTTCGGCCTGACGGGCTTCCAAAAAATTTTGGGTATAAATTGTATAAATTTGTTTGGATAAATTTGGTTGGAATAAATTAACCCATTTCGGCTTGGTGGGGTTCCAAAAAATTTTTGTTTCCGATGTGTGACCAATTTTACAAGGTGGTTTTGTAGTTGAAAAGTGAGGCTGACACGAATTTTTGTTGAGTTCGGTTAACCCGTTTGGGCACGAGGGCGCAGTGAAGCTTTTTCAATATTTTGATGTCGAGTCAAAACTGTTTGACCGATTGACTTGAAGTTTTGCATAAATGTTCCTCTTGGCAACCGGAATTAGTTGAATAAATTTGGTTGTAATGAATTAACCCATTTCGGCTTGACGGGCTTCCAAAAAATTTTGTGTTTCCGATTTGTGTCCAATTTATAAAATATTGATGTAATATTAAGTATTAATATATTCTTATTTACTCAAGAAACCTGTTAGCATGTACGAAAAACAATGTTGGACCTTTCATTTTACTTAAAATTTTATTAATCTAAGAACCCCTTTAAAATTTAATAAAACCCTTTAACATATGTTGAATTATAATGTTGCAGCTTCAAATTTTGTAGAAACATACTAGAACATACAGAAAAAATTTTGGACATTTGGACAATTTAAAAAAAGCGGGATTTTATTTTCAAGCCGTTAAAGCTGCTAAACAGGGGACGTGATAAGGAAATTTTGTTAACAGGCTCCTACTATTTTTTATAATAGATCTAACTTCATCTTCTAATCATTTAGAAGATATGTGGGGCTAAAAAGTTTTAAAACATTGAGTTTTACGTAATGGTAAATTATGTAAAACGGAGCTACAGCCCCCCAAAGTTGGAAAAAGCCCTATATTTAAATTGTTATAACAAGAGTTCTGTTTGGTAAATTTTCAATCTTATAAACTTAATAAATTTTTAAAAGCAAATGTTAAATGGAGAAGTTAGATCTTCAAAAATTAGTAGGAGTCGGCTAACAAAATTTTTTTGTCACGATCACTGTTTAATATTAAATGTTAAAAATTGAAGCTCCAACATTATATTTCGCAATTGTTAACAGGATTTCTTGAATGCATCGGGATTATATTCTAAGTATTGATTTCACTATTATTCATAATTAGTAAATTGTTGAAATAACTAAATTATAATATTATCATTTAATTTTACATATATTTTTATAAAAATACGTAGGAGATATAATATAATTTTGAAAATCTGCTTTTTAAATACCATTGGTTGTTTTCATCACTAGTTTTTTAAAGTGAATGACATATTTACATCAGTACAAATTAACTCTATTCGAAGAACAAAACTACTTTACCAAGAGAATTCCCTGTGGCAATTTTTAATTTTAAAGAATTTTCTAATATATCTCTAATAAATAATTGAGTTTCGTTTACTGAACCAAAACTCATATTCATATTCGTAGTTAGAAACAGACCCTTTTTTTAATTTTTAGCAATTAAGGAGTAATCCTGTGGGTGTCAAAAAATTAATGTATTTTGTTGGAAAAGTAATATTACATGTTGAATCTGATATGACGAAATCTACAATATAATAACATTTTCCAGGTCCGTCAATTAGTTTTAAAATCTATTCATTTATTTTAAAACAACTATCATTTAAAGTGCACATAATAACTTTTGAAGCAATATTCTGAAAATCATCAAACGTTTACCCGAAAACATGATTTATTGTTGAAACAGTACAAATAAATTTATTTATTCTCATAATCTCTTCATTCAATTTAATGAGAACCACATTATTAAGTCATCATTATCTCATTTAGATTTGATCTCATACTCTTTTTCAATTTATCAAATTTTTCAATTTTTTAACCAAACTTGAGGAGGAAACCTGTGATACAAATGTACAGTTTGGCTGCAGGAATATATATTTTAATTTTCATTTAGAAAGGTTTCGAGAGTTAATACAATATCAATCTTAAAGTATTAAGCAAATTAAAAAACTCACTACTTAATCTCGTAGGAGAATTTTTTTTTGTAGCCTCACCCGTTACAGAACTACAGCCCCCAGAAAATTGGTTAAAGCCCTATATTCAAATTATTATAACAAGAGCTCTGTAAGGTGTATTTTCAATCTGAAAACGGCAAAGATTGCTCGTTTTATATACTTAATAAATTTTTAAAAGCAAAATGTTTAGGATTGCCATAAGGTACTAAAATTTTCCATTATTCAAAACCCCACACATTTTGAAATATGTTTTGGCCCCACATATTTTCTAAGCGATTCAAGCTAAGGTCTTGATATTTTGGGAGAAGTTAGACCTTCAGAAATTAGTAGGAGTTGGTTAACAAAATATTTTTGTTACGTCCTTTGTTTAGAAGCTAAGGGCTCGAAAATTGAAAATTTTTATACACCTGTAACTTGAATACCTGTTCAAATTTTTTTTACAAATATAATATTTTAACATACTATGTTTAAGGTTTTTCTTAAACTTAAAAAGTGTTCTTTAAATTTGAGAAACTGTCTCTTAGTTTTAAACATTTTTGCTTAGATAATAAATTCTAGGTAAAATTCCAAATTTTGGTGGAGTTCACAATTGATTTCCTAAAACCTAAAAAACGAGAACGATGGGGACAGGAGAGGGATGGGCAGATCCATGATAAGTTTGCTAGGCAAAAATTTGAAGGCCTTCCTCATTAAAGGGCTATTAGGTCTTAAAAATTCGAACTTTTATGTATTTATAAAACCGCAACTTATTCACTAGTGTATGTTTTTCCAAAATTAAACGTTAACATTTAAGCTCCACATTATATTTCGCAATTGTTAACCGGTTTTCTTGAGTGCATTGTTATTATATATTCTAAGTATTGATTTCAAATTGGATGGCATATTTAGAAAAAATATGTTAATATTCTTCTTAAATTTAGCTAAATTATACACATAAAAATTAGCAATTTTGGGGAACACATTTGATGGAATATGTTTCCATAGACGCCATGAGCGCATGACAAACGATTTGCATAAGCCGTGTTACGGTATCTGGTTAGCTAAACTGTAGAGGTATGAACATCTCTTGCCCTCCTTATTTCCCTTTGCAAAATCTTGTGTGGAGGCATAAGTATTTTAATGTCCTTAGAACAGGTGTTAGTCCCTACAAGATATCTATAAAAAAGGTCAGTGAACCGACAGTACCACGAAGCCTAAGTGGGGATCATTTATAACAGGATTGGATTGGAGGTAATTGAAAGTAGGTCATTTATAAATATTAGGAAAAGACCTAAACCAACAAATACAATTACTATACCTAAAGCCCTGCATTACTATACCTACAGCTACCTATACCGAAAACCCTGCAATTAGCCAGTAAAGGATTATGCCCAACTTGACCGAAAGCTTCAGAATTATTCAGAACTACAACATCAGACTCGCCAGAATAGTAAAGACTGACATTAAGCTTTTCACACAAATGAGATCACCAGTTGAACGACGGGCTCTGATCCCGTATTGTCGATCATGAAGCAAACCTTTGCAGTCTAGACATTTCAAAAACTTATGGTTAATAACTTTTCTTATTACTTTGGAAAAGACCAAAATAATAGCAGTAAGTCAGTAGTTAGAGTGATCGCTTTTATCGCCTTTTTTAGGAATTGGAAAAACAAGTGCAACCTTTCATTGGGTAGGATGAATACCCTTAGTAAAAAGAAGATGGAAAAGGTTGCGAAGAGATTTAAAAATGGAGGTATAAGTGTTTTTTAGGACGGTGGTTGTAATACCATCGGGATCGGCTGATTTTTATATCCGTATGACTATAGGTCAAAGGGTATAATAAATTTGCCATTACGTTAGTGACGCAGAGAAAGAGAGGGGGTAGATATAGACGCAAGTGTATATCGGATTAGAAGCGAAAAAAAATTGATTTAGCTATATATATCCGTCCGTCAGTCCGTCCTTCCGCACGATAACTGAAAAACTAAAGAAGCTAGGATCTTGAAATTTTCGCAAATTCCTTTTTTTGCAATAGCCGTCATCGGTATTTAAATCCAACTATTTTGGTCTATGGGTTCGGGTAGGTGCCATACAACTTCTTTTTTTATATGAGTTACCTTTTACAGGTGCGTGTCTGAAATTTTGCCAAAAGTAATTTGGTTTTATGGCCAAAGTTTCTGCAAAATTTGATTGGTCTACTGTAGTGCGTTCGAGTAGCTGCCATACAACTCCTTCTCTTATATGAGCATTACACTTTACCTAATAAACCTGGGTGCCTGAAATTTTACCCAAAATAGTTTAGTGTAAGGGCCAAAGTTGCTGCAAAATTTGGTTGGTCTACTGCAGACGGTTCGAGTAGCTGCCATACAACTCCTTCTTTTATATGAGCATTACACTACACCTAATAAAGTTTAATTTTGCCAAAAGTAACCAACCGGGTGATAAAATGTTTATATTACGGTCATACGGGTATCCTAGAGTTGACACGATCTACTCTACTAAACTCTTCCTGGTTGTGAAGCGTATCCAGTTTATTTAGGATACATTGTGGTGCATACTCCAAATAGGGTTTAAAAACAAAAAAAACCCTAAAAGTTGGTCTGGATGATGTCCAACTTTGCCAACTAACTTGCCCTATTACTTTACCTGCCATGTTTTAATTTTAACCTCGTAGTTTCATTAGTTTCACAGTTATCGAATCGACAACTTGCATGGCAGCTCCCCGAAAATGGGGCCGTAACATTATGAAATTCCATATAAGTGCTCGATTCATTATATAACAAATCGTGTATAATTTTCATACTCGTAGTGTAATTAGTTTTAAAGAAATTCATATTGGTGCAAAGAAGTTGTATGGCAGCCCCCCGAAAATGGAGCCGTGACATTTTGAAACTTCATATAAATGCTCGATTCATTATATAACTAACAGTGTGTAATTTTCATCCTCGTAGTATAATCAGTTTCCAAGAAATTTATATTGATGCAAAGAAGTTGTATGGCAGCCCCCCGAAAATAGAGCCGTAACATTTTGAAATTTCATATAAGTGCTCGATTCATTATATAACTAACCGTGTGTAATTTTTGTCTTCCTGGTATAATTACTTTTGAAGAAATTCATATTGGTTTAAATAAGTTGTGTGGCAGCTCCCCGAAACCTTGGTCTGATCTTAACCAAAAAGAATAGGGAACCTCAAAAATGTCCAAAAAATGTTTTGTGTGAATTTCAAAACTCTAGCTCTAATTTTTCAATTCTATCTCTTTTAATTAATTTTTAATTCACGAATATATTAATCTTAAGCAAAATAAGCTTCATATGATAGATCATATTCATATAATAATCATCATGATAGATATTAATCATCATTTTCATAATCATTATATCTATCAATATCAATAAGCCATTTACTTAAAAAAAATCTTTGTGTTCTTTTTTGCTTATCTTAAATAAACTACGCATCATTTAAATAATATGAAATTCTAACTCGACATCGTTATCTACAAAAAAAAAAACAAAAACAAAATTCATATAATTTCATGTTAAATACAAGATGCATAGCAAAATTTCAAATTTTTATATGAAAATGTTGGAGTTAAAAAAGTTAGCTGTTCGAGAGCTACCCGAAGTTTTGGTCCGATCTTAACCAAAAAAAAATAGGGAACCTAGAAATTGATTGAAAAATATTTTGTGAAAATTTCAAAACTGTAGCTCTTTTAGTTTATGAGTTATCGTGCTGACACACAGACGGACGGACAGACACACATAGCTAGATCGACTCATTTTTCGATTCTGAGCACTATATCTACCTTGGCACTATATCTAGCACGTCTAGATCGATGCGTTACAAACGGAGGAGCAAATCTAATATACCCGATGTCATATATGTATGCACGGGTATAAAAAAGAAGTTGTATGGCAGGTACTCGAAACCGTGGAACAAAATGGTTGCATTTCCTTTATTAGCTACTTTTTTTGAGTTATCATGGAGGCGGACGACCAGACAGATAGACGGACGGATGGACATACATAGCTAGTTTAATTTACTTTTCGATTCTGATCCGATCCATACCTTTGAGTCTATAAAATGACGAAGTAAAAGTTTTCGAAACATACGGATGGATGGACGGGTTGAGATTTTGCCGTTGAGATTTTTAAGGTGCTTATTGCAAGATTAAGTTCCTCCACGTTCGTTGGTTTAAGACAAAAATTATAGTAGATTACATATAAAAAGGTGTTCATGTGTCCATAGTTTATAGGAACGAACAGGCAACTTAATTCATTGTGACATTAACAAAAAGTGCTGAAAAAACAAAGGATTTTTAAAAAACGCACATCTTCAAAATTGTATATTGTTTCATACTGAGTATTTTATCATTTATTTTTATAAAAATATGTATAAAAATAAATGAAAATATCATAATTTAGTTATTTTATTAATTCATTATTAATCTATACTAGTATCGCCCTGTGCTCGAAATTCGAGCTATTTTTGCTTTTAAGTTAACATATAAAATTCGTTTTGTGTAAATTATATTGGACTATACATAATAAAAATTATGCCAACAGTGTTGTCAACAATTCTTGCGCTTGAAATTTGCTTAAAAAAAATTTATAATTTTTCTTAATTATTAAAACGTTGTTAAGTACCGATTTTTTAGTTTTATTTCTATAGCTTAAGCCGCTTTAAAGAGAGGATAAATTGGTACAGTTAAATTAAATTACATATAAATATAAATATTATTACATACATATAAATATTATCCTAATAAATACATATTTCTAAACATATACATATATTTATTGAAGTCAAGAACCCAAAATTCGAGTTAATGCTGTCCTTCATATAGCAAACTGTACTTTTTTCTAAAAATTTTAGTACGATATGAACTATGTTGTACGTATTCTGTATCCTAATTAAAAAACTCTATGAATACATAATATGTACAACAAAATATCACATATCATAATTCATAAGTTTAGTAATTAATATTAATGAGCCATGACTCATAAGTTTCTTAAAACAAATAAATATTATTGCTTTTATTCCTTTAAGGGGAGTAAACTCTTTTCTACTCTCAACTATTGCCAGCTACTTCAGCCCTTGTAAAAGAGTATATGACAGAGTAGATAAACAATTTCCGGCAGATGGCTTTAATTAAAATTCTCTTGAATACGTTATGTTAAATCATATTTTTTATTTGATAACCAATAAGCAGTTACCCCCTTTCATTTTAAAAAATATTCTTTATATTTATATCAGCAATAAACCTTAATTTTTTCACTTTATTAATATTTAAATACTATTAAATATAATTAACTTCTCAAATGACAGGTAGTTTTAAAATGTCAAATATATATATGATGATAATCTGACAATTATGTACTCCTGAAACAAAAATATGCGTTCCATTTACAAACTACGCCTATCTAATCTTCATGTACACTTTTTGATATATAAAATTCGTTCGTTTTGTCAAAGTAAAACTAAAAATAGTTTTTTTAATTATAAAAAAACATTATTCGATGTTGAAAGTGTGAAATAAACTTTTCAATTATTAGAATGAAATCAAAACATACGACGTACAATTTTTATACGGCAGTACGTCAATACGTCTGTCTGCATATCCATTATCGGTAAATCGATACGCGCGTACAATATTTAATTTATCAAAAATATTTATTTGAATGTTTTAATTTAGTACCTACAAAAAATATTTTTAATTTCATATTATAGGTATTTTGAATATAAGATATTTTTTAATAAAAATTATTGTAAAAAAATATTATTTTTAAAACATAATATTAGAAATATAAGAAAAACCAATAATAATATTTTTATACATTTTGTCAATATTTGTAAATTTTAAAAATCCGAGATACACTACATTGCGTTACGCGTATTTTTGCTGCTCTAATGTACATTTATGAACCTATTTATTTCTCAATTTTTTGACAGAAATTATACGCTGCGCGCTTTTATTTAGGTTAGGACCTAAGGAATAAATAACTTTTTTTGAAAAAGATAATTTTTTTAGTTTTGCAAACATATTTACTGTAAGTATTTTTAATTTATTTGAATATTTGTATGTTTTAAACTAAATTATTTAAAAAAAAATGTTATTTTAAAATATTTTATTTTTAAAATTTAATCGCAGCAGCATAAGAAAAAACAATTACAATATGTATTTTTATACACTTTGTCAATTTTTAAATTTTAAAATTTAAAACGTCGCTTATGCTTTCATGTAAATTTTTTTATATATGTAAATAACTAATTATTTCAAAATTTTTTGGCAGAAACTGAATGCCGTACATGCTGATTTTGGCTGATCCATAAGAAACAAATCATTTTTCTTAGAAATATTATTTTTCTTTTAAGTTTCTGCATATTTCGGAATTCGGTTTTTAATTTTACAAAAAACTTAACAAAAAGCAACCACAATTTACGATTTACAAAAAAATTTTTTTTTAGTACCTACTGTATTACAATAAATTGCAAACAAAACCAAAATACAGTACTTTTCGGTTATAACGACCATTATGGGACTGAAACTATGCGTCGTAATAAACGAATTTCGTTTTAAAAGAATGCTGTGAATTTTGAAAAATTAGTATAAGAGTTGAACATTGTAGAATGGGCTGATTCTAGAATGGACACTTTGAACTCATTTGCTAGATTTTTATTTGATGTGTCAGCCTCAACTCTATGTTTATAGATGTATATATGCTTTTTCTTGTAATGAAATTTTTTTTTGTATTTTTGATGCGTTATTATGATTTTGTTTTATATTCAAAAATATATATAAAAATACTAAAATAATCACCAAGTAACATTATTAGATATAATAAGTTTAAATAAAAGAAATATAAATGTAATAAACAACTTACATTTTTAGGTAAAATTTAATTCATTAGCAAAAAGTGTTACTTTTATTATAATTAAAATTGAACAGAGTTCGTTATAAATGAAAACTACTGTATAAACCAAATGTATTGCTTTCATTTCGAAAAGAACTCATTTTTTTCGTTCACTTTTTAAGATAAAGAAAAAACAAAAACAAAAAAAAAATTTTAAAAAAATTTAAATCTCCTTGTTCATTGAATATTTGAACTAAACAAAAAAAAGAAAGATATACATAAGTCGGCGCCTATAATCTTTTGATTTAGATTTAGCTGCGAGTTAAAACCGAAAATGAATTACATTTACACAGAAAGTCGGCGCATAATATTAGAGTCATAAGCCTCAACTTTTATAAGCGTGACCGTTAAATTCAAATTTACGTTAAATTAAAGACGGATTTTCACCTGAAAAAACGGAATATTCTAAAAAAAAATATCATTGTCCTATGAAAACAAAAAAAACCTTTCTTTTGGTTGTTGTTTCATTAAAATTGGTCAAATAGTTTGTTCTAAAAAAGGATGTTTATATTTGTATGGGAAAAAATAAGCCGATTAAATATTATGATATATATATATATATATATATAAAGCGAAAGTTTGGAACACAACAACTTTAAAAGATTTTTTTCTTACTTTATTCTAAATTTAAAACTATGTGACCGGTTGACTTCAAATTTTGTATACGTGAAGCTTTTTGATAATGGAGTTAACTCTATTAACGGACTTGGAATTGGTTAACCCACGTCAGCCCGACGATTGGTAAAAAAATTTTTGGAAACAAATTACGTCCAATTTTGCGAATTACTGCTTTGGTCAAGGAGAAATTTTCCAAATTTTTTCGTTAATATACTCTAAATTATAAACGGTTTGACCGATTCACTTCAAGTTTTGTAAGAGTGAAATTTCTTGATCCTATTATTGGTCAAACCGAAAATATCGGAAGTAAATTACGTGCAATTTTGGGTAGTCAGAATTTCTTTTTAGAAATTAGGGGAAAGTTCAACAACATTTTTTATTACGCAGTTTATGCTCCGATTCAAGTAATTGATACACAAAAAACAAACAGGTTCATATAAATTCTTGTTCTTTCTTAAAAATTTGAAGCTGAATAACTTATGTAGTCTAACTTTTTTTTGTTGTAAATTTAATAAAATGTTCGGGTCATTAGTTCAAATCCTTTCTTGGTGAAATTTTAAATAAAAGTTTTAAATTGAGTTTTGCCTTATCAAAGTGAATAATTTTAGTTTTTGAAGTAACAAATTTTTTAAGAAACTATTCAAATAAATAAATTTTATTTGTAATTTTTTTTATTACACCTAACTAAGTTAAAAAAAATATATATTTTGTTTGATTTCTATGGTGCATCCAACTCAGGTCTTGTACACCCGAAGCCATTCCTACACCTACAATACTAATAAATCAACAGTGAAATTTTATATAAATAAATTTACAAAGTGACAAACTAAAAAATATTCCCATAACTACGGGCAAGTTGATATATAATATAAGTCAAGGTATATTGTAGTCGTTTATTTTAAACGAGGAAGAGTGTAGAAGAGAAAACTGTGTCAACTCTGGGATACCCGTATGACCGTAATATAATTATTATATCATACACAGTCTAATCTACTACACTCTTCCTTGCTTTTTCTTCTTTTATTCTTAATTTCTTGTTATTAGAATTAATTTAAAATAAGAAATAATTTTACACACTAAAAAGACTAATCGTCTTACATGTTTATTAATTAATGTAATAAAATAAATAAATAACAAGTGATAAAAAAACAACAAGGGTTTTTAAAAAAGCACATTTTCAAATTTATATTGTATTACATACTGAGTTTTACTTTGGAAATATTTACTTGGAAATAGTTACAGCTTACTTATAAAATTTACTGCTAACAGTAAAGCTTTTATTTTAAAGTTGTTATAGTCCTTCAATGGGGAAGGTTGCCAAGTTTCTCAAGGATCTAACTTCATCTAAATCCCCCCCCCCCCCTCCGTCCTCCTTCATCTTTTTGGTTCTAGGAATTAAATTGTGAAAATAAATTTGGAATTTGACTTAGAATTATACTATCTAAGCAAAAATGAGTAAAACTGAGAGACACTTTCTTCAATTTAAGGAACCGCTTTTAAATTTAAGAAAAACCTTTAACATATGTTAAAATAGAATGTTGGGCCTTTAAATTTTGTATATTAATAAAAAAAAAATTGGACTGGTATTCAAGTTACAGGTGCTTAAAAATAGCAAAATTTCAATTTTCGAGCCCTTATAGCTCCTAAACAGGGGACTTGACAAAAAAATTTTGTTAACCGACTCCTACTAGTATTTGAGGATCTAGCTTCTTCTTCTCCTCTAATTTCAGGATCCTATCTTAAACCGTTTAGAAGATATATGGGACCAAAAATTTTGCAAAAATTGAGTTTTATATAATGGTAAATTTTAGTACCGTATGGCAAATCTATACATTTAAGTGACATATTTTTCTTCTACGAAATTATTTTTTTTGCAAGAACTACCCATGGTTAAAATTTCTTTACTCTATTTCAAACGGTGTAAAAGTTTTTGTAAACATACGGACGGACGGACGGACGGACAGAGTGAAGCTATATAGGCACATTTTTACAAAATTTTTTGAAAATGTGCTAAAAATGTAATTGAAGCGCTGGATCCCATACAATATTACCGTAATCTAGATATATCTTTTACCTCTTATTATTAATTACTTATTATTAGAAATAATGTCGAATAAGAAATAATATTAGAAACTAAAAAAAATTCATCGTCTTACGTGTAATTAATAAATAAAATCAATAAATAAAAATTTAATTGAATCGCTGGATCGCGTACAATATTACCGTATTCAAGAGTCAAACTAACGAGCATTAAAGAGGTTTTGTCACTACTGGGTTATTAAATTCTTTAAACCTTCTTTCAATAAAACCTAACATTTTGTTTGCGTAGGAAATCTATTGTCGAGCCGAAAAGCATTGGAGATCTTTTCGTGCAAAGCTGATGACCTTTCATTTCGCTATTTTGGGTTCTAATTTATTGTAGCATCATTTTAATAAAGATTGAACCAATGGAAATTTAGAACTATTTTTAAAAAATTTTATCCAGATAATATGAAATATGACATGTCTATACCAGATAAAGACAAATCAATAAGAAATAATTATTGGTTAAGCACGTCATAAAAAAAAAAATTAGTATAAAAGAATTATTAGATTAGTGTTATTTTAATATTAAAGTAATACATGCTAGTTTATAAGTTTTTTTACTTAGTTGTAAGAAGAGGGTAAGTTAGTTTAGGGTTTTATTAAAAACGAGGAAGAGTGTAGGAGAGTAGACTGTGTCAACTCTGGGATACCCGTATGACCGTAACATATATACATTATATCATCCGGTTAATTACTTTTGGCAAAATTTCAAACATACTTTATTAAGTTTAGTAGAATACTCATATAAAAGAAGGAGTTTAATGGCAGCTACTCGAACCCTCTGCAATAGACCAACCAAATTTTGCTGAAACTTTGGCTATTACACTAAACTATTTTTGGCAAAATTTCAGACACCCAGCTTAATTAGGTGGAGAGTAATGCTTATATAAAATAAGAAGTTGTATGGCAGCTACACGAACCTACTGCAGGAGACCAACGAAATTTTGCAGAAACTTTGGCCATAAAACTAAACTACTTTCGACAAAATTTCAGACACGCAGCTGTAATAGATACAGAGAAATACTCATATAAAAAAAGAAGTTGTATGGCAGCTACCCGAACCCATGGACCAAAATGGCTAGATTTAAATAGCGATGACGGCTATTGCAAAAAAATGAATTTGCGAAAATTTCAAGATTCTAGCTCCTTTAGTTTTTGAGTTATCGTGCGGACGGATGGACGGACGGACGGACAGACGGACAGACGGACAGACGGACAGACGGACAGACGGACAGACGGACAGACGGACAGACGGACAGACGGACAGACGGACAGACGGACAGACGGACAGACGGACAGACGGACAGACGGACAGACGAACAGACGGACAGACGGAAAGACGAACAGACGGACAGACGAACGGACAGACGAACAGACGAACGGACAGACGGACGGACGGACATACATAGCTAAATCGATTTATTTTTCGATTTTGATCCGATCCATGCACTTGAGTCTACATCTACCCCCCTCCTTCTCTGTGTCACAAACGTAATGGCAAATTTATTATACCCTTTGACTATATAGTCATACGGGTATAAAAAAAAAAAATGTAAAAATTGCCTTTTTAAATTTTTTGCAACTAATTAAAATTTTTAAATTAATACATACTTAAAAGTATGATTAAAATATTAGTAAGCGTTCATAATAATTATTAAGAAAAACTATCTAACTTAAAAAAAATACTTTATTTTTTACATGTTAATTTTTAAAATAAGAAAAACCTTTTTTGTTAACTATTTTTGTAGGTTAAGATATAATAAGAATGTAAGAAAGATCAGAAAAAAAAATATTAAATAGAAGTGTTCCTAAATGGGTACTTTGTAGCATTCTGAGCTGAAATTAATTTTGTTTGATAAACATTTTCCATTTCATTTGGGGTTTCCGATGTCTAAACCGTAAGATTAGTTATAATCGAACAATTTTGAATTTGAAAATTTGATATAGATGTGTAATAATCTTTGAATTTTTCCAAAAGATATAGATGTGTAATAATTGAATTAGATCTATTAAAGAAGTTGGAAAAAGTGAAATTGATTAGGACAAGAACAAAAACATTATCTTTAGACAAAAGAACTTGAATATCCATAGGTTTTATGCTTTGCATTAATGACGTCAAAAGACTGGATCTGAATCAATTTATATCCAATTTCATTGACATAATTATCGTATGCAAGGTTGGATTTCTGTTTAAATAGTAAAAGAAGATTCTTGTACCTGTTAAATAAATTAACATCAAGATCCTTTGTAATTTTAATTTTTTTGTAAAGTTTGTTGCGTTGATTACGCAATGTCCAAATTTCTCTATTAAGTCAAGGTTGTGTTGTATTATCTTTTTTGCGCAATTGTGGCACAAAGAGTGTTCTAATTTCTCTATTAAGTCAAGGTTGTGTTGTACTATCTTTTTTACAAAATTTGTAGCACAAAGAAGTTAATTATGTCAACAATTTTTGAGTAAAAGATGGGGGTTAATGAGTTAATATCCTGTTATGTTAACCGTTTGTCCCAATTTTAATTTGATAAAACATTATTAAACGTTTGGTAATCTGTGTTAAAAAGACTTATACCATAAAGTAATTATATACATAGAGTATTAACGTAGAACAAAAAAGTTAGACAAGCTTTTTTATTTCGTAAAATCAACTTTATCGTATTTTACTTTATTATACCCTACACCTATAGAATAGGTAAAGGGGTATATTAACTTTGGTATGGTGTTTGTAACCACCTAAAGGAAGCGAGCTAGATATGGAAAAGTATATATATTTGTGATCAGCGTGACCGCCTTAGTCGATATAGCCATGTCCGTCCGTCCGTCCGTAGCAAATTTGGCACAAGGATGTTCTTTACTATTTCTTGTATGCCCGCCTAATTTGGAATCTATTGGAGTGGTGGTTCAGTACCCCTTTTAGACTTCCAAAAGTTAAAAAGCTTATAATCGAAATTACTAAAAATAATAACTTAAAATTAATATATAACGTTCCACTTGTGTACAAGGGTTAACTAGTATTGAAAGTATGACGGGACTGCATATGGTCGAAATCGTTCCATGGTTTCGGGTTCTGGAACCCTTGACAAGTTCAAGGACTAAAAAACATATATCTTAAAAACACCATAACTCAAAAAATAATGCCGGTATTTTGATGAAAAATTTAAACTCTAGGTTACTAGTAATGAAAGTACCATGGGAATTGGTTCTGGTCGAGTTTAATTTCAAAGCCAAAGAATATATTTTCTATGTCTCCGAAATCTAGACTTAATTGTAGTGGTTCAGCTATGTTCAAAGGTACTTGCTGCACTTATGTAAAATTTATTTGAATATTTAAATGAATTATATGAAAAGGTCTAAATTTGTAATTGTATTTTAGAAATACATTTATTGCATATTTTGCGTTTATAAGCTTTTCTATTAGGTATATAAACTAAACATTTAAAATAATTGCAATTTTGAAAAATTTGGATTATTAAATATATTGGAATGAATAAAATGAATTGGAATAAATATATTTTCATTTATTTCAAGTTTGTTTGTTTTTTAATATTTTTAAATAGATAACTTAGTAAGAATTTGTAATATTTTTTAATAGATAGTGTAATTAGAAAATGTTTTTAGTAATATATTTAATTTGGTTAGCTATGTCTTACGATCAAATTAATAACAGCTTTTTTTTTACGATCAAATTAATAACAGCTTATGTCCTTAAATTTGAATCAAATAGGTGTAGGGTATTTCTAAGTCGGTTGCACCGACTGACTGTTTCTTTACTTGTTTTATTTTATATTAAATTTCGTTTCTTAAAGAAAGCTAACCTATTAAGAACTGTTTCAAAGAAAGCTGTTTCTTAAAGAATGCTAACCTTTTATTTTCAAAGGTTCTCGGTATTCTAAAAAAACGAAATTGCCCCAATTTTATAAAGAAATACATATATACAAAATACACAAACGTATATACATACATCGATTGACAAACAAACAAAATAAAAATAAAGCAAAAGAATAATCTCAATTTCATTTTACTATATATACCAAAAATACGGTCATCTTTCTACGATAATGTGGTAATTTCAAATACCGTATTGGTGTGATTTCAAATCAACAAAATTGACTAACATTTTTTGTTCTAGATGAATACTCTTTGTATATGATTTCTTTGTGCTTATACAATATTATTATTTTAAGATTTCGCGAAGAGTGGCATTGATATGGAAATTTCAATGATTACTGCGTTATGATCTTTAGTGAATTTTACAACCACTCTGTCTTATGAATTTGAAAATGCAAAATCTCACCACTTATTGCTTGGTTTTAGCTGATATACATGTTGTTGTAAGCCATTACCATACAACTCCTTAATAATGTCAAAATACATTTTATCAAGGAAGTTTAATGGTAATATCGAAAAATTCAGAATATCAGCGATTGAATATGAGCGAATAAAGTTATAATTAAATTTCACTTCAAAAAATTGGTAATCGAAGGTGTGGGAGGTCCTAGTGATATGTGAAACACTAGAAAGGTTATTATTTACTGCAACTAAAACACGGAATCCAAGGGAACCATTTAGCTATGTTTCGGCAATAGCAAGCACACCGAAGTCACAAAACTTCACATCAACATTTCTGGGCTATGTATGAAAATTAGCTAAACCAGCCAAAACTACTTGTATATTCTCTGAAGCTGCAATTCTGAAGGTAAATAACACTACTAATTTTTATACCCTACACCTATAGAATTGGTAAAGGGGTATATTAACTTTGGTATGGTATTTGTAACCTTCACCTAAATAAAGCGAGCTAGATATGGAAACGTATATATACATTTGTGATCAGCGTGACCTCCTGATTCGATTTAGCCATGTCCGTCCGTCCGTCCGTCCGTAGGCACAATAACCCAAAAAATAATGGAACTATCTTGATGAAATTTTAACTGTAGGTTACTAGGACGGAAAGTACGGCGGGGATTGTTTATGGGCGAAGTCGGCCCATGGGTTCGGATTCTGGACCTTTTAATCGATCGAAGGGCTACGAACGTATATAGAAAATCACGATAACTCAACAACTAATAACGCTATCTTCATCAAATTTGTGCTGTAGATTACTAGTAATGCAACTACGGCGGGGATTACATACGGTTGGGATTGAACCATGGGTTCGGAACC
This sequence comes from Dolichopus griseipennis, assembly GCA_963082915.1. Lineage (NCBI taxonomy): Eukaryota > Metazoa > Arthropoda > Insecta > Diptera > Dolichopodidae > Dolichopus > Dolichopus griseipennis. The sequence goes on from OY720441.1 coordinate 109,429,719, forward strand.
TAGAATTTTTGATCGATTTTAGGCCAAACGAGCATAATTCCGAAACCAATGAAGATATAACCTCCAAATTTGGTATCAGTATGTTCCTTCCTATTTCCTTAGTATCCTTGAAATTTGGGCCCCATTGGAGTAGTAAGTCGGGGACCAGCCACACTTTTCTGAAGACCTTAAAACATATCTTTAAAATTATTAAAGATAGCAACTTGAAAAAATGTAGAAGCTTCAAATTTGGCACAAGAGTGTTCTTTATTATTTCTTGAATGTTTCCCTAATTTGGGATCAATTGGAGTGGTTGTTCTGTACTCCTCTAAGATCTCCCAAGGTTTAAAAGCTTATAATCAAAATAACTAAAAATAGTAACATAAAATTAATATAGAACGTTCCAATTGTGTACAAGGGTTAACTAGTATTTAAAATACAGCGCGGACTGCAGATGGGCAAAATCAGCCCATGGTTTCGGATTCTGGACCTTTTAGTCGGTTTAAGGCTAAAAAACACATATAAAAAATTACGATAACTCAACAATATATGACGCTATCTTCATGTAATTTGTGTTGTAGGGTACTGGAAATGAAACTACGGTGGCGATGGCGTACGGTGAGGATTGGACAATGAGTTCGTAACTTAGAACTTTTGATCGAATTTAGGCCAAACGAGCATAATTCCGAAACCAATAAAGATAGAACCTCTAAATTTGGTATCAGGGTGTCTCTTTCTATTTTATTAGTGTCCTTGAAATTAGAGACCTATTGGAGTAGTGGGTCGGAGACCAGCCACATAGTACCGAAGACCTTAAAGCATATTTTAGAAATTAATAAAGATAGTAACTTGAAACAAATGTAGAAGCTTCAAATTTGGCACATGGGTAAAGTAAAGAACTATTTCCTGCCTGTTTTTCAAACTTTGGATCATTCTGATTCAGGACCCTCTTAGATCCCCCCAAGGTTTAAAAGCTTATCATCGAAATTACTAAAAATAATAACTTAAAATGAAGATAGAACGTTCCAATTGTGTACAAGGGTTAACTAGTATTGAAAGTATGACGGGGACTGCATATGGGCAAAATAGTACCACATTTTTAGGATTGTGGAACTTTTGAAATGTTTAAGGATCAACAAAAATATATCTTACAAACACCATAACTCAAAAAATAATGCCGCTATTTTGATGAAATTTAAACTCTAAGTTACTAGTAATGAAAGTACCATTAGAATAGGCTCTGGTCGAGTTCGAAAAATGAGGTCGGATTCTAGAAGCTTTTGATCGATTTGAGGCCGAACGAGTATAATTTCGAAGCCAAAGAATATATTTCCTATTTCCTATGTGTCCTCGAAATTTAGACTTAATTGTAGTGGTTCAGCTATGTTCAAAGGTACTTGCTGCATTTATGTTAAATTTATTTTTATATTTAAATAAATCCGTATGTCTGCACAAACTTTTACACCGTTTGAAATAGAGAAGAGATATTTTAACTATGGAATTGATTTAAAACAAGTAAAGAAACAATCAGTCGGTGCAACCGACTTAGAAATACCCTACACCTATTTGGTTCAAATTTAATGACATACCCATAAGTCATTTTAACGCCATAAAATCTGTTATTAATTTGATTGTAAGACATAGCTAACCAAATTAACTTTATAATACTAAAAACATTTTCTAATTACACTATCAGTATTACGTAAGACTCTGCTCGAAGCACAAGTGCATACGGTTGCTTTTTAAAAATAAAAACAAAAAAAAAAAACAATATAACACAAATAATTTCAAATTAATTTCAAAATCACTATATTATTTACAACAACAAAACCAGACTTATAAAATTAAAAAAAAAAAAATAACCGGAATTATTTCTACACTTTAATAATAAACAAGTATATTTATCAAAATTTTTAACCAAAACATTATAAAGTAAATTACAGTGCTTAGCAGTAGTATTAAAAAATTAAAAATAAAATATAAAATAAAATTCTTTATTTCAAGAGTAATAGAACAAATATATTTATACATTTATAATAACTCAAAACTAAAAAATGGGGTTGGAAGCTCCCCCCCACAAGGGGGCTTCTCAATCAAAATCAATTTCTTTTTCGGATCCAAGAGGATTACTAGATTTGTCAAGAACTCTAGTAAATAAAAGTCAATGTGAGAAATTTTTAGTAATGAGAAGAATAGATGAAAATAAAGATATGAGCAAAGTGTCACCAATACTTTTGAAAAATATTATTAAATCCGTTGCAGGAGAAGTGGATAGATGTACCAAACTTCGGGATGGTACTGTATTAATAAAAACAAAAAACTTATCGCAAGCTGAAAAAATTATACAAATAAAAAAATTAGATGAAACAATAAATGTTAAAGTTGAAGAGCACAAAAATCTTAATGAATCGAAATGTGTTGTCTTCTGCCCAGACCTAAGATATGCTACTGATGAGAAAATTAAAGAAGATATGAGAGAACAGAAAGTTGTTGCAATAAAACGTTTCAAAAAGAAAACTGAAAATGGAGAGGAAGGAACAGGGTTGTTTTTGTTCACTTTTGGTACCACAGATTTACCAAATACTGTATATATTTGTTTCCAAAAGTATGATGTAAGAGCTTATGTACCCCCGCCTCTTAGGTGCTTTAATTGTTTTAAATATAATCACCTAACTATAAATTGCAAGAAAGAAACAAAAACTTGCCCAAACTGCGGTCAGATCAACATTTGAAAGACATAAAAGAAGAATGTAAAAATCCCAAGAAATGTGTAAACTGTCAAGAGGATCATAATGCCCTTGATAGAAATTGTCCTCGAAACTTAAAAGAGAGAGAAATAAAATCAATTCAAGTCAAAGAAAAAGTAGATATTAAGGAAGCTATTCGAAGGTTTAGGATAAGAAATCCATTAACATCAACTTTTTCCAGTATTCTAAGTACAAACAAACAATGCGGTTGTAAGTGTAGCTGTGGAGAAGAAAGTCAATCCATGAAAGCACCTAGTATTAGCAGAACTGATACTCCTAGTACCAGCAAATTATTAAATGATGTAACTTATAAGTCCCTCAATAATGTAAGTACAAATAGTTTATATCAAATAAAGCAATTAGATAATAATAAAATTTTGTTTTCAAAAAATATAACAAAAAAACAAAAAAGAAGAAAAAAAACAAGAAAAAAAAATTAAAAAGAAACAAAAAACTGATTTAAATTTACAAAATTCAGAAATTAGTGTTAGTGATGACGAATCGTCATTAGATCAAATGGAAATTCATGAATAGTATTGTTCAATGGAACTGTGATAGTTTCTATTCACATATAAATGAGTTTAATTTATTAAAACAAAAATATGATCCAATGGTCTTTTGTTTACAAGAAACCAAATTTAAATTCGAACATATCCCAAAACTAAAATATTATAATTCGTTTTTTAAAAATGTTCTTTCAGACACTGTAGCACACGGTGGCGTAGTTACCTTCGTTAATAAAAAAATCAGTAGTGAACATGTACCGTTAAATACCACACTACAAGCCGTAGCCGCTAGAATATTTACTCCAGTTAAATTTATAATATGCAATTTATATTTACCGCCTTATCAAAATATAACACAAGATGAATTAGAACATTTACTAAATCAATTGGACTGCCCTTTTTTAATTATGGGAGATTTTAACTCCCATAGCTACTTATGGGGGTCTAATAAAAGTGATAAAAAAGGTAAAATTATAGAAGATATTATTAACAGTCATAATCTTGTACTTTTTAATAATGGTAGTCAAACACACTTATCTCATAAAACCTTTAGTGCAATTGATGTCACTATAGGTAGCCCTATATTGTATAATTATTTTGACTGGCAAACTGACCAAGACTTGTATGGCAGTGACCATTATCCAATTATAATGAATGTTATTGGTTTTGACAATTCTTTTGGATGTAGAGATAGATGGAATATAAAATCGGCAAATTGGTCAAAGTTTAATAAAGAACTTGATTTTAGGAAGGTTAATTTTAAAGATATTAATAACTACGAAAATCATATCACAACAAGTATTTTGAGGGCAGCGCAAAAAAGTATTGAAATAAAAAATCACAGTAATCTTAAAAAAAAGGTACCATGGTGGAATAAAGAAATAGATAATAGTATTAAAAATAGAAAAAAAAATCTTAGGAGATACAAAAGAACAGGTGACCTTATTGATTTTAAAAGCTTCTTGAAATATAAATATGAAAGCAGGAGATTGATCCGTGACAGTCGCAAGAAATCTTGGGAAAGTTTTGTTGGATCAATAAATAGCAACACATCTCCTTCACTCGTTTTCAATCAAATTAGGCGAATAAATGGTAAACAAAAACAACCAGGAATAACTGCGATATTTCAGAACGAAAAAATAATAACAAATAAGAATGAAATAGTTAACAGTATGATGGAATTCTTTAGTCAAGTGTCGAGTTCTGAAAATTACAATGGAAATTTCAGATCATTTAAGGTAAATAATGAAAAAACTCCAATTAATATTGGTCTAGATTCCTCCCAACATTTTAATAAAATTTTCAGTTTAACTGAATTACAAAATGCGCTTAAAGATTGTTCAGGAAGTTCACCTGGGCCAGATAACCTACATTATGAAATGTTTAAGCAGCTTGATATTGGACATAAGAAAGAACTTCTCAAATTCTACAATCAGATATTCCTTTCTGGACATTCCCCAAACAATTGGAGAAAAGCCTTTATGATCCCTATACAAAAAAAAGGACTTGATCCCAAATACCCCAGAAACTATCGCCCAATATCGTTGACAAATTGCTCTTGCAAAATTTTAGAACGAATGGTATCAAAGAGAATAACAATAGAAAAGAATAACAACTTCTCAATTTACCAATCCGCTTTTCGAAAACATCGAGGAACACTAAATAATCTGTCTTATTTGTAATCTCAAATAATGACTGGATTTTGCCATAATAAACACACCTTATCTATCTTTTTCGATTTAGAAAAAGCTTTTGATATGGTGTGGAAGAAACTTGTCATTACAGAACTTATACAATTAGGTATCAGAGGAAATATTTTAAAATTTATAGATAACTTCCTCGCAAATAGAAAAGCGCAAGTATTAATTGGAAGAACATTATCCTATGAAAAAGAACTTGAAAATGGAATTCCCCAGGGATCCGTCCTGAGTGTTGTTCTGTTTAATGTTGCAATTAATACTATAACGAAAATAATCCCAAAAAATGTTCAGTATTTACTTTATGCTGATGACCTTATCATCTTTACCACTGGTAAAAGTTTGAAAAAAATGCAAGCAAAATTACAAAAATGTTTGAATCAGCTTTTAAAATGGACAAATAAAACAGGCTTTAAATTTTCTGAAAATAAAACTGTTGCTCTGCTATTCTCGAGGAAAAAGAAAAATTTATATTACCCTGACCTCCAGTTGGGTGGTAAAAAACTCTCATATGTAGATAAAACTAAATTTTTAGGTTTAACTTTCGATAAGAAGCTGAATTGGAAGGAACATATTAAAAATATTAAGGCAAAGGCCACCAAAAATATAAATCTCTTAAAAATACTTTCTAACAGCAATTTTGGATCGGATAGGAATCTGTTACTGAGACTTCTAAACCTCATCATACTTCCTATACTGGATTATGGATGTTTTATTTATGATGTAGCTAAGAAAACATCAATTTCCTCTTTAAATGCAGTACAAAACTTAGGAATCCGCATAGCTACAGGCGCTTTTCGTACGAGTCCTGCGGTAAGTTTATGTGCAGAAGCTGAGCAAATTCCTCTTGATCTCAGACGAAAAAAATACCAACTTAAATATGGACTAAAAGTAAAATCTATGGAATATCACCCACTTCATGAGTTTTTAAAAAATAATGAACTTTATGATAAAATAAAAAACAAAAATAGAAATGTCCAACCAGTTTTTTCTCGAATCCTTACAACTATTAATAGCATAATCTCAAATGAATGCAAAATCGAACCACAAAAAAGCCCAAAAAATCCTCCATGGCTAATTAAGCCCGCTAAAATAGATCTTTCTCTCACAAAATTTAAAAAAGAAAACACAAATGCAATTGTATTTAGAAAATCTTTTAGATATTTGATAAGTACCAAATATAAAAATCACTATCAGCTGTTTACGGATGGATCAAGAATTGAGGACCAAACTGGTTGTGCATTTATTTCAACTAATATGAAACAGAAAATCAAGCTCCCCAAACATACAAAAATATATACTGCCGAAATGAATGCCTTATACAAGGCAATTGTTTCTATAAATCACAATTTTCTATCGAAAAATGTGATAATCTGTACAGATTCGCTAAGTTCTCTGCAAGCATTGAGTAGTATATCTCCAAAGCACCCTCTAGCCCAAAAAATTATTGATGAACTATTTAAAACAAAAAATAATATTACATTTTTATGGATTCCTGGCCACGTCGGAATTTCTGGAAATGAAGAAGCTGATTCACTAGCAAAACAAGCATTAAATGAACACGAACCTGTTGACTCTGACTTTAAAATAATTCTTTCAGATTATAAACAGAAAATAAATGAATTGATTAAAGAAGAATATAAAAGTTTTTGGGAAAATATTAATAATAAGCTGAAAACTGTAAAACCACAAATTGATAAATGGAAAACTTTAGACAGCGTCACGCGAAGGGAATCTATCATCCTAACCAGGGTTCGAATAGGTCATACAAAATTTACGCATAGCTATTTATTTACTAGGGACAGCCCTCAACCAAACTGTGAATGTAATATTGACACACCCATTTCTATTAGACATATCTTCACAGACTGTTCACTATATTCAAGAGAAAGAAGTATGTTTCAAATCAATTTTGACTCATTATCTGATGATAATCACATTTCTAACAATAATATCATGAATTTCCTCAAAAAAACTAGCTTATATAACAAAATATAAATTCATATTATTAATATTATATTTTTTTATATTCCCAAATCATAAATTATCTAATAATTAATCAATTAATAATAATTTGTAATTGTTTTTAAATAGTTTTTATATGATCATTTATAACAAATCAATGAAAATAAGAAAAAAGAGTTTATGTTTATTATATATTAATTTTATGAATATTTTATTATTTTAATTTTTTTCAAAAAAAGAATAAATATATTTATGTTAATTATTGTAATAAATTTAAAAAATATAGTATCTAAGAATAATTATTTAAAAATACTATTTAAAAAAAATGTTAATACTGGGCTTATAAAACCTTCTTGTGTTGAAAGTCCAAAAAATTTTAAATAAATAAATAAATAAATTACACTATCTCTTAAAAAATATTACAAATTCTTACTAATTTATTTATTTGAAAATATTAAAAAACAAAAAAACTTGTTATAAATGAAAATATATTTATTCCACTTCAATTACAAAATGAAAAAATTCTAGTTATTAAATTTGTTGATAAAATTCTGATCAAAGCATAATGCATTTAATAATCTAAATTTTTCAAAATTGCAATTATTTTAAATGGCTAGTTAATATACCTAATAGAAAAGCTTATACGCAAAATATGCAATAAATGTATTTCTAAAATACAATTACTAATTTACACCTTTTCATACAATTCATTTAAATATAAAAATAAATTTTACATAAATGCAGCAAGTTCCTTTGAAGAAAGCTGAACCACTACAATTAAGTCTAAATTTCGGGAACACATATGATATGATTTCTATTCTTTGGCTTCGAAATTGTACTCTAGAATCGAATTGTACGCTTCTAGAATCCGAACTCATTGACCAAACTCGACCAGAACCAATTCCAATGGTACTTGGAATGGTACTACTAGTAACCTAAAGTTTAAATTTCATCAAAAAAGCGGCATTATTTTTTGAGTTATGGTGTTTTTAAGATATATGTTTGTTAGCCCTTGAACTTTTCAAAGGTTGCAGAATCCGAAACCATGGTACGATTTCACCCATATGCAGTCCCCGTCATACTTTAAATACTAGTTAACCCTTGTACACAATTGGAACGTTCTATCTTAATTTTAAGTTACTAGTTTTATTAATTTCGATGATAAACTTTTACACATTGGGGGGTCTAAGAAAGGTACAAAATTAGAGGGACACGCAGGAAATAGTAAAGAACAGCCATGTGCCAAATTTGAAGCTTCTAAATTTGTTTCAAGTTACTATCTTTATTAATTTCCAAAATTTGCTTTAAGGTCCTTGGAACTGAGTGGCTGGTCCACACCCAGTACTCCAATTGGGCTCAAACTTCAAGGACACTAAGGAAATCGAAAGCCCTGAACCCTGAACAATTAGGGGGGAACATCCTGAAACCAAATTTGGAGGTTCTATCTTCATTGGTTTCGTAATTATGCTAGTTTGGCCTAAATTCAATCAAAAAGTTCTAGGTTCCGAACCCATTGTCCAATCCTCACCGTACGCAATCGCCGCCGTAGTTTCATTACCAATAACCTACAGCACAAATTTCATGAAGATAGCGTTATTAGTTGTTGAGTTATCGTGATTATTTATATATGTTCGTTAGCCCTGAAACCGATTAAAAGGTCCAGAATCCGAACCCTTGGGCTAATTTCGCTCTTATGCAGTCCACGCTTAACTTTAAGCACTAGTTAACCCTTGTACACAATTTGAACGTTCTATTTTAATTTTAAGTTACTATTTTTAATAATTTCGATTATAAGCTCTTAATACTTAAGAGGGTCTAAGAGGGATACTGAACCACCACTTCAATTGATCCCAAATTAGGGGGACACGCAAGGGATAGTAAAGAATTTTTTTTACAAGAACATTTTTTATACCCTACGCCCTACGCAGGCACGATAACTAAAAAAATAATGAAGCTATCTTGATGAAATTTTAACTGTAGGTTACTAGGACTGAAAGTACGGCGGGGATTGCATATGGGCAAAATCGGCCCATGGGTTCGAATTCTGGACCTTTTAATCGATTTCAGGGCTAACGAACTTATGTAAAAAATCACGATAACTCAACAACTAATGACGCTACTTTCATCAAATTTGTTCTGTAGATTACTAGTAATGCAACTACGGCGGGGATTACATACGGTTGGGATTGGACCATGGGTTCGGAACCTAAAACTTTTTAATCGAATTTAGGCCAAACGAGCATAATTCCGAAACTAATGAAGATAGAACCTCCAAATTTGGTATCAGGGTGTCCCTTCCTATTTCCTAAGTGTCTTTGAAATTTGGGCCCTATTGGAGTAGTGGGTCGGGGACCAGCCACACATTTCCGAAAACCTTAAAGCATATCTTTAAAATTAATAAAGATAGCAACTTGAAAAAATGTAGAAGCTTCAAGTTTGGTGTTCTTTACTATCTCTTGCTTGCCCCCCTAATTTGGGATCAATTGGAGTGGTGGTTCAGTACCCCTCTTAGACCTCCCAAGTTTTAAAAGCTTATATTTGAAATTACTAAAAATAGTAACTTTAAATTAAGATAGACCGTTCAAATTTTATACAAGGGTTAACTAGTACTTAAAGAACAGCGCGGACTGTATAAAACCGAAATCAGCCCAAGGGTTCGGATTCTGGACCTTTGAATCAGTTACAGGGCTAACGAACATATGTAAAAAATCACGATAACTCAACAACTAATGACGCTGTCTTCATGAAATTTGTGCTGGAGGTTATTGGTAATGAAACTACGGTGGCAATTGCACACGGTGAGGATTGGACAATGGGTTCGGAACTTAGAACTTTTTGATCGAATTTAGGCCAAAATAGCATAATTCCGTAACCAATGAAGATAGAACCTCCAAATTTTGTATCAGAGTGTCGCTTTCGATTTTCTTAGTCTCCTTGGAGTTTGAGCCCAATTGGAGTAGTGGGTGGGGACCAGCCACTCAGTTCCGAGGACCTAAAAGCATATTTTCGAAATTAATAAAGATAATACCAGTATAAATACTGGATATGTAAATATTTAGTTAATATGTATATAGTGAACCGATGTATTTGTTGCTTTGTAGATAAATGATAATGAAATTGAGTGTTTGAACTTTAAAAAATGTGAGAATTATGAATTTTGATATTTAATTTTAATTATAAAACTTTTTTTTTATTTTTTAAATTGATTGTATCGTCTTGATTTTTGCAATATTCATTAGCTTTTAAGAATTAAACTTATATTAATATACTTTTTTTTTTATAAGATCATATAGCTACTTTAGCTACGATCATCCAACACAAACAAATTTGAATTATATAATTTATACCTTTTTAAAATGAATTAAAATAAAGAAAAAAAAAAAAATAACTTGAAACAAAAGTAGAAGCTTCAAATTTGGCACATGGGTGTTCTTTACTATTTCCTGCGCGTCCCTCTAATTTTGGATCAATTGGAGTGGTGGTTCAGCACCTCTCTTAGACCCACCAATGTGTAAAAGCTTACCATCGAAATTAATAAAACTAGTAACTTAAAATTAAAATAACAGGTTCCAATAGTGTACAAGAGTCAACTTGTATTGAAAGAATGACGGGGACTGCAAATGGGCGAAATCGTACCATGGTTTCGAGTTCTGAAACCTTTGAAAAGCTCAAGGGCTAACAAACATATATCTTAAAACACCATAACTCAAAAAATAATGCCGCTATTTTGATGAAATTTAATATCTAGGTTACTAGTAATGAAAGTACCATGGGAATTGGTTCTGGTCGAGTTTAATTTCGAAGCCAAAGAATATATTTCCTATTTCCTATGTGTCTCCGAAATTTTGACTTAATTGTAGTGGTTCAGCTATGTTCAAAGGTACTTGCTGCATTTGTGTAAAATTTATTTTTATATTTAAATGAATTATATGAAAAGGTCTAAATTTGTATATGTATTTTAGAAATACATTTATTGCATATTTTGCGTTTATAAGCTTTTCTAATAGGTACATAAACAAGCCATTTAAAATAATTGCAATTTTGAAAAATTTAAATTATTAAATATATTATTTTTTTATCACAAAATTTAATAATTCAAATTTTTTCATTTAGTAATTGAATTGGAATAAATATATTTTCATTTATTTCAAGTTTTTTTGTTTTAATATTTTGAAATAGATAAATTAGTAAGAATTTGTAATATTTTTTAATAGATAGTGTAATTAGAAAATGTTTTTAGTATTATAAAGTTAATTTGGTTAGCTATGTCTTACGATCAAATTAATAACAGCTCTTATGGTGTTAAAACGACTTATGGATATGTCCTTAAATTTGAACCAAATAGGTGTAGGGTATTTCTAAGTCGGTTGCACCGACTGACTGTTTCTTTACTTGTTTAATTTGTTATCTTTATTAATTTTATAGATATGCTTTAAGGTCTTCGGAAATGTGTGGCTGGTCCCCGACCCACTACTCCAATGGAGCCCAAATTTCAAAGACATTAGGAAAATAGGAAGGGACACCCTGATACAAAATTTGGAGGTTCCATCCTCTTTGGTTTCGGAATTATGCTCGTTTGGCCTAAATTCGATCAAAAAGTTCCAGGTTTCGAACCCTTGGTCCAATTCCGAACTTACGCAATCCCCGAAGTAGTTTTATTGTTAGTAACCTACAGCACAAATTTGATGAAGAAAGCGTCATTAAATGTTGAGTTATAGTGATTTTTTATATATGATCGTTAGGCCTTCGATCGATTAAAAGGTCCAGAATCCGAACCAATGAGCCGATTTTGCCCATGTGCAATCCCCGCCGTACTTTCAGTCCTAGTAACCTCCAGTTAAAATTTCATCAAGGTGACTCTTGTCTTTTTTATTATTGTTTGAGTTTTCGTGCCTACCGACGGACGGACGGACGGACGGACTGACATGGCTATATCGACTCAGGAGGTCACGCTGATCACAAATATTTATACTTTTCTATATCTAGCTCGCTTCCTTTAGGTGGTTACAAACACCATACCAAAGTTAATATACCCTTTTACCTATTCTATAGGTTTAGGGTATAAAAAATTATTTTCTATAAGAATTTTTTCTGTAGACCCATGCTTTACAAACTTGCAACCCTTCAAAGTTGGAAAAATCCCTATATTTAAATTTTTATAACAAGAGTTCTGTTTGGTGTATTTTCAATCATTTTCAATCCCATACCGATAAAAGACAGCTGGTTTTATAAACTTTATAAATTTTTGAAAGGCAAATGTTTAGGGTTTGCAAACGGTACTAAAATTTACAATTATGCAAAACTCAATTTAATTTTTAAACGGTTAAAGCTAGAGTCTTGAAAATTTTTTGAGAAGTTAGATGTTCAAGAATTAGTGGGAGATGGTTAATAAAATATTTTTGTGACGCCCCCTGTTTCGAAGCTGTAGGGGCTTGAAAATTTAAAATTAACTATTTTTAAGTACTTATAACTTAAATATCCGCCAAAATATTTTTCTAGTAATATACAAAGTTTAAAGCTGCAACATTATATTTCAACATATGTTAAGGGCTTTTTCTTAAATTAAAAAGGGGTTCTTTAAATTGAGGAAAGTGCCTCTTACATTTAATTTAATCGTAAGACATAGCTAACTAAATTAACTTTATAATACTAAAAACATTTTGTAATTATTTTATCATTTTGTAAATATTTTGCCGTTTGTGACTGTCATCGAGTTAACATCTAATTTTATTTGTGCTTTGTTGTTATTTCTATTTTTTTATTTTTTTGTTTTTATATTTGTTAATTTTAGTGATAATAACTTATTACTAATTAAAAAAGAAAAAAAAAGAGTAAACATTTTTTTATTAGCTGTCTGTTGGTGGATTGGATTACCAAATTAACCAAGCTAAGTAGTTCTTTTTAATTTTTGTAGTGTTTTTTTTTTTTTATTAAATTTTTGGAATACTTTTTCCTTTTTTACTCTTTATTACTGCAGTTTACAACATGGGTGCACTTTTTGCTTACTAATTTTGGGTAAAAAACTTTTCTCTTATAACTTCCTAATTTAAGTAAGCAACACATGTAAAACAAAATAGAGAAAAACAAAGGAAAAATAGAACCTTTATTAATAAAAATTAAAAATCAGATAGAATTAAAAATAAAAAAAAATAATTTTTCATTTTAACAAAATTTAGTTATAGTTTATTATAAATAACTTATATCCTATCTTCTTTTACACTTTTTGGTATTCAAAATTTTTATACCATATTAAACTACAAAATTGATTAAAATTTTAGTTATTAAATAACTAAAAAGAATAGATTAAATACAATTTGTTTTGTTTATTTACTTCGTACATTTAATTATAAATAGCTACATTTGTTTTTATTTCATTTGTCTAACTTTGTTCACAATTTAAATTTCTTACATCTATTAACAATTTTACATCTAAAATTTTTATTATCACTATTAACATCAATTTAATTTAATTTAATATAATTTAATTTCACAAAAATTAAACTAAGATACACTTAAATAATACACTTAATTATTAATAATTAATTTTGTTTATATATTTTTTTTTTTAATGATACTTTAAATAAAACTATTAAAATTTTTCATAAAAATAAAAGCTTTTATGTAAATCTTAAAATAAATAATAAACACAAATATCAAACACTATAGCTATCCCTCTCACTCCTATTCAGTCAGCTATTCATCTAGTTGCATTTCAATTTGCTATGTATAAATATATTGTTACATATTTAAAATTAATGGAAATAGATCCAGTGAATATTAAACTTTAATTCTCAGCGAATATCAAATGATAAATTTAAAATAAAGTTCTTCTGAAACTTTTCTCTGAGGAAAATTTAAATTTATAAATTTTTTTTCTTTATATATAATTTTTTTCTTTTTAAGTATTTTATATAAACTATTAATAAATGTATACTTTACAATAAATTTGTTTTTTTTTTTTCTTTCACTTTTCGATAATCTTGCTTTATTTCGACTTTATGTACAAAGCCAATTAAATAGGCATTATTTTTTTGCTGCAGTGATTCTGCTGTCGGACACTATCTCATGCCGTGGCTGCGTCACTGTAAGCAAACCTAATTAGATTGATAGTTTTGACTGAATTAAAAAAAAAAAAAATTCCACTCATTATTTCGTATAGTTGAAATTCTTCTTGAAAACTAAATCTGATTTATGCTGAGTCAAACCAGCATAAATTTTGCAAATATAAGAGGGCTAGATTCCAATAATTTCGGAGTATATGTTCACCTTGCGTTAAAAAAACCATCCATGTTAGCACTAAACAAAACCCAGGTTTTTTCAAACCAGGTTACGGTTAAGTTCAGTATTCCTGGTTACAAACTTGAAAGGTTTTTTAGTCCCCATAGAGGTACTGCTCTTTATATTCGTAACGATACGGCCTACCAAATTCTGGATAAATATAACATAGGCACAAATCCAGAGTTTAACTATGTTCGAACCAAATTTATTTTTGGTGGCCATTCAACGTATTTTTGTTTTTTGTACAGAAGTCCAAATATTTCGAAGGAGAACACAATTGTAGAATTTGATATTTTATCGGATTCTATAATTAGCATCCTTCAGGACAATCCCGAAACTGAAATCGTTGTAGCAGACGATTTCAATATCCACAATAAAAATTGGCTCCTCATACATCGGCAGAAGCCAAATATGTAGAACTTTTTAGCGCTCTTCATTAACTTACATAATTGTTGAAAGAACCTACTCGCATACCAAACTGTTCAAGCTATAGTGCTTATACTCTGGATCTATTTCTAACTTCTCATCCAGAAATACAACATTTCTGTCATTAGCCCATTAGGCAGCTCTGACCACTGCCTTATCAGTTCTCAATTTCAAATCCAAAATTTAAATAACCAAAAAGTTCCTCCCAATTATAAAATTTGGCTCCTAAATAAAGCCAACTGGGATGGTTTAAACTCCTTTTTCAAAAACTATAATTGGTCTCTTTTTTTCAACAATAGAATATTGATGTAGCTGCCAACGCATTAACTAGTGCTATTCTCCTTGGCATGAATCTTTTCATACCAATTAAGATTAAAAGTGCTAAACACCGCAACCAGAATTGGTTGAACAAAAATTGCAGGCAAGCTATTGAGAAAAAAAATAAAGCTGTCTTTGAGTTCAAGAGGCAACCAACCGAAAGCAACCGGATCTCATTTACATAAGTTAGTAAGCGATGCAAAATAATTTTAAGGCAGCAAAAATTTAAGCATGATTTTTTACTAAAGCAAAAAGTTATACGCTTCCCAAAAGGCAGCAAAAGTTTCTGGTCATTTGCCAAATCAGTAAAAAACAACTTCACTTCTTCTACAACTCCCCTATTGATTTATAATAATGCTGTCATTGCTGACCCTGAACAAAAGACAGATTTGCTGACTCAAATCTTCACAGCAAATTCAACACTGTCGGCAACAACAGCCTCTCCTCCGGCCTATGTACCAACAAATTCAAAACTGAAGGTACTGAATGTTCACAAATCTGCTGGTGCTGACGATATTCCATCAATTTTCCTCCAAAAATGCGCTAACACCCTAGCTGGTCCACTAAGCAAACTTTTTCACATATCCTTTGTTTCTGGAACTTACCATTCTATATGGAAAGTTGCTTATGTCCAGCCAATTCCAAAAAAGGGTTTTCAGAGCAATCCTGAAATTTATAAAACAATTGCTCTAACATCAGTACTATCAAAGGTTATGGAGTTAAAAATTAATTTCCATTTAAAAAGATATCTGGAGAGTAATGACCTCATAAGTGACCAACAATATGGTTTTAGATCAAATAGATCAACGGGTGACCTGTTGACATTTATGACTGAAAAATGGGGTCGTTGCTTGGGAAAATATGACGAGACAAACATTATCGCTCTAGATATATTCAAAGCCTTTGATAGCGTTTTGCATGCCGCGCTACTAAAAAAGCTAGAAGCATTTGGTCTAGGAAAATCTTCAATTCATAGATAGAATCTTTCCTTTCACACCGTTCAATACAAGTCGTATTGAAAGGTTTTACTTCCAAAAATTTTGAAATCAATGGTGTCCCTCAAGGCTCGGTCCTATCACCAATCTTATTTCTAATATTTATCAATGATCTTCTATCCATTACTAATAAAATGCATAGCTTGGCTGATGACAGCACTCTTGATTGCTCTTACCTTTTTGAGAGAGCAGCTGATGCTATCTCAACATCGGTAAGCAAAGAACGAACCATAGATTCAAGTTCCTCAAATAATGATCTCCAAATAATTCAAGATTGGGGAAGCGTGAACAGGGTAAGTTTTAATGCTTCAAAAACCCAAAGCTGTTTTGGAAATACTGTTAGGAAATACTTTACACCTCCAAATCTATTACAAATTTATAAAACCTATATTCGGCCGAGACTTGAGTATAACTCTCACATATTTGTTGGAGCTCCCAGCACCGCTCTTCAATATCTGGATAACATACAAAAGAGAGCGGTTCGTATTATCAATGATAATAACGTCACAAAAGACTTAACGTCTTTAAGTCACCGCCGTAATGTAGGAGCTGCTTGTCTTTTTTATGAATATCTTTTAGGCAATACTTCAAAAGAAATCAAAAACATGATGCCTAAAATCAAACCCTACCGTCGTAACACACGGTTAGCAGCTCAAACTCATCCATATACAGTTGAGCTTTTCAGAGCAAGAAATTTAGGAATACTTTTCTGAGTCGCACCTCCAAATTGTGGAACACATGACCCTCATATGTGTTTCCGAATTCAATTAAACCGCAAAAAGTCATGAAGGAAGTCAACTTATACCTCCTGGGTTGCCCATTCAACCCTTAAAAGTCATTTATATTTATAACTAGTGGTAACTTTTCAGCCATAATACTGGGCAAGCAACTAGGGTGTTAATCACATTATTTTACCTACGGGAAGAGGTTGTTTTAGTGTAGTAAACATCTCATACTACCTGGGGGATTAGGTTACAAAGTGCCTTTTGAAGGTTTTTTCCTCCCTTTGGAAAAACAAAAAAAAAATCAATTGAAAATCATTTAAAAATCTTACTAATTTATCTATATAAAAATACTATCTAATACCCGGTGCGCGTTGCTGCGCCTCTCAATGGAGGTTTAGTCGAAGTTGATGTTACTGCAAAAAGTTAACACAAAAATTACACATGGTGTAAATGTTAATTTTAACATGTATAAAAGAAATTTTTTTAAAACGATTTTTCTAGGATTATTCTATTGGACGTAATTAACTTCCACAAAGTTTTTTTTTTACCAATCGTAGGACCAACATGTGTTACAAAACACCAAGCCTGTTAACAGACTCAACTCCATTTTCAACGTGCTTCATGCATAAAATTTGAAGAAAATCGGTCGGACCGTTTTTAATTTAGAGTAACGTATTGAAAAAACCTATAAAAAATTATTGGGCCGTAATGGGTTAATGGAACTCAACAAAATTTTTTTTTTGCTTCTTTTTTTTTAGCCAAAGCAGTATTTCGTAAAATCGAACAAAATTTGGACCCAAAATTTTTTTTTACCAACCGTCGGGCCGACATGGGTTAAGAAATTCCAAAACTGTTAATAGTGTAAACTCAATTCTCAAGGAGCATCAAGTATACAAAATTTTGAAGAAAATCTGTCAAACTGTTTCTAATTAAGAGTAAAGTAATGAAAAAACCTATAAAAAGCTGTTGGGCCGCAATGGGTTAATGGAACTCAACAAAATTTTTTTTCGGCTTTTTTTTAGCCAAAGCAGTATTTCGTAAAATCGGACAAAATTTGGACCCAAAATTTTTTTTGACCAGCCGTCGGGCCGACATGGGTTAACAAATTCCAAAACTGCTAACAAAATCTCGGGTTGTCTCTCTAAATTGTCGGATGGTAAAATATATTGATTAATTAAAAAAATAATATAAAATAAACTATAAACTTTAAAATTATAATTCATAAATATAATAATACTATAGTGAATTTGCATGCAAATTATTTAAAAAATATAATCTTTCACATATTATTTAAATTAATAATAAAAAAGGGAAAACCTTAAATACAAAATATTGATAGTTAAAAATACATAAATTATTTTCTCTTTTTTTTTTGTTATCATTATTATTGATGTTCTCATGAGAAACAAACAAAAACTTACTGTTAATTATTAATTGTGTAAATCATCTCATCTCACAAAAAAAAAAAAAAATTTTTTTTTTAAGTTTCAAATTAAATAAAAACAATTCACAATAATAATCGACACTCGATTCAAGGTTAATAAACAGTGCTGCGATAAGCGTCGGGTATCGTGTACGCGTATGCGCATTCAATTAATTTTAATTTGATTATTTACAAAAAATTTTTATTTTTAAAATTTTTATTTTTAATTTTTTTTAATACATTTTACATTAATAATAGTTTAAATTTCATTTAAATTGAGATATGATAGGATTGAATATATAAATAAAGTAATTTAATAGTTGATATAACATGGCAGAGTGCAGTAGCTGTAAAAATACAATAAGGGGTGAATCTGGATTGAGATGTAATGGAGTTTGTGGCAAGATTTATGATACTGCTAACAAATGCAGTGGGTTGGATCAGTTCAGTGTGCATGTATTGGGCGCAGGTGGGATGTTAAGATTGATGTGTGATGACTGCTTGGTATATATTCATAATGTTGATATGGTCCTAAAAGAAATTCATGATACCACAAAAGAAAACAAGAGTTACCTGCACGAATATAGAAATAAGTTTGAGGTTTCGCTAAAAAAAAACGAGGATGAAATAAAAAGCTTGCTTCAAGCAATAGAGCATAGGTACATAGAAAGAATAAGACCACTCAAGTTGGCACAACAAAGCTTTGAAAGAAGAATGACTGAAATGATAACCATGAATGACTTAGCTAAAGATGTTAAAGAGCAAAGTGAACAACTGATGGAGAGAATGGAAAAAATAAGTGTCGAAGCTATAAAAATTACCTCTAAAGATGTAAAAAAAGATAAATAGGTTAATCAGATATAGTAAAGAAAGATCCAGTGGTGGTTATAAAACCAAAAAAAAACGCAAGGGTCGCAAATAACTAAGAATGCTGTCAAAAAAACTATAAATCCGGTAAACTTTAAGATAGGTGGAATAGTAGAAAAGAAGGATGGGAAAGTAGCAATATATTGTGAAGATGGAGAGTGAACTGCTAATCTTGAAACTGCTGCAAAAGAACTAATGAAAAAAGATTATGATGTAATGAGACCTAAAGAAATAAGGCCAAAAATTTTAATTGTTGGTATGTCCGAATACCACGAAAAAGAGGAGCTTGTTAACAAAATAAAGCAAAATAATATTAAATATAGCAAAGATATTAGATATACACGAGGATACAAAACCAATAGAACCCAAAATGAATACAATGCAATTATAGAGGTAAATGTAGAAGATTTTAAAAAAATAATGGAATTAGACAGAATAAAAATTGCATGGGACAATTGTAGAGTATATGAAAGCTTTGATGTGCGTAGATGTGTGAATTACCTGGGTTTTGGACACAAAAAAGAAAATTGTACTGTTGAAGGGAAAACATGTAGGAAATGTGGAGAAAATCATTTAATAAAGCATTGTACGGCAGATGAGTTCAAATGTTTTATATGTAAAAAGGCAAATGAAGCGTTGAACCTTGGTTTAAATATATCGCACAATGTGCTAGATAGAGAATGTCCGAGCTTATTAAAAAAAATAAAAATAGAAAGAAAGAAAATATTCCTGTAGCAACCAAGTAATGTTGAATGTTTATATTATATAAATAGTCAAGGAGTAGTAAATAATTTTACAGAAATTGAAAATTTTATGTGTAATGGAAAAGTTGATGTATTATGTTGTACTGAAACGCATCTAATAAGCGACGATGAAGATTCACTAATAGAAATTAACGGATACAACATCGTAAGGGTGGATAGTCACTCTATACATACTGGAGGGGTTGTACTTTATTGTAAAGATAACTGGAATGTCAGTCTCATTAATAAATATTGTCTAAGGAAGGAAATTTGGATGTTACATATTAGGTTAAGCTGTGGAAATTATTCTTTCCATACTAAAGGTCTATATAGAGCCCCAAAATACGTGAATGTAAATGATGAATTTTTTAATGAATTAAATTAATATATTATTAAATTAAATGAAACAAAAGAAGACATAATAATAATGGGTGACTTTAATATAAATTGGCTTAAAAATGATAGTTGTAAGATTAAAATAAAAGACATATTTGAAAAAAAATTTTTTAAACAAATAGTTAAAGAATACACACGGATCACACAGGAGTTAAAATCATTGATAGATTGGGTGGTAACAAACCGGTTTGAGAAGGTTTCTGCTAGTGTGGAACATAATGTAAAAATTAGTGACCATGAAACTCTAAAAATAAAATTAAAACTGAGTAAGAAAAAAGAATCACACAATAATAAAAAAATTAAAACGATTAAGTATAATGTTGATATGTTTAGAGGAAAGATTGCTGTAAATGACATAATGACAATTTAATTTTCTGATGTAAATGCAAAAGCAAGTAAGTTCAGTACATCCCTACATGAAACTATTAACCAATTTGAAGTTACTTAGAATAGTGGTAAACATCCTATAAACAAATGGTATACCAATGAACTGAAAAGGCATAGAAATCGGCAATACAAAATAGCAGTGTGGATTAATAATAATGAGGAATGGGAAAAATACAGAATCCTACGAAATATATATAAAAAAAAAATTAACATTTGTAAGAACACCTTTATTAAAAATAAAGTAAATAATTCGCATGACCAGAAAACAATGTGGCGAAACATAAAGATGCATGTGTTAAACGAGAAATTAAGGAAGTTATTTTTGAAAATGAAAAAGTAAATAATGAACTTATTATGGCAAATAAATTCAACAACTATTTTATAGAAAGTATTAAAGAAATTAACATGAAAATACCTTATAAAGAATATGAAAATATAATTGAAGAATGTGAACATATTTTTAAATTTAGAAGCATAGAATTGATTGAATTAAAAAATACGTTAAACTCTTTGAATAAAAAAAAGGATCACTATTTTGTTAATGCACAAATGATCATTGATTCATTTGATCTAATTGGCGTTAACCTTCTAACAATCATAAATGCATCATTAGAAAGTGGATGTTTCTCTGAAAATTGGAAAGAAACGATTGTAATTCCTGTGGAAAAGGTAAAGGGTACAAACAAATGTGAGGAGTTCCGGCCGATAAACACCATTATGCTGGAATCAAAAATTATTGAAAAAATTGTGAACAGTCAATTTGAGGAACATTTAAAAAAATATCATCTAATCTATGAATATCAATCGGGTTTTAGAGAGAATCACAGTTGTGAAGCACTGTTAAATTTAATAATCAGTAACTGGAAAATGGATGTTCATGATGGAAAAGTTATAATAGCGGTTTTTATAGACCTGCAACGAGCATTTGAAACTGTGGACCGTCAAATTTTATTGAAGAAAATAAAATATTATAGGGTGAAGGAAAAATAACTTAAATAGTTTCAGTCATACTTGGAAAACAGATTCCAAAGAACAAAACTCAAAGGTGTTGTCTCTGATGCAATCAAAGTATCACTAGGAGTACCGCAGGGTAGTATCTTGGGTGTCCTCTTATTTATTTTATACGTAAACGACATGTACAAAACTTTCTCAAAGTCTAAATTTGTTCTGTTTGCAGATGATGCTTTGTTATATGTAGCTTGTGACACTGTTGAAAAATGCCTAAATGCAATAAACGTTGATCTAAATCATCTCAGTCTTTGGCTCAGTAGAAATAAATTAAAATTAAATGTTAAAAAAACAAAATATATGAAAATAAATAATATTCAAGAAGTTGATCTAAAAATTGCAGAAGAAAGAATTGAAGAGGTAAAGGAATTTAAGTATTTGGGAGTAATACTGGATAGCAGGCTGATTCCTAAAAGTCATATTGAGCACGTTAACAAAAAAATTAGAAAAAAGATATATTTCTTTAAAAAAATTAGGAACAGAATGTCGTACATGAATGCTATAAAGAATTACAACGTTATGATCAAACCTCATTTTGAGTATTGTTCGTCGATACTCTTTATGGCATCTCAAGAAGATATGGAGCGTCTACAAAAGTTGCAAAATCGTGCAATGAGGATCATTTTAAGATTTAATCGTTATACGTCTATTAATTTTATGTTGGAAACCTTAGTTTGGCTGTCAGTGCGTCAGAAAATTACTATGAATGTGTTAATTATTATTTTTAAAATGAAGTACAACATGTATCCCGATTACTTGTGCAATAGGCTTGTATATTCTGGTGATGTACAAAATTATAACTTGAGGAACAAATCCAATTTTAGACTAAACTTTTTTAGGAATGAGAAAACCAAAAATATGTTACTATATAGAGGCTTAAATTTGTTTAATAACTTACCTTTTGAATTGAAAAATGAAAATAATTTAATAATTTTTACTAAACCAACTAATTGTAAATTAAGTTTAAAATTGTAACACAAAAATAGTAAAACTCTTTACTAAATAAATGAATAAATAAAAAAAAAAAAAACAAAAAAAAAATTAAATAAATTTGAAGTCAATTGGTCAAACATTTTCATTTTAGAACAAAAAAATTTAAATACTTGCACCCCAGCCCCAACTTGGCGGACCGTTAGAGCAAACTTTTTAGGCCTATGATTCTTTCCGTAACCAAAAACCCCTTTATACAAATTGTCATGAGAATCGGCTGGGCAGTTTAGGAGTCTATTCGTAACATACAAACAAACAAACAAACTTTCGCTTTAATATACATAGATCAATAAGCTAAAAAACTTGAAAAAAATGTATTCATAAAATGCAATTACAAAATTAAATACTTAAAACTTTTTATCCACTTCAATAAAAATTTACACACCTGCAGCAAATACTTCTTTTCAGGATTTGTCGCTGAAGTGCATTTACTGTTGAATGATTTTTAAACATGTATGACACTAGGTCAAAGGGTATAATAAATTTGCCATTACGTTTGTGACGCAGAAAAGAATGGTGGGTAGATATAGACTCAAGTGCATGAATCGGATCAGAATCGAAACAAAAATCGATTTAGCTATGGTACACCAATCAAACAGTACACCAATCAAATTTTGCACAAACTTTACTTTAAAATTAAACTATGTTTGACAAAATTTCAGACACCAAGCTTCAATAAGTATAAAGTATGCTTATATAAAAAAAGAGCAAGTCTGTAGTAGAGGAGACCGTGTCAACTATGGGATACCCGTATGACCGTATATCATATACATTATATAATCCGGTTAATTACATTTGACAAAATTTCAAACATACCAGCTTCATTAGGTGTAGTGTAATGCTCATATAAAATAAGGAGTAGTATGGCAGCTATTCGAACCCTCTACAGTAGACCAACCAAATGTGGCAGAAACTTTGGCCATTACACTAAACTATTTTTAGCAAAATTTCAGACACGCAGTTTAATTAGGTGGAAAGTAATACTCATATAAAACGAAGAAGAGTGTGGTAGAGTAGACTGTGTCAACTCTGGGATACCCGTATGACCGTAACATATACATTATATCATCCGGTTAATTATTTTTGGCAAAATTTCAGACACCCAGCTTCATTAGGTGTAGTGTAATACTCATATAAAAGAAGGAGTTGTACGGCAGCTACTCGAACCCTTTGCGGTAGACCAACCAAATTTTGCTGTAACTTTGGCCATTACACTAATCTATTTTTAGTAAAATTTCAGATACCCAGCTTCATTGGGTGTAGTGTAATGCTCATATAAAAGAAGGAGTTGTATGGCAGCTACTCGAACCCTCTGCAGTTGACCAACCAAATTTTGCAGAAACTTTGGCCATAAAACTAAACTTCTTTTGGCAAAATTTCAGACATGTAGCTGTTATAGGTACAGAGTAAAGCTCATATTAAAAAAGCAGTTGTATGGCAGCTACCCGAACCCATGGACCAAAATGGCTGGATTTAAACGATGACGGCTATTTCAAAAAAACAAATTTGCGAAAATTTCAAGATCCTAGCTCCTTTAGTTTTTAAGTTATCGTGCGGACGGACGGACAGACGGACGGACTTACGGATGAACATACATAGCTAAATCGATTTATTTTTCGATTCTGATCCGATACATACACTTGAGTCTATATCTACCCCCCTCCTTCTCTGCGTCACAAACGTAATGGCAAATTTATTATACCCTTTAACTATATAGTCATACGGGTATAAAGACATGTCACCAAGAAATCAAAGATGGTTGTTAAAGTTAGGTGAATATACCTTTGATCTATATCTAATATTTAAAAGGAAAAGAAAGTAAAGTTGGCGATTTTCTTAGTAGAATAGAAAACATTTCCGAAGACAAAACATTTCCTAAAGAAAAACATAAAGAAAATTTAGAAAACTCTCTAAACAATTACGAAGAAGAATCAGAATTAAATTTACTATTCAATATAGAAAATGAGAATGATATCGTTACAATGGCTACTGAACATTCCGCAGAGGAAGAATTGTTAGACCATGTTCCAATTAAGGAAGAAATTGTTAATAAATATAAAACCCAAATTATCATAACTAACAATAAAACTAAAGAAACAGAAACAGTTTTAAGTCATAGGTATCTGTTAGGGAAAGAAATAAATATAATTAAATTAGGTACTATGGAAACTTTTTATCATAATCAGTTATTAAAAATACAGTTATTAAAAAATAAAATAGGAGACATTCAAGACAATTTAGCGTCAGCAAGGCACGGTATTTTACATACTGACTAACAGAGAAATTGAAGAATATAATATTGATTTTTTCAAATTACAATACATTTGATTAGGTGTAGCTAGTTTTCAAAACAATTTATTAATATTAGCAATTAAAATTCAAAAATCTTTACTGAGGTTCAATTAAAATTAGTAATACCAATACCAAATGTAAACAATAAAGAAATAGATTATATGCCAGAAGTCATATTTAATTTTAATAATAAAGATTATAAATATGAAAAACTTAAAACAATTAATGAATTGCCATTATCATAATGGCAATATAGATATAATGGCAATAAAAGTACTGTATCTATAGAAATATAGTTATAAATAGTAACAATAACTGTACTTTATCTAAATCAAGAATTTTCTAATGAAAACGAGGAAGAGTGTAGTAGAGTAGACTGTGTCAACTCTGGGATACCCGTATGACCGTTATATAAATATTATATCATTATTATTAAAAACATTATTTACTTTTGGCAAAATTTCACCAGCTTTATTAGGTGAAATATAATGCTTATATAAAAGAAGGAGTTGTATGGCAGCTAGTCGAACCCTCTGCAGTAGACCAACCAAATTTTGCAGTAACTTTGGCCATTACACTTAACTATTTTTGGCAAAATTTCAGACACCCAGCTTCAATAGGTATAGAGTAATGCTCATATAAAAGAAGGAGTTGTATGGCAGCTACTCGAACTCACTGCAACAGACCAACCAAATTTTGCAGAATCTTTAGCCATAAAACTAAACTACTTTTGCCAAAATTTCAGACACGTAGCTGTAATAGGTACAGAGAAATACTCATATAAAAAAAGAAGTTGTATGGCTGGATATAAATAGCGAAGACGGCTATTGCAAAAAAACTAATTTGCGAAAATTTCAAGATCCTAGCTCCTTTAGTTTTTGAGTTATCGTGCGGACGGGCGGACGGACGGACGGACGGACATACATAGCTAAATCGATTTTTTTTCGATTCTGATCCGATCCATACACTTGAGTCTATATCTACCCCCCCTCGTTCTCTGCGTCACAAACGTAATGGCAAATTTATTATACCCTTTGACTATATAGTCATACGGGTATAAAAAGAAGTTGTATGGCAGCTACCCGAACCCATGGACCAAAATGGTTGGATTTAAATAGCGATGACGGCTGTTGCAAAAAAACGAATTTGCGAAAATTTCAAAATCCTAGCTCTTTTGGTTTTTGAGTTATCGTGCGGACGGACGGACGAACTGACGGACATACATAGCCAAATCGATTTTTTTTGGTTCTGATCCGGTCCATGCACTTGAGTCTATATCTTGTCCCCTATTTCTCTGCTTCACAAACGTAATGGCAAATTTATTGTACTCATTGATCTCATAGTCATACGGGTATAAAAAAAAAGGAAAGGGTGTGGTAAATTATTATAGGATCTTGAAATTTTCGCAAATTCAATTTTTTTGCAATAGCCGTCATCGCTATTTAAATCCAGCCATTTTGGTCCCTGGGTTCGGGTAGCTGCCATACAACTTCTTTTTTTATATGAGTATTACTATGTACCTGTTGCAGCTGCGTGTCTGAAATTTTGTCAAAAGTAGTTTAGTTTTATGGCCAAAGTTTCTGCAAAATTTGGTTGGTCTGCTGCAGTGAGTTCGAGTAGCTGCCATACAACTTCTTATTTCATATGAGCATTACCTTATACCTATTAAAGTTGGGTGTCTGAAATTTTGGAAAAAATTGTTTAGTGTAATGCCCAAAGTTACTGCAAAATTTGGTTGGTCTACTGCAGAGAGTTCGGGTAGCTGCCATTCAACTCCTTCTTTTATATGAGCATTACACTACACCTAATAACGTTCGTATGTTTGAAATTTTGCCAAAAGTAATTAATGCTTATAATATTATTGATATAATGTTTATATAACGATTATACGGGTATCCCAGAGTTGACACAGTCTACTCTACCACACTCTTCCCCGTTTTTTAATGCTTTTTATGTGTTTATCCCATCTTAAGTTTTCATCAATTATCATTCCCAAGTACTTAACATGATCAACTTGTTCTATTATAGTATCCTTTACCTTAAGCGTAATGTTATCATTTGTTTTCTTTTGCATTTTGAATATCATATAATTAGTTTTTTTCGCATTTATATATAACTAGCAGATTTACCCGGCGTTGTCCGGAAGCTTGAAAATTGTAAAAAAGCAAGTTTCAGCCAATTTTTTGAGATACTACTTTGCCTGTAAATGCCACAAAAAAATATTTGTGGAGTTCCGTTAACCCATCGTGGCCCAACAGCTTTTTATAGGTTTTTTCGTTGCTTTGCTATATATTAGAAATGATTTAACAGATTAACTTCAAATTTCGTATATGTGTTTTTCTTTGAAAATGAAGTTTAATTTACTAACAGACTTGAAAGTTGTTAACCCCGGCCGACGATTGTTCAAAAAAAAATTTGTAAGTAAATTACGTCCAATTTTTGAAAGTAGGTACAACTTCTTTGAATTAGGGGAATACTTAAAAAAAAGGTTTGTCGAGTTCTTTTAATCGATTGCGAAACAAAAACTTTAAAAAACAGTTTGCAAAACAATTTGAACGATTATCTCTAATTTTTCTATACATGCTGCTTCTTGACAATTTGGTGCTCCTTGACGATATAGTTGAGGATGGTAGGTTTCCGGTGAACAATGTTTACTGAATTAAAATGACTATAGGTCAAAAGGGGATTTTCTTGAATTGCCAACGCTTGAATAAAATATAGTCGATGGTTTAGAAAAGGTTTAAAAATTCGCTTTTCAACTTATATTTTGTTTAGTACTCACCTGAAAGTTGTAATACGCTCTTCCTCGTTTTTTTATGATTTTATGAGAGAAATGTAGGCTTATTTTTTGGAAAAACTGTTTTAAAATACTATGTATTTAAGCATTATATTTAACAAATTGAATTTTTTGATTTTAAGATTTCATTTGAAGAAAACTGAAAATTTCATTGAATCTTTGTTCAAAACGCACAAACAGGTCAAAACCAAATTAACCCTGTGGGTTTTAATTAAAATGCTGGTACAAAATTTTCAATAAAATACTTTTAATCGTATAAGAAAATAAAATATATAGAAAACTTCAAATCATCGTCGTGGAAAATGGGTTAATCGAACTTAACTAAAACTTTTTGCAGCCTCTCTTTTAGATTACAAAATCAACCTGTAAAATTGGACACAAATCGAAAACACAAAATTTTTTGAAAGTCCGCCTGGCCGAAATGGGTTAATTTATTCCAACCAAATTTATACAACTAAATGCGGTTGCTAAGAGGAACATTTGTGCAAAATTTCAAATCAATCGGTCAAACAGTTTTGACTCGACATCAAAAACATTGAAAAAGCTTCTTTGCACTCTCGTGCCCAAACGGGTTAACCGAACTCAACAAAAATTTGTCCCAGACTTTATTTTCGACTGCAAAACCACCCTGTAAAATTGGACACAAATCGGAAACACAAAATTTTTTGGAAGCCCGCCGGGCCGAAAGGGGTTAATTTATTCCAACCAGTTTTATACCATTAATTCCGTGTAATAAGAAGAACATTCGTGCAAAATTTCAAGTGAATCGGTCAAACCGTTTCGACTCGACATCAAAAAAACGAAAAAGCTTAAAACGGCTCTGGAGCCGCAACCTGCTGACTTATAAAAATGCGACATAGCCTATGTCACCCCCCGGACTGCCAAAATTATTCCTCTAAAATTTGGTGTCAATCGGACCAGTGGTTTTCACATGAATCCTGGACAAACAAACAAACAAACAAACAAACAAATAAATAAACAAATTTTCTTCTTTATATATTAGATTCATTTTGGTCCAGCCAACTGCAATATATCTTTAAGTCGTCATTTAGTATATTTTATAACTCTTCTAATGTTTTCGCTTTTGCTATAATGTTAATGTCATCCGCATAAATGTTGTATTTTGAATTAATATTGTTTTTAGGTAAGTCCATTATATACTGCGGATATAATAACGGCCCCGGTAATGAACCTTGTGGTACGCCTGTGTTTTATTACTAGTTCATCACTTAGTACTTCATTAACTTTAACACATTGGTTTCTATTTATCAAATAACTTTTTAATAAAAGATTACTGTCTGTTTGAAATGACCTACCATATCAAATTCTTTTGTTAAGTCAATAAATTGGGAACTAGATATGCTTTTTTTAACGAATCAGGAAATATACCATTAGTGAAACTTTCATTTATCAATTTCACTAAAGGTTGTGTTATAATATCGAACAACTCTTGTAGATCTCTCATCATAATTTTTCCAATCCTGGAGTTGCATTTGTAGTTAAATTCATAATAATTTGAAGGATTTCTATAACTGAAATAAGAAGCAGCTAGTTACTATTATATAAAATTAGTGAGCAGTTAGGAAAGTCGTTGGTATTTAGAATTTTTTTTTGTAATATGTTTTCCTTTTTCAAAAAAAAAGTATTTGCAGTTTCATCATCATTTTTAGTTTTTTCACCATTGCTTTTAATAACATGTGTTATATTTCCTAGAATCGCTCTCGGCTTTTTTAATATTTCTATTAATATAATTGTTTTTTCTTCTTTTATTAATTGGTCCACATTTTTCTTCATTTTAATATATTTAGCTTTTTTTCACTATTGGTCGGATCATTTTTATGTCGATTATATAATGCTTTTCTTATTTTCAGCTTGTCGTGAATAAAATGTGTTATCCAGCTTTTATTTCTCGTTCTCATTGGTATTGTATTCTCATTCGTATTCGTTTTGTATATAATATTGCTTCTTGAATAATTTTAACAAAGTTTTCTAGTATATTATTATTTTCTATTTTGTATTTTACTATGAAACGCATTTGATTATAATCGATTTTGTTTATGTTGTACTTTACCATTGGTAGCTTCTCAATACCAATTGTTTTAATATTTACTATTGCCGATTGATAGTCCGATAGACAGTTATTTTGTATTATATAATTAAAATCATAATTGCCATTCACGTTTATTATTATGTGATCATTTAAGCTGCTAGAGTTAGATGTTTTTCTTGTACTTTTCGTTTTATTAACTATGTTATATCCAGAAGTTGCTTTAATATTCTTTTACTTAATAATTATATTGGAGTTCTCAAATTGATTTAGATTGGTAACAGCAAAAAATATATGATTTGCCTTATCTACCAGTTTAAGTTCAAGAAACTCCCTAAATAGGTTGCTGTATTCCACTGGAGCTTTATAAAATGTACCGATTTTTAATTTTGGTTTGAGTTCAGCATTTCAACTACAGTAAAGTAAATATTTTCTCTATATTTGTTATAAACATGTCCTCTATATGTAGCTAGATCATCCGAAACATCTTTATTCCAGATTCCTATGTTTTCGTGGTACCTGTCATATATTCTCCGAAGTTCCTGATAGTCTGTTAGTAGTCCTTCTTGATTAATTAGAACCTTTATATTGGTTTGTGTTATACCATCAAAGCAAATATAATTTTGATCGTGAAAAAATGCCAAATATATTCGCACATTGTTATATATTCTGAAATCCCTTAATCTGGATAGACATGTGACATGGGATCAACAAAACTTTTGCTATCATCTTGGAATTTGGTGTAACCTGTTTTTCTTTCAGTAGTGTTCTGCGGATTTATTGATCTGGATAAGGCGATTGTAGATAGAGGCGAAATTTTTCCAGTTTCAGTACTTGGAGTCTTTTATTTCTATATTTTTATTACTGTTACGATTGGTTTACTAAGAGACTTATGACAAAGGGAGCTGTGACATGTCACTGTCTTTTCACTGTTATGGTTAATATTATTATTACTATTATTATTATTTTCATTATTTATATGAGTTATATCACTGTTAGTGTCTCTAATATTATTAATATTAGGTTTAAGATTAATATTATTCTTATTAAGTCTTCATTCAGTCTTCTCTCAGTCTTCAATCAGTCTTCAAAGTTCAATAACGTGTTTTATTTTACTTAATTAAAAAAGTTTTAACAACAAAAATATTTTATTTTATATTAATTTCAATTCTTGTTAACGGTTGCAATTTTTGAATTTGTTTTAACTTTTAAAAAAAATAATAAATTTCACAATTTCTCATACTTAAGACTTTATATTTACAAAGAAAAAACAAAATTTACAAAATCTGCTGATAATTAATTTATTGACCTGCCCCAATTAATTTTTTAAAATTCAATAAAAAAAAAAACAATATACAATAAACCAAATCATGGAATTTAAATGCAATGCTAAAATTTGTTTAATCAATGACGCAAAAACTGAAACTGTTACCTGTAAAGGTGCTTGTCATTTAGAATTTCATGGCACATTTATAAATGCACCCAGAAATTGGTATAGCACATTTCTTACTAAATATTTTGTTTGCGAGAATTGTTTGATACAAAATAACAGTTTTCAACAATTTTATAGTAAAATCTTTGATGTAATCAACGAAATTAAAAATGATCATCAAGGAACGGTAGCAAAACTAACTACCGTTATTAAGAACAATGCTGCTAATTTCCAGGAAATGGAAAAAAATTTTGAGTCATTAAACAATAATTTTAGCATTTTCCCCGGTGATATAAAAAAATGTTTAAACGTACAATTAATGGAGTTAAAAAGTGAAATATTATCACGTAAGGGTATTGTTGAGCCGCTATCTGCACAAAAAAATTTCAATCAAGAAGAGGTTAAGAATTTGGTAGATAGTTTGAATGAGCAGTACTCATCTCTAAAACAAAGTATTTCAGTTCATGATATATCAATTAGTTTTAGGGATGCCGTCTTAGCCGATTTAGATTTAGTGAAAACTAAACTGGAAATTATTCAGGACAACTTTAGAACTGACAATCTAACCGTGGTTCCCGAACCGGCTAATAGTGTATCTTTATTGGAAGAATTAAGGATAGCTGACTGCTTAGATGAAACACTTGCAAAAAACAAAACTCAGATATAAGACCCCATTATGGTTCCATCATTAATATCCGTTGAAAAAAATGATCAAGCACCAGATGTAGTTCTTCAGCCGAATTTTAATTTAAGAATTTCAAATTTGAGCACTAATACTACAGAACAGCGTTTGGTTGATTTGATAAAGACAACATTCAATTGTGAAGATATTTTCTGTAAATCAATTACTCCACGAGGGTTAAAATTTCAGCCAAAGTATTTAACTTATAAAATCAGCGTTCCATCATCAACGGTGAAGGCTATTAAAAAATCTAAGGCATGGAAACCAGGTACGATAGTGACGGATTTTAAGGATTCAAGAAAGAAAATTGTAAGTAAAAATTTACAAGTAGAACCGAATTGTAATTGAAATCTAAAAAATAAAAATAAAAAAAATTAAAAAAATAAAAACAAAAATTTAAATTCTAAAAATGTAATAACAAATCAAAATAAAAATAAGAAAAAATTAGTAAATAGAAATAATAAATTAAATAAAAATAAAAATACTAAAATTAATCCTAATAAGAAACAGGTTAGTTTTAATAGCCACAATGAAACAAACACTCATACAGAATTATTTACAACTTCACAACTTCACAACACTAATTTGAATACTTCTATTCTATCTGATAACAATTTTACTTTCCGCACCTCACCACACTATGAAAAACACCGTTTACTACCTTCTTTCAACAAATCCACATTTTTTAGTACTAATTTAATGTTACCGATTAACAATAATATTAATAATGTTGTTAATGATAGTGTTGATACTATTAGTATAAATAATGATAATAGTATTATAAGTACTGATATAGGGAATCCAATTACGATTATCGATTACCCGAGTACCCGAGTAATTGATACTTTATAAGCAAGTTCCGAGTAGTCGACTACTCGGAATATTTTTTTCGAGTATCGAGTATAATATTTAGACAAAAAAATGTAAATATTGCACATTCATTTAACTACATATTAATCAATCGAGTATCGGTATTCTATCGTTTTTTCTTCTTTTACTTCTATAATAAAGTTGCTTAGCAACCGTTGATTTTTAACTAAGTTTCAAATATCATACCTACATAAAATAAATAACATTTGTAATTTGAAGTTGTATGACGTAAAATTTGCAAGAAAGTGAAATATTTAAAAAAAATTTGTGAAATAAATAAAATAAATACTTAATTTTTTAATATATATAGCTGCCTTTGGTAAGTGAAGTGTTTTGAGTAAAATGTACTAAATTTCATGTAATAAATGCATATTTAAATACGTATAAATTTCAATTTTCAATTTTTATGTTGTGATTTTTTATTTTAGTGATTTATTTACATATACCCAAAAATGTCTTCGAAAAAATCAGAGGTATGGAAATATTTTACAAAAAAAGAGAAATCGCAGTCTGTTTGTAACATATGCAAATCTATAATTCAACGTCCGGGATCTAATACTACTGGAATGATAAATCATTTAAAATTACATAGCATATCTTTACAAAAAAGAAATTTGGGCGGCACAAATGAAACTGATGCATCTTCTTCGAAAAACACAAAATCAGTTGGAAATGGAATAATAAATTTCATAAGTCGAGAATCATTGAATGAAATATTGGCGAAATGTGCGACGAAAGATGGATTTAGCATCAAAGGAATTACTTCATCTGAAGCCATTAGGGGTTTCGTAGCAAGTCGTAATTATAAAATGCCAAAAAGTGAAACAACGGTAATGAAATATATAATGGATTTTTATAAAGAAAAAAAAGAAGAATTAATTGCGTCGTTATTAGAGCAAAAAAAATCTGGAGAGAGATTCAGTATTACTGTCGATGAATGGAGTGATATAAACGTTAGAAGGTTCATGAATATCACTCTTCATTCAGCAACAAAGCCACCTGTAGTCTTGGGTCTATCTGCAATAATAGGTTCTTGTGATTCAAATGCCACCATCGATTTGGTAAAAGCAAAACTTAAAGATTATGGACTTGAGATGGATAATGATATCGTCGGATCCACACATGATGGAGCATCAGTCATGGTAAAATATGGGAAAAATATTTTACCATTTTCTCAGTTATGCTACAACCATGCTATACATCTTGCTGTACTTGATGTATTTTATAAAAAAAGTGGGAGTTTAATTACGAATGATGATGCGGTAATTGATACAAATTTCCAAGATGATGAGAATTTAGAATATGATGAAAATTCAGCAGATGATGATTGTGTTGAAACTACCGAACAAAATGATGAGGTAGCTGATGCATTTGCTTTTGATGGTAACTTAAATTTACAAAATGATTCAGTTAGACAATTACCAATCTTTCGTGAAGACATTGGCAAAATTCTTGATGAAACACGAAAAATTATTAAATTTTTCAAATATTCTTCAGTTCGGAGCAGTGTTCTTGAAAAGCATATAATAGATCAAGAAGGCAAAAAGTTACGATTGCTACTCGATTGCAAAACAAGATGGAACTCAATAATACCAATGGTAAATCGTTTCATAAAAATATACGATTGTATACAAAAGGCTCTAATGGAATTAGGTCAGCAAAAATGTTCAGAAAAAAATATTAAAGTTTTAGAAGAAATATCACATGTTTTACAACCGGTTGAGCTTGCTGTTAAAGAGCTCAGTAAAGATAATAATAATCTTTTAAAAGCTGAAGGAGTATGCATTTTTTTGCTAAACAAACTAAAAGAAACAAATACGCAGTTAGCCATGGAAATGTTCACTGCTTTGAAGAAAAGAATTGAAGAAAGACGAAATGAGGATGTTGTATCACTCTTGCGTTTTTTACAATCTGGAAATTATCCTAAACCAGATATTAACTGCCATTTTACTTATTTAAAAAAAAGTTTTATTCATTTATTGGCTAAAGAAACCTTCAAAAGGCTGTTCAATGAAGATCCTGCAAACACACAGAGGAATACAGAGTTAACAATTGAAAATGAAGAAATAATTTCAAATAATGGTTTGGTTTCAAATTATGATGAACTCCAAAAAACAATTGAATTAATTATGACTGTTCCGAAAGAATATAATGAGAGAAAATCCACATTGGAAAAAGAAATGAAGTTGTGGGAGAAAGATTGTTCAAAACGAGGTGACTCTATTGGAAAACTTTTTACAGCACTATTGACAATACAACCAACGTCAACAGTAAGTGAAAGAGTGTTTTCGGTAGCTTCAGCTTTTGTCACAAAAACCCGAAATCAGTTAAAAATGGAAACGGTTGACAAACTTGTATTTCTAAAGTATTATTTTTTAAATAAAAAATAGATTTAAAACTAAAAGTGTTGCATTTTATTTTAAATTTAATTAACACAACATGGTGTGGGTAATTTTTTCATTACCCGGGTACCCGGGTATCCGGGTAATGAAAAAAAATAAATACTCGATTACCCGGATAACTGAAAATACGATTATTTGGACTCACTACTGATAATAGCAATACAGACAATAGTAATAATAATACTAGCTCTTTAAATACTTTAACATATTCGACTTCGAATAATAATAGTTCTTTAACTTCAGTAACTTATTCAACTTCTTCTATTGATAAAAATAAAAATAAGTACTCTAATTTTGTACATGGTGGTATCCACAATAGTAAAATTGACAATGGTAATAATATTACCAGCTATGCAAATGTAGCCATTAATTCGGTTTCACCTACAGATGTACTTGAAAAAAGTTATTCTAAAACTGTAAATGGTGGTACAATAAAAAAGTCGTTTGTTAAACCTCTTATGCCACCCATTACTAGAATGACTCATGAATCACTACTCGGAGAGGGCACGGATGCTCTTTCAAGATTTCGGGAGGAACAAGTTTATAATAACGTTTGGTTATTTTTAGCTTACCTTCACAATGATTCGTATAATCGTGTTCTAGAAGGTAAAACTCGTACTAACTTTAAAGTTTTAATTAATAATGAAGGACTCCCAACTAAATATGAAGACCTATATAAGTTATATATTAAATTTCACAATTCTATAGATGTTTCGGAAAAAGATGTAAAAGATGATGTTAAATCTTATCGAAGTCACTCTTTTTCATCTATTTTAAATTTTGACGTATTTGAATTAACTGAAACGTGGTTAAATCCAACCATATTGGACTTAGAACTTTTTGATAACTGTTATACAGTTTTTAGGAAGGATAGATAATCTGATCCATCCGATTACCCAAATGGTGTAATTGCTAAAGGGGGTGAAGTTTTCATTGCGGTAAAAAATAACTTTAATGCAAATCAAGTCAATGTCCTTGGATTAGAAGACCTTGAAGTTATTAATGTGAAAATTTAACTTCCTTCTAAAAATTTATACCTTATTAACTACTATATTCTTCTTCGTCTGATTCTGATATTTATACTTCTGTAGGTAAAACGATAGATTTTATTTGCAATTACTTTAGTCCTAAAGATGAATTTATTTTATATGGTGATTTTAATCTACCCAATCTTAAATGGGTAAAGCATGACGAGGAACATTTTATGATTCCGAAACATATTAGGACCGAATGTGAATATGTATTTATTGATAAATTAAATATTAATTATTTGCAACAAGTCTCAGAAATTTGTAACTTTCAGGGTAAACAACTTGATTTAGTGTTTACTTCTGAATGGAACAATTTAATTTTCTGCGAAAATACCTTCCCTTTAATAGGTATTGATAAGTTTCATCCACCATTAAGTTTTACTCTTTGTATTAATTCACCAATCAATTCTGATTATTTTAATTCTTATAGTTTTAATTTTAACAAAGCTAATTTTGCTGCTTTAAATGAATTCATTAGATCCTTTGATTTTTATTCTGTATTTAATAATACAGATGTTAATATAATGACAAAAAGGTTTTATGAAGTTATTTTTGAAGGCTTTCGGCAATTTGTACCAAAATCTAAGAACCGAAACCCTTTATTAAGTCCGCCATGGTTCAATTCGGATTTGAGAAAACTCAGAAATAAAAAGAATAAAGCTTGGCGTTGTTATCTTAAATCGAAGAATTCGCATGACTATAATAGATTTAAAATTCTTTTTGATGAATTTAAATTATTGTCTGAATTACTCTATAATGAATTTATTTCTAGTACATCTTCAAAATTAATATCAAATCCAAAATGCTTCTGGAATTTGTTAATTCCAAGAGGAAAAGTGACGAGTTTCCGTCCCATATGAAGTATAATGGTGTTTCAAGTAATGATTCTAAAATAATATCTAATTTCTTTCGTGAATATTTTTGTTCTTCTTATAGTAATTCTATTTTTACACCAAATTATAATGATTTCTCTCATTTGGATACTTTTCCGAAAACTACCTGGTCTAATATAAATATTAATGAAGGTGTAATGAAAATGTATTTAGATAAACTTGGGAATAATATTCTTCCTGGACCTGATGGTATTCAGGAAGTTATACTCAAAAAGTATTCAAGTGCTTTGGCTATTCCCCTTTCAATACTATTTAACTCTTCTTTAAATTCAGGAGTTTTCTCTTCTATCTGGAAACACTCATATGTTAGACCTATTCATAAGAAAAATGCCAAAAATGAAATTATTAATTATCGACCAATTGCGAAACTTTCTTCACTTCCAAAACTGTTCGAATTAATAATGTATGATTCTATTCATAGTCACTGTAAATTTTTTTTAGTTCATAATCAACATGGATATATGGATAAAAAATCAACAGTTACTAATCTTGTTGAGTCAGTTTCAACTTTTACAAAAAATATGGAAGAAGGTTTTCAAACGGATGTTATCTTTACAGATTATAGTAAAGCATTTGAAGTTCCACCACAATTCTATAATACTGATAAAGCTTAGAAAACTTGGTTTCCCAGATATTTTTGTGAAATGGGTTGACTCATATTTATCTGATAGGACCTACAGTGTTTTATTTAGAAACATTACTTCTAAACCTTTTAACGCCAATTCCGGAGTTCCAAAAGGCAGTCACTTAGGTCCTCTTTTTTTTATAATTTCGGTAAATGATGTTTCTTCAGTTATTGTTAATAGTGAGCTTCAAATATATGCGGATGACATGAAAATTTTTAAGAAAATTGAGTCACTAAATGATTTTTTACTCTTACTCTTAATTTTTCCCCGGCGGATTGGGGCTTAGAAACATCCGCAGTAAGGAATGCTTGGGGTACGAGTCCTCTAAAATCCAACGAAAATCCAGAAGCGACTGATCCAGAATGGACGGCACTCTGGTCTGCGTCGGTTCCCCAAAGGGGCGGCAGTTAAAATACCTGGTAGAAGGTATAAAATACAAAATATAACAATATAAAATAATGAACACAAATAAAGATAAAAATATGGTAGGGATATCTACCAAAATGTCGGCAGAGACCACGGCTGCCGGCGAGGGCTTGGCTAATTCCACAAAGGGATTAGTTAAGCCGCCAGTGGTTAAAAATGTATCTACGTTCAACGCAGCCGACCCTTTTAAAAAGGGCGGTTTAGTGGGAAGATCACCACCTGTAGTTGAAAAAAAAACCAGTGACAAAGCGGGAATCCAGGCTAATGTCACTAGAAATATTACTGGTTCGAATTTAATAAAAATTATGTCTAACGATGACGGTCAGAATAAACCCCTAGACGTGGGTATTACAGTAGAGAAACAGTTTCATTTAAGAATAAGTGAACTAGAGAAGATGTGTAGCGACTTAATGAGTCAGATTCACACTCTAACCGAAGCAAATAAAATGCTAAAGAAAAAGCAATTAACTAAAAGTGCAGTAGAATACTGTACAGATGAAGAAGAACTAACTCGGGAAACCGAGTGGATTGTAAAACGTACAGGGAAAAAAAGAAAAGCGGAGCACTCACCAGAAATACACAAAGAAAATAGTGTAGAAAAATTAAAGGTGATTAAACCAAAAATTTCAATTGATAAACCCATAATTACAAGAAAAAACAAACCTCCTCCGGTTATCTTAAGTAATGTTGTAGAATACCCCAAAGTTAATAAAATACTGAAAGATGTACAAATTAACTATAAAATAAATATGATGAATAACCATCAACTGAAGATTAATGTTGAAAAAGAAGGGGAATACAGAGAACTAACAAAAATCATAAATGAAGCTAATTTAGAATGGCATACTTATGAAAACAAGTTGACCAGGCCAATTAAAGTTATGGCTAGGAACTTGCATCCTTCATGCGATCCTGAAGATATAAAGCAAGAGCTTAAATGTAAGGGTTTCAAAATCATTGAAGTTGTTAACAAAAGAAAAAAAATTAAAAAGAATGAAGAAGAAACTATAGTTAAACTACCTCTTTTTATGTTAACATTTGAAAATACTGAGGACATTGATAAGATTTATAAAATAGAGTTTAGTCAGCACATGAGAGTGAAAATTGAAGCTCTGAAAAAAACAAATCTGATTCCTCAGTGTAAAAAATGTCAAAGATATGGTCACACACAAAAATTTTGCCAGCGTCTAGCTAAATGTGTAAAATGTGCAGGGTCACATCTATCAACGAATTGTGACAAAAGCAAAAAGGTTACGCCGAAGTGTGCTAACTGCCTTGAGGCACACCCTGCAAACTATAGGGGGTGCGTAGTTGCAAAAGAATTACAAAAGAGAAAAAAAAAAAGTAATCCAAAACATACCAAAGAAGGTGCGTCGAATTCACCTAACCCTAAATCTAGAAGCTTAAATCCTAGCAGGGTCATCGACGGTTTATCGTATGCCCAAGTATCACAAAATAGAGCAAAAGAACCTATTAGTGCAACAAAACAGAACAATGTTGCATTAGAAAAATCAGCTGAAAAAATAATAAAACGCACTAACGTTAGGAATATAACTCATAGGACAAATAGCATTCATAAACCTAACACTAAAGCTGATAATAACATTTTAATGCAGATGATGCAAAATTTGTTAAATTCAATGAACGATATCTCTAAAAGAATAACCAATTTAGAAAACAATTCTAGCAAAAGCTATAGTGGTACTCCGAGAAAATTTCTAAATAATGGCCCAAAATAAAATTAGTATTGCTACATGGAACGCAAACGGCGTACTAAATAAAAAACTAGCATTAGAGCTATTTCTCAAAACTAAAAACATTGGTGTCTCCTATCAGAAACTCATATGACAAGACAGTCAAAACTAAAAATAATAGGTTTCACATGTTATAATGCGACACACCCTAGTAATAAGCCGCGAGGAGGTAGTGCATTTTTGGTGAAAAACTCTTTACTGCATCACGAAGAGTTTAAAATAGAAACTGATGAATTTCAACTTTCAGAAATACGTGTTAAGTCCCTTAAACAGGATTTAAACATTGGGGCTTTATATTGCCCTCCTAAATATAATTTAAAGAATATGATCCTTAAAGACCTCTTGAACCGACTTGGGGATAGGTTCATCCTAGGAGGTGACTACAATGCCAAACATATCGATTGGGGTTTAAGACTTACCTCAACAAGAGGAAGAGAGCTAAGGAAAGCTATTAGAGAGTTGGGTTGCTATTTTCATTCTACAGGCGAACCAACTTATTGGCCTACTGATACAAATAAAACTCCTGATCTACTGGATTTTTTCATAACAAAAAAAATATCTCCAAATTTTATTAGCCTAGAAAATAATGAGTATTTAGACTCAGACCATTCGGCTGTCGTACTAAACCTGCATGAAAAAATTGTTAAGAAACAAAATAAGCCTACACTTGTTAATAAATCAACAAATTGGTTCAACTTTAAACAAGAGATAGAAAATAATATAAATTTAAGGGTTAAAATAACAACTAAAGTTGAAATAGATTTAGCAATTGAAAATCTTAATAAAATTATCGAAAATGATGCATGGAATAATACAAAAGAATGTAAATACATGACAGCAGGACCTAATTATCCTAGAGATATATTAAATGCGATTAAACTAAAGAGAAGAGCTAGACGAAGATGGCATGAAACACGTGACCCAGCTGATAAAACTGTGTTGAATAGAATAACGCAGAATCTTAAAAGAAGAATTCTTGAAATAAAAAACAAATCATATGAAAAATATGTTGAGAATTTATCAGCTAAAAAAGAAAGAAATTACTCTTTGTGGAAAGCAACAAAGAGTTTGAAAAAACCTGTAGTGCCAGTCCCACCAATTCGGAAAATGGATGGTAAATGGGCAAAAAATAATAAAGAAAAAGCCGAAACATTCGCAGATCACCTGGAAGAAATTTTTCGGCCCAATGAAATAGTGTCAGACCTCTACATTGAAAATGATTTCAGAAGAGAAGAAAATGACATTGAACTAATTACTCATATAGAAATGGTTGAAGAAATTAAAGCTCTGAAGTCAAAAAAAGCACCAGGTTTCGATCTAATTACTGCAGACATTCTAAAACAACTCCCGAAAAAAGGGATAACAATGTTAACATATATAATGAATGCTATGTTAAGGTTAAATTATGTACCTAACGTTTGGAAGGTGGCAGAAATAATTATGATACTTAAGCCAGGAAAGCCTCCAAACGAAACAAAGTCTTATAGACCTATCTCTCTGTTACCAATTATGTCAAAACTCTTTGAGAAACTGTTATTAAAAAGGTTGAAACCTATAATAAAAAATAGAAAACTAATTCCAAACTATCAATTTGGTTTTAGAGAAAAACACTCTACTGTTGACCAAGTACATAGAATCACTGATATAATTGAGAAAGCTCTAGAAGAAAAACAAATATGCTCTACAATATTTCTAGACGTAGCACAAGCATTTGATAAAGTTTGGCACGAAGGCTTAATTTATAAGTTGCGGAAACTATTACCTAAAAAATATGTAGATATACTCTCATCATACTTAACTGAAAGACTGTTTAGAATTAAACAGGATGAAGAGTACTCTACACTGAGAGAAATTAAAGCGGGTGTGCCTCAAGGAAGTATCTTGGGTCCAATATTATACTTGCTGTATACTAGTGACTTGCCCCAATTTCAAGAAATAACTGTAGCGACTTTTGCTGACGATACTGCAATAATGGCAGTAGGATCAAATGTCGGCGAGGTTACAAATAAACTACAAAAAGCAAGTGATAAATTATATCTTTGGACCAAAAGATGGAAAATCAAACTAAATGAATTGAAATCAGTGCAAGTAAATTTTACAAATAAACCTATTCAAAATCCCCCAGCCGTACAATTAAATGGGGTAGATATTCCTCATGAAAACAAGGCAAAATACCTAGGAATGAGATTAGATGTCAAGCTAAATTGGAAAGAACATGTCAAAAAGAAAAGAATAGAATTAGAACAAAAATATAGAGAAATGTATTGGCTCCTAGGTCGAAAATCTAAATTGCCAATAGAGTACAAAATTTTGTTATATAACCAAATAATTAAGCCTATCTGGTTGTACGGCGTACAACTTTGGGAGTGTGCCAAACGAACACATATTCAGAGAATTCAAACATTTCAAAGCAAAGTGCTACGTAACATGGTGAGTGCTCCATGGTACGTACGAAATTCCGATTTACATAGGGATCTAGGAATTCCTATTGTTAGCGATGAAATAAAAAAATATGCCATAAAACATAAGACCCACTTAGAAGGTCACATAAACATAGAAGCGTCAAAACTTCCACTATTTTCAAATGTCAATAGAAGGCTTAAAAGAACTAGGCCCCTCCAACTAGCGATAAATTCAGATCACCTTAACGGAGGTCTGTAATTCCAGTAGATCATAAAAAGTTAGCGCAAAATTAATGGTTAGTCTCTAAGACTAGTTTTAATATTTTAAAACAGGGCGGGTGTTTTTAGTGTGTTAAAGTCACTCATAACTGTGGTTGCGCTCAGTATCTTTCGACGATTTCCACCATCCTTACCCCAAGACAAAAAAAAAAAAAAAAACTCTTAATTTAGAATATGCTAGCCAAGTTTGGTCACCATTTTACGAGGTACATATTAATAGGATAGAGGCGGTGCAAAGAAATTTTTTAAGATTTATTTTGCGAAATCTTCAATGGTCAAACCTACCTCCTTATGAAAATAGACTGAATTTAATTCACTTGAAAACTTTAAAATTAAGACGAGAAGTTGCTGATGTTATTTTTATTACTGAAGTTATAAAAGGTAACATTTCTTCTCCTCAAATCCTTAATAACATTAAAATTAATTCAAATAATCGTTTACGTAATACTAATTTATTTAAGTTAAGTTTTCATAGAACAAATTATGGCAATTAGGAACCAATTCATAGGATGTTGATAATGGGTAATAAACACAAGAACAACATCGATTTCACACTTTCAAAACAAACACAAAAACTTAAATTGTATAAATAGAAATATAAATTCTTTTTTTATACCCTACACCTATATAAGGGGTATATTAACTTTGGTATGGTGTTTGTAACCACCTAAAGGAAGCGAGCTAGATATGGAAAAGTATATATATTTGTAATCAGCGTGACCGCCTTAGTCGATATAGCCATGTCCGTCCGTCCGTCCGTCCGTAGGCACGATAACTCAAAAAATAATGGAGCTATCTTGATGAAATTTTAACTGTAGGTTACTAGGACTGAAAGTACGGTGGGGACTTTATATGGGCGAAATCGGCCCATGGGTTCGGATTCTGGACCTTTTAATCGGTTTCAGTGCTAACGAACAAATATAAAAAATCACGATAACTCAACAACTAATGACGCTATCTTCATCAAATTTGTGCTGTAGGTTACTAGTAATGAAAATACTTCGGGAATTGCGTAAGGTCGGGATTGGACCATGGGTTCGGAACCTAGAACTTTTTGATCGAATTTAGGCCAAACGAGCATAATTCCGAAACCAATGAAGATAGAACCTCCAAATTTAGTATCAGGGTGTCCCTTCCTATTTCCTAAGTGTCTTGTGAATTTGGGTCCCATTGGAGTAGTGGGTCGGGGACCAGCCACACATTTCCGAAGACCTTAAAGCATATCTTTAAAATTAATAAAGATAACAACTTGAAAAAATGTAGAAGCTTCCAATTTGCCACAAGGGTGTTCTTTACTATCTCTTGCGTGTTCCCCTAATTTGGGATCAATTGGAGTGGTGGTTCTGTACCCCTCTCAGACCTCCCAAGTTTTAAAGGCTTATAATCGAAATTACTAAAAATAGTTACTTAAAATTAGGATGGACCGTTCAAATTATGTACAAGGGTTAACTAGTACTATAAGTACAGCGCGCACTATATAAGGGCGAAATCAGCCCAACGGTTCGGATTCCGGACCTTTTAATCGATGTCAGGGCTAAGGAACATATATAAAAAATCACGATAACTCAACAACTAATGAGGCTATCTTCATGAAATTTGTGCTGTAGGTTATTGGCAGCGAAACTACGGCGGTGATTACGTACGGTGAGGATTGGACAATGGGTTCGGAACTTAGAAC
This sequence comes from Dolichopus griseipennis, assembly GCA_963082915.1. NCBI lineage: Eukaryota > Metazoa > Arthropoda > Insecta > Diptera > Dolichopodidae > Dolichopus > Dolichopus griseipennis. The sequence continues at coordinate 109,473,780 of OY720441.1, forward strand.
TGTTTGATCGAATTTAGGCCAAACGAGCATAATTCCGAAACCAATAAAGATAGAACCTACAAATTTGGTATCAGGGTGTCCCTTCCTATTTCGTAAGTGTCTTTGAAATTTGGGCCCCATTGGAGTAGTGGATCGGGGACCAGCCACTCAGTTCTTAGGCCCTTAAAGCATATTTTCGAAATTAATAAAGATAGTTACTTGAAACAAATGTAGAAGCTTCCAATTTGCCGCAAGGGTGTTCTTTACTATTTCTTGCGTGCCCCCCTTATTTGGGATCAATTGGAGTGGTGGTTCAGAACCTCTCTTAGACCCCCCAAAGTGTAAAAGCTTATCATCGAAATTAATAAAACTAGTAACTTAAAATTAAGATATAGCGTTCCAATTGTGTACAAGGGTTAACTAGTATTGAAAATATGACGGGACTGCATATGGGCGAAATCGTACCATAATTTCGGGTCCTGGAACCCTTGAAAAGTTCAAGGACTAACAAACGTATATCTTAAAAACACCATAACTCAAAAAATAATGCCGGTATTTAGATGAAATTTAACAGTAGGTTACTAGTAATGAAAGTACCATGGGAATTGGTTGTGGTCGAGTTTAATTTCGAAGCCAAAGAATATATTTCCTATGTCCTATGTGTCACCGAAATCTAGACTTATTTGTAGTGGTTCAGCTATGTTCAAAGGTACTTGCTGCATTTATGTAAAATTTATTTTTATATTTAAATGAATTATATGAAAAGGTGTAAATTTTTAATTGTATTTTAGAAATACATTTATTGCATATTTTGCGTTTATAAGTTTTTCTATTAGGTATATAAACTAACAATTTAAAATAATTGCAATTTTTAAAACTTTGGATTATTAAATATATTATGCTTTGATTATCTTTTTATCACAAAATTTAATAATTAGAATTTTTTCATGTTGTAATTGAATTGGAATAAATATATTTTCATTTATTTCAAGTTTGTTTGTTTTTTAATATTTTTAAATAGATAAATTAGTAAGAATTTGTAGTATTTTTTAATAGATAGGGTAATTAGAAAATGTTTTTAGTATTATACAGTTAATTTGGTTAGCTATGTCTTACGATCAAATTAATAACAGCTTCTATGGTGTTAAAATGACTTATGGATATGTCCTTAAATTTGAACCAAATAGGTGTAGGGTATTTCTAAGTCGGTTGCACCGACTGACTGTTTCTTTACTTGTTTTATATATATTTAGTTGTTTTTATTGCTCACTTAAATTTTAATTTAAGAAATATGAAATTGTAACTTAATTCATAAGCTATTTTTTTTATATGTTGTATAATACTAATTGTTAAAATTTTGTAAAGTTTGAGTTAAACTAATAAATAAATAAATAAATAATTAACACAATCATTAATATTCTTATTTAACAATCATTAATATTCGTTAATATATTAACACAATCATTAATATTCGATTTTAAACAATTAAAGCGTTTATTAATCTCCTATTTTTAGCATTCACTTGTCTTGTGTTGTTGATGGCACTTCAAGCATGTTTTTCTATTCGCACATTCCGCAGCCCTATGGTTAAATCCTTTGCATTTATAACATCTAGAGACTTTTAAGGCATCAAAAACCTTGCACCTTTCCCATCCAATACACAATTTTTCGTTAGCTATTATTTTTGGGAATGATTCTTTATCCACTTCTATAATTGCAGTCGTCACAAATAAACATAATATTGTTATTGATGTATAGTAAGTTCACCGTAGATTGATCCATTCCTGAACATTTGAATGCCTCATGATAGAATTTCTTGCACCCACCTGCACATTCTATACTCGTCTCTTCTTTAATTTTTAATTTGCACTTTTGGCACGAGAACATTTCGCGTAATTAAAATATAAATAATTTTTTTTTTTTATGCTTAATTGCTGATTAATACTTTTTTTTTCTTTATATCTTTTACTAATTAATATAATTATAATCGATAAAGAAAAAAGTATATACATCCGCACCGTATTGTATTGTAGTAAAAGAATTACTGATTTAGTACCCTTGATTAATTAGTTCAATTTTAAATAATTTTTAAATATATTCTTTTAATTTACTTTTTTTTAATGTTATACATATTTCAATTTTTAATATTTTAATTCTTTTAATTTAAAAAATTGTGGTTAGATTTAATTTATAGATTTTTAGGAATCCCATTTAGTTTTCCTTGAAATATGACATGATCCAGATTAATATGATATATTGCGATTAGAATTGGTTAATTCTCATCTTTTATATTTATGATAAGTAATTTTGAGTACTTCTGCTGTAAATAAATATTACAATCATAATGCTGCTGTTATCTGTGTCACTAATTTTCATTAAACTCAAAGTTATTCGAAAGAAATAGTAATTTATTTTTTAATGTTAATTAAAACCATTAATGCTTTGATTAGCTTTTTATCACAAAATTTAACAATTCAAATTTTTCAAAATTGAAATAATTTTAATTCCTAGTATATGTTCTTATTAAAAACACTTATAAGTGTAAAATATGCAATAAATATATTTCTAAAATACAATGATAAATTTAGAACTTTTCATGTTATTCATTTAAATATAAAACTAAATTTTACATACATTCAGCAAGTACCTTTGAACACAACTTAAGTATCGTACACAATGTCTTAATTATAATATATTACCTATAGTAATAATTCAATAAAATGTATGACATAATAAAAATAAAAACAAGAAATTTAATCGTTTATTACAAAAATACTTTGTTTTTAATTTATAAAATATAATACATAATATGTTTTATAGTAAAATTCTTAGTATTTTAAAAATATAAATGTGTTAAATAGGAACAGAAATGGAAAAGTACCCTCGTGTATCAAATTTAAAGTTTCTATCTTCATGAATTTCCAAGATAAGCTTTTTAATTTTGGGATTTCTTAGGAGCCACCTTAACTACACACCATTATACTATCTTTCTTAATTTCAAATATAGGCTTAAAGTTTTTGACAAGAGGGGGGTGGTACGCAAACCACTATTCCAATTCATCCAGAATTTTACGTAAACAAAGCAAATAGGAAAAACCACTTGTGTCACAAATTTTAATGTTCTATCTTATTTGCTTTCGAAATTATACTTGTTTGGCCTCAATTCGATCAAAAACTTTTAGAATCAGAACCCATTGTCTGATCTCGACCATTAGCAATCCCCGGGGTACCTTCATTACTAGTAATCTAGAGTTAAAATTTCATCAAAATAGCGTTATTAGTTTTGAGTTATGGTGTTTTTTAAATATATGTTCGTTGGTCCTTGAATTTTTCAACATTATATCACCAGAAATGCATCTCGTTGAACATCTTCCATTACAACAGTCGTTGGTAATTAAGATTAACCACTATTGACAAAATTTCAGACTATAGAGACTTTCAGAGTTAGGAGGAATGCTTATATAAAAAACTAAATTGTATGCAACCTGAATTTGTTATATTATAATTTGTACTTTCCTGAAAATACTTTTTGAAAAAAATAGAGAAGGTAAACAAGATAATGTATAATAAGTAAGTGCAATGAACTCTAAGCAGCTGTTATATGAACTTGGATAAACTAGATAATGTAGAAAAAGTAAGTGAAATGGTCTTGTTGTGATAAATAATAAGAATTTATTTTATTTTTTAATAAAAAGCTGTCAGGGTCACTCGGTTATTGCAAATACAGTTTCTATTAATGAGATCAATATAATGCAGGTATTGATCATGTTATTGTTTCTTAGTTTTAAAGTAAACTAAAGTAAAGCTTTTTGTTTATGTAAGTTATTACTTTTACTACTTCTCAATATTCTATATTAAATAATTGTTATTTCAATAGGATTTTATCTAATCTGAAATTTTGACAATGTTAATAATAAAAAATTAATTTTTTAAATTTTTAGATGCGTTTTATTTAAAAGCTCAACTAGAAGTGACAAAAATTAATATGAATAATTTTATCCTCAAAAGCTTCACCTGTTGCTGCCACGTGAGACCTCATTTGTGAGAACGCGAATGAACTTTATTTCCCACATTAAATTGCTGATCTCTGCGAAATGCATTTTTGATGAAAAAGAAAAATTTAAATAAAATTTCGAAATAAAATTTATGAAATATGATATTTGCGCGTGTGTTTTATTAAAATGAATTGCGCGTGTTAACTCCTCCATCCTCTAAAATCAAGTGTCCTCACTTGATCGAACTTAGAAGATGGTAATTTTTGTGGATTTCTTTTTATATTAGTTTTCTGTAAATTGTGTGTTTGTTTTGTGCGTTCTGCGGGCTGTATTGATATTTGGTTTGGTGCTTCTTCTGTTACTGGTGCATCTGAATTTTTGTACTTTTGTTGTGATGCGTTTGATGTGGGTTGACTATGATGATTTAGAATTATTTTGTTTCTTCTTTTGCAATTTAATAGTGTAGCTGCTATTATTAGAAAAACTATAATGAAGGTAGTGGGTCCGAACGTAATTAGACTTAGAAGTAGATTCTTTTGTTTGTCTTCTTTTAAAAGTTGTATTTTTTTTGTATTATTTATGTGTATGTCCTTTAAAAATTCCAGTGAGAGATGTTCTTGTAGCTCAGCTTTTGTGAATTCTGGTTGGAGAATCGCTGGTAATACATTTTTTGAAGAGATTTCTTTCGAAACATAAGTTTTTCCCCAAATGCCAATACTTTAGTTGTGAAATTTTATAACAAAAGTTCCGGAAAGATTGCGTTGTTCATTGTCGATGGTAATTGCTCCATGGAACTGGTTGAGTAACAGTATTCCTTCAGTAATTTCCTCCACAGTTGGTATATGATTGCTATTTGTTACGTTGCAGGTAGAATTTCTCCCTTTTAGTAAATTAAAGATGCAGGTAGAGCTTTTGAGGTTTACAATATTATCTTTTCTACAAATAATTACATCATTAAGTTTTTTACAATTCTTATTAATTCCATACAATTTTTCATCATTATAAATATCATCGTTTAACAATATACTATTAAATTTTAGATCTATTACAAAATTTTCATTTTTTATTGGTTTTAATAACAAATTTTCATAAATATAATTATCAGTAAGGGGTATATCGATAAGATAGAACAAACAAGTACTGTTAGAAATTATTTTTACATTCGCGAAATCTAAAGCATCTTCGGCATTGGAGTATGGAAAATTTTCCTTATCCAATATTTCGGTTAAAGTTTCTATTTCTGATTTGGAAAGTAGTACTGAATTAATTACTCCTACTTTGGCCCAATGAGCCGCATAATTCAAATTTATAATTTCTTCTTTAAGAAGTTTTATTTTATATTGTAGTTTAAAAGCTGATTGATTATTAAATTCTTGATTTAATTTAATATGTTTTGATACATCGTTAGTTATCTGAGTAATATTGTTAATCCTATCATTATAAATATTATTAATTACAACCTGCCTATTGTAATTATCTAATAAATTATTTATTTTTCTCTTTATCATTACAAAATCCTCGTGGTCTGGCGTACCCGCTATTCATTTCCATGTTGAACCAAGATAGTTGATGGCTTTTTTCTTCCTGGGCGCCTTGAATTCATCTATGTAGACGTAGCAGCTTTTTCCAATGTATTGTCGAAGGATATCGTCCAAAGTTCTTTGGAAAATCGATGGCGCATTCTTTAGCCCGAATGGCAACCGTGTGAACTCGTATTTACCGTTATTAACGGAGAAAGCGGTCTTCTCGATATCTTCTTCTCTAAGTGGAATTTGGTGGAACCCACTTTTAAGATCGATAATTGTAAAAAAAACTATTACTACCCAAATTTTTAAGGACCTCGTCTATTTTTGGTATTGGGTACTTATCAGCAACTGTGATTTTATTGATTTTTCTATAATCAATCACCATTCTATATTTCTTCTCACCGGAAGCATCCTCCTTCTTCAGCACAATCCATACAGGCGAGTTGTATGGCGATCTCGAAGGTCTGATGATCTCGTCTTCCAGAAGCTGTTGGATTTGCTTATCAATTTCGGGTTTTAGCGCCATAGGATATGGATAACTTTTAGAAAAAACAGGTTCATTTGTTGCTGTTCTTATCTTTGCTCTTACTACGGTGGTATAAGTGAGCTTTTCATTAGGATCCGCGAATAAATTTTGATACTTATTTATGAGTGAGCTAAGTTTTTCTTTTTGAAAATAATTTAAATGAGACGTTCTGAATTCTATTTTATTGACGGATTCTGACATTGATTGTTTAAGCGGGATTTTTAATTTGTTTTGAAGAATTAAACAGTTTTCTTTTGTGTGAATTACTGCATTTAAGCACTCGTAATGTCGTTTCCTATAATCCCATCGAAAGTAGTCAGGTTTGGAAGTATAAAAAATTTAATTTTTGGTATATCCGGTGTCTGTTTAAAAATATCTATTTCTGCATGATGAGTGATTGTTATGTTACCGCCGACTGAACTTATTTGGAACTCATTCTCATTATGAATTGGATTTCTTATGTATCTTGGTTGAATATAATTTTTGTTAGAGCCCGTATCTATAAGAAACTTTAAAATTTCCCCGTTCCCCATCTGATGTTCGATGTATGGGATCGAGGACGGGTTTAATCTAAAAAAGACTTCGGTAATTTTTGTTTGCAAGATGAGCATTCCTTGCAAGTGTCCTTCTCCCCTTCCTGTTCATTCAAAGTCGTAGGTCTCGTGTGGTTAAGCCTTTGTGATTTATTATGTTGATGTGATCCATCAGTAATGGTTCTCTTGTTGTCATTATTATATGTCCTTCCATGGTTGTATTGGTAGTTGCTTTGATATGTTGGTCTATTGTTACTGTTATATCTCCTTACTTGATCGTATTGGTGATTGTTTTGATATGTTGGTCTATTGTTGAAACTTCTATTGTATGTATTTAAACGAGTTTGGTTTGAACCGGTAGGTTCGGGCTTTAGTTGTTGGTTTCTTTGCTCTCTGGGTTGTTCATGGTACGAGTTATAATTATAGGAGTTGTTATTAATAGGTCCCCATGAAGTACGCCGGTGGTTGTGGAAGTTGGGTCTATGGTTAGGTCGATATGAATTTTGCGGTCTTATATCTCTATGTGTGAATGTATGCCTATCTCTGGGGTTTGATCCGGTATGTGCATTTGGCCTAGGATCTGAATTATGACTTGTGTATTGAGCTCTCAAACACAAGTCCAAAGCTTGCGGCAAATCCTTTGGGTTGAACATGTTTACTTGTGAGGCGAGATTTCCGTTCAGCCCTAAAACGAAAGTATCTAACGCTGTGTCTCTATACATCTTTGTCATAGCATTTATTGCTTCTGGGGCCAAATCCATAGAAGATAATCTCTCTAATATTAAAGTAAGGTGTTGAAAAATTTCCTTATAAAAGTTTTCCACTGTAGAATTTCCTTGCCTCTTGCTCGACATTTGATGCACCAGAGTACGGATGTTTCTCTTATCCGCGTAGTGCCTGTCAAGACATCTTGTAATTTTTTCCCAATTTAATGGTGTATTATAACTTTTCAGAGCTGTGTCAGCTTCACCCACTATCTTTCTCCTGATGGTACACAGTATTCCATAATATTTGGATGTACCCTGCAAGTGGTGGTATTTTTTCATAATTCGGTCTACATCTTTCTTCCAGGAACCATATTCTCCTCCATCTCCCGAAAATTTTTCGATCTCTTTTACTACTTCGGGTACCTTATCCATGCCTTCCAAATTTATGTCGTTTTCTATATCAATCTCCTGATCTACCTCATCCTCTGAAGAGTATGAATCCCCAATTGCCTCTTTGAACCTACTCTTGGTTTCATACTCCACCATTTCCTTTAGAGTTTCCCTAATATAGTGCGAATTTTCGTGATTATGGCGTGAGGATGCGATTGGACTAACATCAGGCTCTTCTACTTCCGGTAATTCTGGTGTTGACATTACGCGCATAGGCCTTTCAAAATTTATATGTGGTGCGGCCATAGCTATTTGAAAATTTATAAATGGATAAAAATGGACGAAGAACCAAGGTAACCAAAAACAAATGGAGAGAAAAAAAGAAATGTTAAATAAGAGAAGAAGAAAATAAAAATAAGTTTTACGTTAAAATAATAATTAAAATTAAAAAAAAAATATTTTTTTTTTTTTTTTATTAAAACAATTAATTATTTATTTTATTTTATATGTTAATTTATCGAAATATGTAGTAGTTTATTATTTAAATTTATTCAATTTTGTACTTTGAATAATAAAAACTTTTCGAAATCAAAAACGAGAGCCAGCAAAGAAAATTCAAAATTTAGAAACCTTCCTTTAGGTTATTATATTGTTCTATCCTTCGATAATGCTTCAAACAAAAATACAAAAATATTAAAAAAAAGGAAAAGTGCTAAAAAAAAAATTTAAAAATATTCTGTGTCAAAAATAAGTGTTTAAGATTATAATATTATAATTTTACAATATAAGGATCTTCTGATCTTTCTTTTATTATTTAATTAAAATTATTTAAAATTATTTTTTTAATAAAGTATTTCAGAGTAAATCTTATTCTAAAAATGATGATATTTAATTATTTGGTATTTAACAAATTTGCTTAAAACAACAATTTTTTTCAACGTTATTTTTTTAAAATTTTGTTTAAATGAATATTTTGAAAAAATTTAATTTTTTTATGAACCAATTTTTGCTAATAATATTTCAATTTTTAATTTTTAATTTATTGATCAAATTTAGTTTATTGATAATTTAAGATAATTCAAATATTGTTGAAATAAACAAAACAAATTACATTTAAGATATTTAAACAAAAAAGAAAAAAAAAGTATCTTATTTATTATTATATTTTAATAATTTCTTTATAGAATTACTATTTATTATTACAACTATTTTCAAATATTTAAAATAAAAAATTTACACTAAATTCTCAATTTAGTATTTAGCCGTTAAGAAACAAAATTATATTTTTTTTCCCTTTTTTTTTTTTTATTTTTATTATAAGAATATTTTTTTGTCAATATAATTTAATAAGTGCTTTTTCTTAATATTTTAATATAAAAACCTTTAATTTTAAATTATAGTAAAGAATCACCGTGCCCAAGGCAGCCTCACCTTGAGTGTTCGACGAGTAGGCTTAAATCACGGTAATCTTTTGATTTCTATTAACAATAATTTTTATATTATTACAAAAATTTTCTTTTTTATATTTTGTTTTATTATGAAAGATTTAAAATTATTTATTAATTTAAAATTTAATAAAGTTAAGATAATTGAGATAACTAAAATTTAAACTAAGCTTAAAATATAATTTTTCTTTAAATAATTTCTAAGTTTCTAAAAAGAAAATAAAAAATCTTAGTAAAAATTTTTTTTTTTAAAAAAATGCTAAAATAAAATAACTATGATTAGTATTTTAGTTTGTTAGTTGTTATTTGGTTAGTTGATTAGTTTTATTTATTTTGTTATTATTAGTAAAAAAAAAATTTATATATTTTTTGTTGTTATTGGGCCCAGTTTGCATTCATTCAATTTTCAATTATTATTCTTATTTTTTTGTTTAAATTTTTATTTATTTGATAATAAAATTTTGATAATAACTTCCCCCTTTTATTATAAATTTTTTTATAATATTGTAAATTCTATTTTCTATTTATAGCTTTATTTATTATAATTAATGTTTTGTCGACTTGTTACTTTTTTCTTCAAAAAAAAAAATTTTATTGAATAATTTATCAAATTATTTTTTGTAATGTATTTTTCAAAAAAATATTTTATATTAATTTTTCTGGGGGGTTTTTTTTCTTTTTAATTTTTTTAATAATTTTTTCCGTTTTCTCCTCTATTTGAGGATACTTGGTATCTTTTCTTTATAATAAATTTTTCCGTTTTCTCCTCTGTTTGAGGATACTTGGTATCTTTAGAAATGAAGAAGAAAAAAAAATTTTTTTAGACTTACAGTATTATTGAGAAGTGAATTTTAGGTTGGACCATTGTAGTCTTTTGTTCCAGCGAGATAGGCGGCTGCTGCCTGCAATTTGTAGTGGTTCTGATTACTCCACCGTACAACAGCTCCTTTTTGCTCTGTTTAAGAACTACTCGGGGGCCTCGTTTCCTATTTCTAATTGCTGAACCAACTTCTGACAGGTTTACCCTCGTCGTACTTGCTACACGTACCAAAAGTGATGTTGTCAAAATTGCTTTCTAATTTCACTAAAATTTTTCACCAAAACTCCTTTTTCAGTTTCTTCTAATAGTTTCTGCGTAATTTAAATTTTTTTTTTTTTTTTTACTAATTTTTTTCAGTTTATTCTGATAGTTTCTACGTATTTTTTTTATATAAATTTTTTCACTAATGTTTTCAGTTTATTCTGATAGTTTTCTGCGTATTTTTTTTTTTTTATATAAATTATTTCACTAATTTTTTCATTTTATTCTGATAGTTTTCTGCGTATCTTTATGTAAAAATTTTAATTGTTTATTTATTTTTTTTAATTTTAAATTGCGTATTTCTTTATATAAAAAAATTTTAAATTGTTCAAATTATATTTTTTTATAAAAATAAGTTTTTAATTTTAAACTATTAATTTTAGTTTTAATTTAAACGTTAAATTTATTTTTTAGATTTTGAGTTTTAATTTAGTTAATTTAGAAAAGCACACATACACTGTTTGGCACTATGGTCCCTGCTCGGGCGCCAGTTATTACTTTTACTACTTCTCAATAATTCTATATTAAATAATTGTTATTTCAATAGGATTTTATCTAATCTGAAATTTTGACAATGTTAATAATAAAAAATTAATTTTTTTAAATTTTTAGATGCGTTTTATTTAAAAGCTCAACTAGAAGTGACAAAAATTAATATGAATAATTTTATCCTCAAAAGCTTCACCTGTTGCTGCCACGTGAGACCTCATTTGTGAGAACGCGAATGAACTTTATTTCCCACATTAAATTGCTGATCTCTGCGAAATGCATTTTTGATGAAAAAGAAAAATTTAAATAAAATTTCGAAATAAAATTTATGAAATATGATATTTGCGCGTGTGTTTTATTAAAATGAATTGCGCGTGTTAACTTGTATAAGTAAATCATAAGTAAGATTGTATATCATAAGTAAAAAAGTTGTATTTAGTGATTAATTGTTATTTCTAACTAAGTTTTATAAGTATGAATTAAAAATAAAAAAAATTTTAAAATGCCTTAAGGGTATGTTATTAAAGACTATAAATAGGCAAAAAAATCAAAGTAGAGAATTGTAACAATAAGAAAACTAAAATTAAGTTTCATATTGGTCATTTCGTTTCATGTTGAAAAAATATTAAAAAGAAAAGGAAATCAGGTTTTTGTTAAAAAGGCTAAGTTTTGATAAAAATCATAATTCTTGGATAAACCAAAATGATATTATGTAAAAATTAATTTTAGTTTTTTTATTGTTACTATTTTCTACTAGGTTTTTTTCTCTTTTGTAGTTTTTTTAGCATATTTTCAAAAAATGTTGTAAAAATGTGCCTATATAGCTTCAATCTGTTTGTCCGTCTGTCCGTCCGTCCGTCCGTTTGTTTACAAAAACTTTTACACCGTTTGAAATAGAGTACACTAGAGGCTACAGCCCCTCAAAGTTGCAGAAAGCCCTATATTTAAATTGTTATAACAAGAGTTCTGTTAGATACATTTTCAATCTGAAAACGGCAAGCGACAGCTGGTTTTATTAATTTTTAAAACCCAAAGGTTTAGGGTTGCCATACGGTACTAAAATTTACCATTATGCAAAACTTAATTTTTGCAAAATTTTTGGCCACACATATCTTCTGAACGGTTAAGCTATGGTTTTGACATTTTGGTTAGATCATCGGAAGATAGTAGGAGTTGGTTGAAAAAGTTTTTTTGTCAAGCCCCCTATGTAGGAGTTACAAGGGCTCGAGGGCTTGAATACCTGTCCATTTTTTTTTTTAGTGATATACAAAATTTAAAGTTGCAGTATTATATTTCAGCAAATGTTTTTTTTAAATTTAAAAGGGGTTCTTTAAATTGAAGAAATTGTCTCTTAGTTTTAACCATTTTGGCTTAGATAATAAAATTAGGAGTGAAATTCCAAATTTTGGTGGAGTTCACAATTGATTTCCTATAATCAAAAAAATATGTAAGGGTGGGGCAGGAGAGGATGGGCAGATCCATCATAAGTTTGATAAGCAAAAATTTGGAGGTATTCCAAATGGAATGGCTATTAGGTCCTAAAAATTAAAACTTTTATGTTTTTAGAAAACAGTAACTTGTTCACTAGTTTATGTTTTTTCAAAATTAAACGTTAACATTTAAGCTCCAACATTATATTCGCACTTATGAACCGGCTTTCTTGAGTGCAATGGGATTATATATTCTAAGTAATGATTTCACTATTTGTCACAAATAATAAATTGACGAAATAACAAAATTGTAATATCATTTATTGTTAAATATATTGTTATAAAAATAAATGATAAAATAGTCAGTTAGAAACCCTAAGTTTTAAAATGTGCTTTTTAAAAACCCTCGGTTTTTTTTATCACTTATTAATAATATACCCTTAAGGCATTTTTCAATTTTTTCTATTTTTATTTCATACTTATGAAACTTAAATTAGAAATAACATTTAATCACTAAATACAACTTTTTAACACATTTTCAAAAAATTTTGTAAAAATGTGTCTATATAGCTTCACTCTGTCCGCAATTTCAACCATGAGCAGTTATTGCAAAAAAAATAATTTCTTGAAGAATGAAGTTGAAGAATTTTTTTTTGTAGCCCCACTTGTTACGGGGCTTCAGCCCCCAAAGTTGGAAAAAGCCCTATATTTAAATTGTTATAACAAGAGTTGTGATAAGTGTATTTTGAATCTGAAAACGGCGAACGATATCTGGTTTTATAAGCTTTAGAAATATAAAAGGATTTATATTTAAAAAGCAAATGTTTAGGATTGCAATGCGGTATACTAAAATTCAACATTACGCAAAACCCAATTTTTACAAAATTTTTGCCCACACATACCTTTTGAACGATTCAAGTTAGGGTCTTGCAATTTTGGGAGAAGTAATATTTTCATAAATTAGTAGGTGTCGGTTAACAAAATTTTTTTGTCAAGCCCCTTATTTAGGAGCTATAAGGGCTCGAAAATTGAAATTTTGCTATTTTTAAACACTTGTAACTTGAATACCTGTCCAAATTTCTTTTTAGTTATATACAAAATTCAAAGCTCTATAAATATAACTCAACATGTGTCAAAGGTTTTTCTTAATTTTTAAGGGTTACGAAGCTACAGCCCCTGCAAATTCCAAAAAAGCCATATATTTAAATTGATATACCAAGAGTTCTGCTAGGTTTATTTTCAATCGAAAAACGATAAAATGTATAGAGTTGCCATACGATACTAAAATTCAGCATTATATAAAACTCAATTTTTGCAAAATTTTTGGGTCTCACATATTTCATAAACGGTTTAAGATAGGGTCTTGAAATTTTTGGAAAAGTTAGATCCTCAAAAATTAGTAGGAGTCCGTTAATAAAAATTTTTTTTACTTTTTTTATTTTTTAATACCTGTCCATTTTTTTTTTTTTTTTATTGATGTACAAAATGCCCCGGCGGATTGGGGCTATGGAAACATCCGCAGTAAGGAATGCTTGGGGTACGAGTCCTCTAAAATCCAACGAAAATCCAGAAACGACTGATCCAGAATGGACGGCTCTCTGGTCTGCGTCGGTTCCCCAAAGGGGCGGCAGTTAAAATATCTGGTAGTAGGTATAAAATACAAAATATAATAATATAATATAATGAACACAAATAAAGATAAAAATATGGTAGGGATATCTACCAAAATGTCGGCAGAGACCACGGCTGCCGGCGAGGGCTTGGCTAATTCCACAAAGGGATTAGTTAAGCCGCCAGTGGTTAAAAATGTATCTACGTTCAACGCAACCGACCCTTTTAAAAAGGGCGGTTTAGTGGGAAGATCACCACCTGTAGTTGAAAAAAAAACCAGTGACAAAGTGGGAATCCAGGCTAATGTCACTAGAAATATTACTGGTTCGAAATTAATAAAAATTATGTCTAACGATGACGGTCAGAATAAACCCCTAGACGTGGGTATTACAGTAGAGAAACAGTTTCATTTAAGAATAAGTGAACTAGAGAAGATGTGTAGCGACTTAATGAGTCAGATTCACACTCTAACCGAAGAAAATAAAAAGCAATTAACTAAAAGTGCAGTAGAATACTGTACAGATGAAGAAGAACTAACTCGGGAAACCGAGTGGATTGTAAAACGTACAGGGAAAAAATTAAAAGCGGAGCACTCACCAGAAATACACAAAAAAAATAGTGTAGAAAAATTAAAGGTGATTAAACCAAACCTCCTCCGGTTATCTTAAGTAATGTTGTTGAATACCCCAAAGTTAATAAAATACTGGAAGATGTACAAATTAACTATAAAATAAATATGATGAATAACCATCAACTGAAGATTAATGTTGAAAAAGAAGGGGAATACAGAACACTAACAAAGATTATAAATGAAGCTAATTTAGAATGGCATACTTATGAAAACAAGTTGACCAGGCCAATTAAAGTTATGGCTAGGAACTTGCATCCTTCATGCGATCCTGAAGATATAAAACAAGAGCTTAAATGTAAGGGTTTTAAAATCATTGAAGTTGTAAACAAAAGAAAAAAAAATTAAAAAGAATGAGGAAGAAACTATAGTTAAACTACCTCTTTTTATGTTAACATTTGAAAATACTGAGGACATTGATAAAATTTATAAAATAGAGTTTATTCAGCATATGAGAGTGAAAATTGAAGCTCTGAAAAAAACAAATCTGATTCCTCAGTGTAAAAAATGTCAAAGATATGGTCACACACAAAAATTTTGCCAGCGTCTAGCTAAATGTGTAAAATGTGCAGGGTCACATCTATCAACGAATTGTGACAAAGACAAAAAGGCTACGCCGAAGTGTGCTAACTGCATTGAGGCACACCCTGCAAACTATAGGGGGTGCGTAGTTGCAAAAGAATTACAAAAGAGAAAAAAAAAGTAATCCAAAACATACCAAAGAAGGCGCGTCGAATGCACCTAACCCTAAATCTAGAAGCTTAAACCCTAGCAGGGTCATCGACGGTTTATCGTATATCCAAGTATAACAAAATACAGCAAAAGAACCTATTAGTGCAACAAAACAGAACAATGTAGCATTAGAAAAATCAGCTGAAAAATAATAAAACGCACTAACGTTAAGAATATAACTCATAGTACAATTCATAAATAAAGCATTCATAAACCTAACACTAAAGCTGATAATAACATTTTAATGCAGATGATGCAAAATTTGTTAAATTCAATGAACGATATCTCTAAAAGAATAATTAATTTAGAAAACAATTCTAGCAAAAGCTATAGTGGTACTCCGAGAAAATTTCTAAATAATGGCCCAAAATAAAATTAGTATTGCTACATGGAACGCAAACGGCGTACTAAATAAAAAACTAGCATTAGAGCTATTTCTAAAAACTAAAAACATTGGTGTCTCCTATCAGAAACTCATATGACAAGACAGTCAAAACTAAAAATAATAGGTTTCACATGTTATAATGCGACACACCCTAGTAATAAACCGCGAGGAGGTAGTGCATTTTTGGTGAAAAACTCTTTACTACATCACGAAGAGTGTAAAATAGAAACTGACGAATTTCAACTCTCAGTACGTGTTAAGTCCCTTAAACAGGATTTAAACATTGGGGCTTTATATTGCCCTCCTAATTACAATTTGAAGAATATGATCCTAAAATACCTCTTGAACCGACTTGGGGATAGGTTCATCCTAGGAGGTGACTACAATGCCAAACATATTGATTGGGGTTTAAGACTTACCTCAACAAGAGGAAGAGAGCTAAGGAAAGCTATTAGAGAGTTGGGTTGCTATTTTCATTCTACAGGCGAACCAACTTATTGCCCTACTGATACAAATAAAACTCCTGATCTACTGGATTTTTTCATAACAAAAAAAATATCTCCAAATTTTATTAGCCTAGAAAATAATGAGGATTTAGACTCAGACCATTCGGCTGTCGTACTAAACCTGCATGAAAAAATTGTTAAGAAACAAAATAAGCCTACACTTGTTAATAAATCAACAAATTTGTTCAACTTTAAACAAGAGATAGAAAATAATATAAATTTAAGGGTTAAAATAACAACAAAAGATAAAATAGATTTAGCAATTGAAAATCTTAATAAAATTGTCCAAAATGCTGCATGGAATAATACAAAAGAATGTAAATACATGACAGCAGGACCTAATTATCCTAGAGATATATTAAATGCGATTAAAGTAAAGAGAAGAGCTAGACGAAGATGGCATGAAACACGTGACCCAGCTGATAAAACTGTGTTGAATAGAATAACGCAGAATCTTAAAAGAAGAATTCTTGAAATAAAAAACAAATCATATGAAAAATATGTTGAGAATTTATCAGCTAAAAAAGAAAGAAATTACTCTTTGTGGAAAGCAACAAAGAGTTTGAAAAAACCTGTAGTGCCAGTCCCACCAATTCGGAAAATGGATGGTAAATGGGCAAAAAATAATAAAGAAAAAGCCGAAACATTCGCAGATCACCTGGAAGAAATTTTTCGGCCCAATGAAATAGTGTCAGACCTCTACATTGAAAATGATTTCAGAAGAGAAGAAAATGACATTGAACTAATTACTCATATAGAAATGGTTGAAGAAATTAAAGCTCTGAAGTCAAAAAAAGCACCAGGTTTCGATCTAATTACTGCAGACATTCTAAAACAACTCCCGAAAAAAGGGATAACAATGTTAACATATATAATGAATGCTAAGTTAAGGTTAAATTATGTACCTAACGTTTGGAAGGTGGCAGAAATAATTATGATACTTAAGCCAGGAAAGCCTCCAAACGAAACAAAGTCTTATAGACCTATCTCTCTGTTACCAATTATGTCAAAACTCTTTGAGAAACTGTTATTAAAAAGGTTGAAACCTACAATAAAAAATAGAAAACTAATGCCAAACTATCAATTTGGTTTTAGAGAAAAACAATCTACTGTTGACCAAGTACATAGAATTACTGATATAATTGAGAAAGCTCTAAAAGAAAAACAAATATGCTCTACAATATTTCTAGACGTAGCACAAGCATTTGATAAAGTTTGGCACGAAGGCTTAATTTATAAGTTGCGGCAAATTACCTAAAAAATATGTAGATATACTCTCATCATACTTAACTGATAGACTGTTTAGAGTTAAACAGGATGAAGAGTACCCTACACTGAGAGAAATTAAAGTGGGTGTGCCTCAAGGAAGTATCTTGGGTCCAATATTATACTAGCTGTATACTAGTGACTTGCCCCAATTTCAAGAAATAACTGTAGCGACTTTTGTTGACGATACTGCAATAATGGCAGTAGGATCAAATGTCGGCGAGGCTACAAATAAACTACAAAAAGCAAGTGATAAATTATATCTTTGGACCAAAAGATGGAAAATTAAACTAAATGAACTGAAATCAGTGCAAGTAAATTTTACAAATAAACTTATTCAAAATCCCCCAGCCTTGCAATTAAATAGGGTAGATATTCCTCATGAAAACAAGGCAAAATACCTAGGAATGACATTAGATGTCAAACTAAAATGGAGAGAACATGTCAAAAAGAAAAAAACAAAAATATAGAGAAATGTATTGGCTCCTAGGTCGAAAATCTAAATTGCCAATAGAGTACAAAATTTTGTTATATAACCAAATAATTAAGCCTATCTGGTTGTACGGTGTACAATTTTGGGAGTGTGCCAAACGAACACATATTCAGAGAATTCAAACATTTCAAAACAAAGTGCTCCGTAACATGGTGAGTGCTCCCTGGTATGTACGAAATTCCGACTTACATAGGGATCTAGAAATTCCTAGTGTTAGCGATGAAATAAAAAAATATGCCATAAAACATAAGACCCACTTAGAAGGTCACATAAACATAGAAGCATCAAAACTTCTACTATCTTCAAATGTCAATAGAAGGCTTAAAAGAACTAGGCCCCTCCAACTAGCGATAAATTCAGATCACCTTAACGGAGGTCTGTAATTCCAGTAGATCATAAAAAGTTAGCGCAAAATTAATGGTTAGTCTCTAAGATTAGTTTTAATATTTTAAAACAGGGCGGGTGTTTTTAGTGTCTTAAAGTCACTCATAACTGTGATTGCGCTCAGTACCTTTCGATGATTTCCACCATCCTTACCCCAAGACAAAAAAAAAAAAAAATTAAAAACGATAATTTTCAAAATTTAGATCAATTCTATAATTTTGAACACAATATACCAACTTGGATAAACAACACTAATTTGCTGCCAACTGCCTCGAACCAGTCAACGGGTTGATTTAAGTAAACACGGCACAGTTCTTCCTTATATTAATATCAGTTCAACTTTTGATCGTCCTTTAAAATTTCTTATCGATACCGGTTCATCCAATTCTTTTATAAGTCCTGATTTCTTACAAACTAAACTCTTTGAAAAAATTAAACCTATATCTATTTCTACCGCTTTTAACAGCATTGAATTAAACCAACAAATTACACTACCAAACTGCATTGAATTTAATCATCCTGAACAAACAAAATTTTTAATCTTTAAATTTTACGCATATTTTGACGGACTCCTTTGTTATGATGCACTATCCGCCTTAGGAGCCAAAGTTGATACTGAGATCAAAAATTTAATTACAAAATATTTTATTTTACCTCTAAATTTTAAACCTAATTATATGTCTAATAAATTTATAATCGACCCAAACTCTAAACAAATTTTTAAACTACCAGTTGATATAGAAAGTGGCGATATTATGGTTAATAAATTACAAATAAAACCTAGTCTGTATATACAAGTAGGTATTTACAATGCAAAGGACTGGTATATTTTTATTGAAGTTTCAAATTTTCTACCTACTCCACAAACTATCTTTCTTGAACAACCTTTAAAGGATACTGCTTACTCCTCTAATCAATTTATCGAAATTAATAACTTTAATTTTTCTTGTTCAAATTCGAATATTCTTCCTGAAAACTTTTATAAATCTCTTAGACTTTCTCACTTAATGAGACTCACGGAACAAAAAGTTCTACTTAATCTATGTAAAAATTATGATAATGTTTTTTATAAAAATAACCAAAGCTTAACATTTACAAATAAAGTTAAACATCGTATTAATGCAGATGACGATGTTCCTATATATACAAAATCTTATAGATATCCTTATATACATAAAGATGGAGTAAAAAGACAAATTAATGATATGTTGTCTCAAGGTATAATTCGACCCAGCCATTCTCCATGGAGCTCTCCAGTCTGGATCGTTCCAAAAAAATTAGACGCGAGCGGTAAACAAAAATGGTGATTTGTCGTCGATTATCGCAAAGTTAACGAGAAAACTATTAGTGATCGTTACCCACTACCGAATATTACGGAAATTCTCGATAAATTAGGGAAAAGTATGTATTTTAGTACACTTGGTTTAGCTTCGGGTTTTCATCAAATAGAGATGGACCCAAAAGATGTTCAAAAAACCGCATTCACTGTTGAAGGTGGCCATTTCGAGTACTTGAGGATGCCATTTGGGCTGAAAAATGCCCCATCGACTTTCCAACGCGTTGTGGATAATATCCTTGGAGATTTACAAGGAAAAATATGTTTAGTTTACTTAGACGATATAATCGTCTACTCAACTTCACTTCAAGAACATGAAAAAGCCTGAAAAAAGTATTCGAAAAACTTCGTCAAGCAAATCTCAAAATTCAGCTGACAAATCTGAATTCCTCCATAAGGAGGTCGCGTTTTTAGGTCACATTGTGACCACAGAGGGTGTCAAACCCAATCCAGAAAAAATTAAAGCCATCCAAAAAATTCCAATTCCAAAAACCCAAAAAGAAATTAAATCTTTTCTTGGCCTTTTAGGCTACTACCGCAAATTTATAAAAAATTTTGCAAAATTAACTAAACCATTAACTTCATGTTTAAAGAAAAACAAAAAAATCGATCTTAACAATCAATATGTTCAATCTTTCGAGTTATGTAAAAACCTCCTCATTAACGATCCAATATTGCAATATCCCGACTTTTCGAAACCTTTCGTACTAACAACCGACGCAATCATTATCGCAATAGGAGCCGTACTATCTCAAGGTCCTATTGGTAATGATTTACCCATTTGTTACGCCAGTCGCACTCTCAACGAAACTGAGATTAAATATTCAACAATCGAAAAAGAACTGCTGGCCATAGTGTCGGCCACCAAATACTTTAGACCATACTTTTAAGGTCGTAAATTTCAAATCGTTACTGATCATAAGCCGTTAACTTGGCTTATGAGTCTCAAAGACCCTAATTCAAAATTGGTCAGATGGCGCCTTAAACTTGAAGAGTTCGACTACCAAGTTGTTTACAAACAAGGTACCCAAAATGCAAACGCCGACGCGTTAAGTAGAACTATAATTACTGAAACTTCAACTAAAATCCCAAATATTGATATCAATATTAATGAAACAAACAATACAAATTCAATAAGATCCGATAATTCCAACATTGTTTCCACCATCCCTAGTAATAATCCTAATAATGAAACTATCAATAGTAATATCAATGCAATTTCTAACTCATCCTCTACTGTTCATTCTGCTATTGAAAACCTTGATGACGGAATACATATATCAGAAAGACCTCTAAATTAAGTTAATCTTCAAGTAATTTTAATAAAAACTGATACAAAACCTCCATTCTCACTGGAATCCATTTTTAGAAATAAATATCGCAGAACGATTCGTAGTCCTGCATTTAATGAAGAAAATATAACTGAAATCCTTAAAAAACATTTAGCTCCAAATAAACTTTAAGCAATTTATACAGACGACGAAAAGTTTAAAATAATACAAAACGTTTACTCAAAATATTTTTCGAATAGTAAAATCTTTAGACTAATTAGATGCACTGAAATGTTAACAGATATGAAAGAAAACGACGAACAAGACAAATTAATAAGAGATTACCATATTAAAAACAACCACATGAATGAAGCATAAAAACATAGAACCACTTAAAAAGAAAATATTATTTCGCGTTTCTTAAAAAAAAAATTCAAAAAACAATAAACAATTGGGAAATTTGCAATAGATTTAAATATGACAGACACCCGGTCAAATTATAATTCGATAAAACTGAAATCCCTACAAAACCCTTAGACATAATACATATCGACATATATACAATAAATAATTCTTTGATCTTAACAATGATTGACAAATTTTCCAAATTCGCATCAGCTTTAGAAACCAGGAATATTCTTAATATTGTTAAATCTCTTAAACATTTTATAAGCCTTCACGGTATTCCACAAAAAATTATATGTGATCAAAGTAGTGAATTCACTGCCAACATTTTCAAAGATTTTTGTCTTCAGTACAATATCAATGTTCACTATACTTCTTTTCAACAATCCTCTTCTAACTCACCTGTTGAACGTCTTCACTCCACCATTACCGAAATTTATCGAATTGTTTTAAATAAAAGTAAAGAAAATAACATTGAATTAAATCACTCAGAGATCTTTAATGAATGCTTAATAACCTACAATAATTCTATACACTCTTCTACAGAATTTACTCCCTTCGAACTATTTTATGGAAAAACCTCCAAATTTAATGATAATGTAAATTTTAATAACGAACACGAATACTTAGAGAAATTAAATTTATTTAAACAGGAATTATATTTAAAAATTAAATTGCAATTAGAAAAATTATGAATCAAAATATTGATAAACTAAACAATAATAGGGAAGATCCTGTTGAAATAAATGAGAATAAAATTATATTTAGAAGAGAAAATCGTAAAAATAAAATCAGTCCTATATTTAAAAGATGTAGATTTAAGAAAAACAATAAAGTTACAGTTATTACAAAAAATAATCAAAATTTACATAAATCTAAAATTAAACGTAAACTTAAATTCCAGACTGACACCGCTAGCCCTTAACCAGCGGATGGAAATTCACGACGTCTCTAATAATAATGGCATTCTCCCTTTAAACCTTGGTTCGGCAAAAGTAATAAAAACTCACATAAACTTCCTCCATATTGTAAAATTGAAACATTATCAAGAAAACATAAATAACTTAGAAGTTTCTATAAATTCACTTGACAAAATAACAGTTTTAGATCAATCTCTAACAATCTCTAAACTGAAATTCCAAAATTTAAAAGACAAACTATCTAACTTAATGCCCATATTTCGGAAACGAAGAGGCATAATAAACGGACTAGGAACTCTTATTAAAAGTATCACAGGAAACATGGACGCAAATGACGCTTTAAAACTAAACGAAGAAATCGAAACTATTATCAAAAGAGAAAATAACTTAAAGAACAGTATTTTTAACCAAAATTTTTTAAACAATAATATGATCAAACGCTTTGAAAATATCACAAATCACACTAACGAACAACAAACTTCAATAGCTAACCATTTTTATGAAATCCAAGACCAACTTAGGAATTCCATAAAATCCGAAAATTCAAAGTTCAAATATCTCCAATTATTGCAACAAATTAACTACAACATCGACTTACTACAAGAACATTTAAATAATATCGCGGAAGTAGTTATCCTTGCAAAGTTGAATATAATATCTAAACAAATTCTAAACCAAAATGAAATTCAAGAAATCCATAATATTTTCCAAAAACAAAATTTAAGTTTAAACTCTAATGAAAATTTCTAAGAAATGTTGGAACTACAAGCTTATTGTAATAATACAAATATAATTTTTAACATACAGATTCCTGTAATTTCTAATAAAACATTTTCCTTCTTTTACATCATAACACTTCCTATCCAATCTACTAAAGCTATTTCTTCTAAAACTTTCTTAATAATAAATGATAATACAATTCAGTACTTAGATAAAAAATGTCCAAAAATAGAAAATTTATTTTATTGTAAGGAAAATCCGCATAAGGAAAAAACTCAAAATTCAACATGTATCGGCAACCTAATACGAAATAAACCTACATCATGCGAATTACACAACAGATTTAGAAATCTTTCAACCTGAACCTAATTACATTATATTAATCAATATTCTAGAAACAACTATTTTTACAACTTGTGGTATAAGTCATAAAAAACTTAAAGGCTCTGTACTCATACATTTCAACAACTGTGAAATAAAAATCAACAGCATAACATATACATAAGTAATCAATAGCCATTGCGACGAAATAAACATCCATCCAACCATCTTTAACAAAATCAATTCAACATATTCAAATAGCAAAATACTTTTAAAAAACTTAAATAATTATCTATTTACTGAATTTAAAGTAAATCAACCAATAATCGAAAGAAATACTATTTACACTTCACTTTAACTAACTATTGTTACTATATTATTCATAGTCATAATCACATATCAAATAATATTCTACATCCAGTATCACAAGAAAAAATATCATACCAACTCTATAATACCAGTTAACTTTACATACATCGAACCGACAACTCGATTCATCTGGTCGTAACATCTGTCTTAGAGGGGAGGAGTTATGTATCCTATACTGGATATAAACATATGCAGTAACTAATATATTTATAAGTCTAATTACTAACTGTTTGAATCACAAAAAATAAACAAAAAACTTATTTAAGTTTAGAATTCAAATTTATTAATGATTATATTTTACATAAAATTACGTCTTTAAATACAATTTTTATTTCCATAATAATTATACATTATGCAACGAAATTAGCTGACACAACAAATATTTAACTTACTTTAAAACAATTAAAATTATGAATGTAGGTCAGTACAATGACTTTAAAGGTATTTTATTAAGTTAAGTTTAATTAAATTATATTACAAAGAAATGTGCATCATAAGCAAAAATGTACGTTAAACAATTATGAAATAAAAAATATTAAAATTAGTTAATATATATAAAAGTTGTTATATATATTAATGTTAAGTTTATAATGTTAAAAACTTATGTTCTGCGAACATTCTCCCCCCGAAATGAATTAATAATTAAATGGATGTTCACAAGCGGTTGACGCTGTATTGCTCTCTGTAGGTGGTACTGCAGGTTTTGAATTGGTTTTTGCATCAATTGAAATTTGTGGTGTAGTTAATTCAATTCGTTAATAGCGTCTAAAGAAACCATAAATGGCGATTCCACTTATTAATAAAAGAGTTATGTATGCCATTGCATAATGATGAACATCATGTGTATTTATATTTCTTGTTGCTGCTATTTCATCTCTTTGTGCCTCTATTTTAGCATGCATTGATTGAATATCAGCTGAAGTTATTTCTTCTTCCAAAATTGTGAAATTGTTTGAACTTCCATTCTTGTTGTTGGTACTATTGAAATAATTTACTAAAACGTTTTGAGGTATTTCTGCTACTATCAAAAAATATGAAGTTATGTTTCCTGTAAATCTTTGAGTAGGTGCTATGAACATACTTGAATGTGTAAATGTACAACCCGGTTTTAACCAAAGAATCCCATTTCCATTTAAAGCTTTTTCTGAATGACTACCACATGTTAAGTCAAATATATTTTTCTTATCCAACGTGTAAATCCAATCATTACTTGTATGCATTTTTATCCATCTTATGTCTATTGAAGAACCTTTTATCTTGCAGAACGAAGATAATTTTTTGTTTCTAATGATAACAGTTCCATTTCGCAGCGACTGATATTAGATCTCAAATCATACATTGGTGAATTAAATCTGCATAGAAGGTGATCAGATTTCCAAGGTTTACATAAATTTATATCAATCTCCTCCATAGGTGAATATCTATCTCGATGTGCATTTACTAATAGATATTTACTAGAAGTTTGTACATATATAAGCTTATTGGATTTAACTATAGGAATAGAAATAAGCTGATATATCTGATAAAACTCAGCATCTAACAATGGTAATTTTATTTCAAAAATTACGTTGTTTTCAGTAACTCGTGTTTTTACTTGCATTAAAGAATATAATGTCAAAAGTTGCTTTTGATCTTCCGGTATTTTTAAGTTGCTTGGAACATGTTCTCGTATAATTTTAAGTTGTGATTTTAATTGTTCTGGAGTTAGTAAAAGCGTGTTAATTCGTCCATGACGTGTGTCAGTTATCAATGAAAGTATTGACTGTTGCATATGTCTCATACTACTTAGATCCAATGTTATTAGTAAGGCAGCTGAATTGAACATTTCGAATGATCTCTGCGCTTGCTTTGTTCGGTTTATATCATCTTGTAAAGAAGATAGTTGTCTTTTCATGCTTAAATATTGCTGATGCCCGTGTAACTGTTCACGTTTTATAATGTTAAGAGTAGAATCAGAAATGGAAGTTTGTCTTTGAAATAATGTTTCCATATGACGCTCATTTTCCTTAATTTGGTTGATATCTGATTCATATTTCTCGGCAAATTCTTCATCTAAAACTCCAAATAGACTATGTGCCACATTTCCAATTATTCCAAATGCAGCTCTTTTGCTTTTTTGAGGCTTGTCATTTTGATGATAAATTAAAATATTACCGTTTTCCAATTCTTTTAAATGATGCTGCAATTGCACAATAATCGGCTTGCAATGATCTTCGAAATCAACGTCAACTGCAAGTTTGTTACATAATTCCCTTAAGTAAGTTATAGATTTTACTAACATGTCGTTTTGATACTTGTACAAAGATAAATTAAAATGTACAATTAAATTCCATTCAATATTGTAGATATTTGTTTTTGCAATATTTTCCAAAATAAATGCCTTGTTCATTTCCAAATTGAGTATTCCCATAGAATTTCGATTGATTGCTTGCTAGAGCCATTGTAAAGAAAAAACTAAAAATAATTGTTAATATGCTCTGACATGTTAATTTGTAGGTAGATGATTTAATTTTCTTATTGTTGCTCTTTTTGTTAGAATACGTATGCTTTCTTTTGACGGATGAATGAGGTTTTTCATCTTTATTGCCATGCATTTACCACATTTTCCTCAGGAACTGTTAATAATGGTGCTCCTATTAAAAAGTGACCAGGTGTTAAAACTTCCAAGTTTTCTGGATCATTATTTAACCGACATAAAGGACGAGAATTTAAACAAGCTTCAATTTTTACAGTTAAAGTTGTAAGTTCTTCAAAAGTTAATGTTGTGTCCTTTATTATTCTCTTCATATGATATTTTGTTGATTTTACACCAGATTCCCAAAGACCTCCAAAGTGAGGGGATGCGGGTGGTATGAAATGCCATTGGATTCCTTCCCTATTTAATGAGTCTATAATTTCATTTTTATAATTGGATTGTTTGAACAAATCACTCAAAATTTTGCTGGCTCAGCAAAAATTTGTGGCATTATCACTATACACATTGGCAACCGGACCTCTTCTGCTAACAAATCTTTTAAATGCTGCAAGAAAGGCACTTGATGTTAAGTTACTAACTACTTCTAGGTGTATTGCCTTGGTACTTAAGCATACAAAAAGTGCTATGTAACCCTTAAAAGTTTTATTTCCACGACCTACTGATGAATTTAAAGTAAAGGGTCCAGCGAAATCAACACCACAATTTGTGAATGGCCTGGACATATTTACCCGAGGTTTAGGAAGATTTCCCATTAGTTGAGATGCCGAAGTTGCTTTAAATCGATGACAAACCGTACATCTGTGAATACATCCCTTGACTGCCTTTAATGCATTTAATATCCAAAATCTTTGTCTAATATATTCTAGGGTTTGATTGTTGCCACCATGTAATGAATGCAAATGTGCATGATTTATGATTAAATTCACTCTTGTAGGGAAGTATAAGCGGATGTTTTTGTTTATATGAAAGTTCAGATTCAGACAATCTTCCACCTAAGCGGAGAAGATGACTAGAATCTAAGAACGGATTTAAACTTAATAATCTGCTTGTTTTATGTAGTTGCTCAATTTCATCATAAAAGTATTGATACTGTGTAATCTTTATTAATGTTATAAACGAATTTTCTACTTCATCAGCAGTTAATGTTCCGGCTTTGCGGTTTTTAGGACTGCATCTTAAATTTTTACAAAAACGAATACAATAAGCTACGACACGTTTTAATTTTGTTAAGGATGAATAGTTATGAAATAAATTTTCAATCAAAGAGTTGTCTTCTTCTGTTTTAACAATGTTAACTGCAAATTTGGTTTTAATCTCTAAATTAGTATTGCTTATTGGGGTTTTGGACGCCTTGAATTCATTTTGTTTTAACCACGTGGGACCTTCCCACCAAAGATTATTATTTTCTAATTTCGATGGATAAATTCCACGTGACGCTAAATCAGCTGGATTACTTGATGAGTTTACATGGTACCAATTTTCAGGACCAATTATAGCTTGAATTTCCGCTACGCGATTTCCAACAAATGTTTTCCAACGGTGCGGAGCCGCTTGCAACCATGATAATACAATAGTTGAGTCTGTCCAGGCAAAATTTTCAATGTTTTGTATGTCCAAAGCATTCTTAACTTCTTTCATTAGTCTTGCTAATAATAAAGCTCCGCTTAATTCTAAACGTGGTAATGAAAGTTGAGATATCAGCGGTGCTACCTTTGTTTTTGAAGCGATGAGTGTGACAGTAATATTGCCTACGGTTGTTATTGTTCTGAGATACACAACCGCACCGTAGGCCTTTTCAGAAGCATCAGAAAATCCATGAAGTTGGCAAACTTTGGTGTCATTTCCATAATCGATCCATCTACAGATTTCTATTTTCTTTAATAAGTGCAGTTCTTCTTTGATTTGTAGCCATTCTTTCAAAATGTTGTTAGATACTGGTTGATCCCAGTCAGTCTCTTCTAACCATATTTGTTGAAATAATAATTTAATTTTTATTATTATTGGGGATAGCAATCCAATTGGATCAAAAATACGAGCCGCCTCTGATAATATAGAACGTTTTGTAAACAGTTCCGATTTTATCTCAGTATTTATGTTGAATTTTAATTTGTCAGTTTTTGGAACCCAATGTATTCCTGATGCTTTAACAGCTTCTCCGTCATCAAAAGTTTTGTTATTTGCGCAGTCTCTTAATTCCGATGGTATTTGTTTCAACAAGCGACGATCACTGCAATTCCATTTACGTAAATTAAAACCTCCAGCTTTTAATAAATTTATTAACTGGGTGCATTTTAAATTTGCTTCTTCGTAGGTATATGCTCCTGAAACCACATCATCCATATAAGTATCCTTACAAATAGCTTTAGAAGGCAAAGGATATAAGTGTCATCTGCAACTAATTGACGTAACGTTCTTATTGCTAAGAAAGGCGCAGGCCCAGTCCCATAAGTGACGGTTGTTAGCTTGTACTCTTTAATGGGTTCGTTAGGTGATTTTTTCCAAAGTATTCTTTGGAAATCTTGATCGCGATTGTCTATTCGAATTTGACGGTACATTTTCTCGATATCTGCTGTAAATACTACCTTATATTTGCGCCATCGTATTAGTATTTCTGTTATATTTTGCTGCAAATTTTCTCCAATCATTGTTACGTCGTTTAGGCTTTTAGACGATTTTCTTTTTGCAGAGACGTCAAAAACTACTCTCAATTTTGAGGTTGAACTATCGTGCTTAAAAACGGCATGATGTGGTAGGTAATATTTACCTCCCACTGTTTCTTGAGCTGGAACCATATGACCTAATTGAATATACTCTGTTATGATAGTCTGTTATACATAGTTTCCAATAATTTATTCGTCTTAAATTTTCGCTCAAGTTGAAACAATCTAGCAAGTGCTAATTCTCTTGATCCCTGAATTTCGTCCAAGTTAAAATGTTCACGAAACGGTAATCGCACAACATATCTTCCATCTTTTTGGCGTTGACAGGTAGTTTTGAAATGAACTTCGCATTCCATTTCTTCAGCTGTTGTAGTTCTTTCAGGTAGAAGCTCTTCAGTTTCCCAAAATTTGGTTAGCTCCTGGCTTAGGTCGACTTCGCCAATAAAACAATTAATAGTATTTTCTGGTAATTCGTTTTTTATTTCACCTGATAAAATGTAGCCAAACTTGGTTTTCTGTGCTATTGGAGTACCTGGTATTCCTTTTATGAGCTTGTTTTGTATTATTTGACTAAAAACGTCAGCTCCTAAGATTATATCGATTCTACTTGGTTTGTAAAAGTTTGAATCTGCTAGTTCTAAGGTTTTTATATGTCCCCAATTTTTAGAAGATGTTACATTTTCTGTCGGCAAATAACCAGTTAATTTTGGTAGAATTAATGCTTTGGTCACACAAGAAAATGTTGAATTTAATCTGGATTTTAAAGAAAGTTCCACAAAATTTTGCACTATACCAGATTTTGCATTTCCAATTCCAGATACAACTGCATGAACCTTGTGTTTTGGCAGTTGCAAATATTGGATCATACTTTCTGAAATTAGAGTGGCTTGAGAACCCTGATCGACAAGGGCTCTAACTTCAGTATAGGTTCCATCTAATTTTTGTACTTTTATTATTGCTGTGGGTAAGATAACCTTAATCTTTGTAATATTAGTTGCACAGTGAGCGTTAATATCCATTAATTTTGTATTGTTTAGTGATTTTTTATTGAATAGCTGTTTGTTATTCGTGTTTTCTTGAAATATGTGCAACAAGGTATGATGTTTTTTGTTATATACTCTACATTTTGAAAAGCTTGTGCAGTCCTTTGCAAAATGACCAGGTCGCAAACAGTTTCCACATAAATTATATTTTCTGCTAGTTGCTATTCTCTGCTGTATACTCAGTAGTTTGAACTTTTCACAGCCATAAATTTTATGTGATTCTTGACATATCACGCATAAATTAGTAATTGAACTATGGTATGATTTGATTTTCGTTTCGTTAATATTCGTTTCTAATGCTTCCAGACTTTGAAAACGGGTTTCTAAAAATTGAAAAAAATGCTTTGTATTTTGCACTTCTCGAGAATCAACTAATGATTGTTCATATAAACGATGAGTTTCTTTGTCCAATTTCTGAGTCAATAAGTATATTAAGATTGGATCCCAGTTTGAGGTATCAATCTCCAAATTCTGAATAGCCAATAAGCATTCCTTTGAGGTGCCATGCAGTTTTTTTATAGCTCTGCCTGATTCTTTAGTTAGTATTGATTGATTCAGAAAAGTTTTCAATTGTGTAGATAAAAGAATCCTTGCATTATTGTACCTTTTATCTTAAATATTCCAAGCAGAGTCATAATTTTCAGCTGTAACTGGAAAATGTTTGATTAACTCTGCAGGTTCTCCAACGACGTTAGCTTTTAAATAATAAAATTTTTGAGCTTTGCCTATGTTTGTGTTATTGTTAATAACTTCCATGAATAAATCTCTAAAAGATTTCCAGTCGGAGTAGCTTCCAGAAAACTTTGGTATATCAATTTTTGGTAAATTCACATTAACATCTTGATTACTTTGTAACTGCCTGGTGTTATGTGCTCGAGCAGCCGGAGCTGGAGATATATTCATTAGGTTTGTATTTAGTTCAATTACTGTGTCTTTGTAAATATTCTCGATGTATTCAAATTTATTGTTCTCAAAATAATCATGGCTAATAGGCTCATTTTTTATCAAACTCAAGTGATTATTCATTATAAATTTCCAGTACTCTTCTAAAGTTTTCAAGTTAAGGTTGATGAAAGCCAAATTCGGTTCTTGCTTCATTACTTCCCTTACTTTGTTTGAAATGCGTTTTACAGCCTTTATTAAAAATACTCGTTATTTCGGTTACTAAATTCCCCATACTTTCAAAGTTCTTGTTTTTGAAATATAAATGATCCGGGTAATTTTCTTTTAATTGTTCGATGTCCTCGTTGTTTTTGATAATAGCTTGCCAGTGCACGTTTAAATTTTTTAAACGTACTTCTATATATTCCTTTGTTTTTCTTTCTACAGAATCCTTTTTGAAGTTTGTCTGTACTCTTAGAATTTTTGTATATAGCTCCTTTTGAGCGTTGATTAGTTTGTCCATATTGCTTTGATGATACGGCCTTTAATGATTTTTATGTAAATTCGTTGACTCGTTGATGAGAACGCCTTTTTGTTGTGTTACTGTCTTGAAGTAAATGCCTTTAGTTGTGACTGTTTGCTTATTAACAGATACCTAGAAAAAACTTCCTGTAGACACTGGTTCTACAAGATTACCTTTTTTATACCCTACACCTATAGAATAGGTAAAGGGGTATATTAACTTTGGTATGGTGTTTGTAACCACCTAAAGGAAGCAAGCTAGATATGGAAAAGTATATATATTTGTGATCAGCGTGACCGCCTTAGTCGATATAGCCATGTCCGTCCGTCCGTCCGTCCGTCCGTCCGTAGTCACGATAACTCAAAAAATAATGGAGCTATCTTGATGAAATTTTAACTGTAGGTTACTAGGACTGAAAGTACGGCGGGGATTGCATATGGGCGAAATCGGCCCATGGGTTTGGATTCTGGACCTTTTAATCGGTTTCAGGGCTAACGAACAAATATAAAAAATCACGATAACTCAACAACTAATGACGCTATCTTCATCAAATTTGTGCTGTAGGTTACTAGTAATGAAACTACTTCGGGAATTGCGTAAGCTCTTGCGTGTTCCCCTAATTTGGGATCAATTGGAGTGGTGGTTCTGTACCCCTCTCAGACTCCCAAGTTTTAAAGGCTTATAATCGAAATTACTAAAAATAGTTACTTAAAATTAGGATAGACCGTTCAAATTGTGTACAAGGGTTAACTAGTACTATAAGTACAGCGCGGACTATATAAGGGCGAAATCAGCCCAACGGTTCGGATTCCGGACCTTTTAATCGATGTCAGGGCTAAGGAACATATATAAAAAATCACGATAACTCAACAACTAATGAGGCTATCTTCATGAAATTTGTGCTGTAGGTTATTGGCAGCGAAACTACGGCGGTGATTACGTACGGTGAGGATTGGACAATGGGTTCGGAACTTAGAACTTTTTGATCGAATTTAGGCCAAACGAGCATAATTCCGAAACCAATGAAGATAGAACCTCCAAATTTGGTATCAGGGTGTCCCTTCCTATTTTGTAAGTGTCTTTGAAATTTGGGCCCCATTGGAGTAGTGGATCGGGGACCAGCCACTCAGTTCTTAGGCCCTTAAAGCATATTTTCGAAATTAATAAAGATAGTAACTTGAAACAAATGTAGAAGCTTCCAATTTGCCACAAGGGTGTTCTTTACTATTTCTTGCGTGCCCCCCTAATTTGGGATCAATTGGAGTGGTGGTTCAGAACCTCTCTTAGACCCCCCAATGTGTAAAAGCTTATCATCGAAATTAATAAAACTAGTAACTTAAAATTGAGTTAGAGCGTTCCAATTGTGTACAAGGGTTAACTAGTATTGAAAGTATGACGGGACTGCATATGGGCGAAATCGTACCATAATTTCGGGTTCTGGAACCTTTGAAAAGTTCAAGGACTAAAAAAATATATCTTACAAACACCATAACTCAAAAAATAATGCCGGTATTTTGATGAAATTTAACAGTAGGTTACTAGTAATGAAAGTACCATGGGAATTGGTTGTGGTCGAGTTGAAGCCAAAGAATATATTTCCTATGTCCTATGTGTCTCCGAAATCTAGACTTAATTGTAGTGGTTCAGCTATGTTCAAAGGTACTTGCTGCATTTATGTAAAATTTATTTTTATATTTAAATGAATTATATGAAAAGGTGTAAATTTTTAATTGTATTTTAGAAATACATTTATTGCATATTTTGCGTTTATAAGCTTTTCTATTAGGTATATAAACTAACCATTTAAAATAATTGCAATTTTTAAAAATTTGGATTATTAAATATATTATGCTTTGATTATCTTTTTATCACAAAATTTAATAATTAGAATTTTTTCATTTTGTAATTGAATTGGAATAAATATATTTTCATTTATTTCAAGTTTGTTTGTTTTTTAATATTTTTAAATAGATAAATTAGTAAGAATTTGTAGTATTTTTTAATAGATAGGGTAATTAGAAAATGTTTTTAGTATTATACAGTTAATTTGGTTAGCTATGTCTTACGATCAAATTAATAACAGCTTATATGGTGTTAAAATGATTTATGGATATGTCCTTAAATTTGAACCAAATAGGTGTAGGGTATTTCTAAGTCGGTTGCACCGACTGACTGTTTCTTTACTTGTTTTTAATATTAATTTATCTCTATAGACACTGGTTCTATAGATATAATTGTAAACACTAGTTTTACAATTAAATTTGCATGAAAAAAGCTTAAGACCCTTGTTCTAAAGTTTTTTTCTTTTTGATTCAAATTCTAAAGACACTTGTTCTATAGAATCCGGTTCGAAGGACCAATGTTTGAATCACAAAAAATAAACAAAAAACTTATTTAAGTTTAAAATTCAAATTTATTAATGATTATATTTTACTTAAAATTACGTCTTTAAATACAATTTTTATTTTCATAATAATTATACATTATGCAACGAAATTAGATGACACAACAAATATTTAACTTACTTTAAAACAATTAAAATTATGAATGTAGGTCAGTACAATGACTTTAAAGGTATTTTATTAAGTTAAGTTCAATTAAATTATATTACAAAGAAATGTGCATCATAAGCAAAAATGTACGTTAGACAATTATGAAATAAAAAATATTAAAATTAGTTAATATATATAAAAGTTGTTATATATATTAATGTTAAGTTTATAATGTTAAAAACTTATGTTCTGCGAACACTAACTTTTCTTTATATGTTATTCACCTTTATGTACAGACGCAATGCCAGCAAAATTAAATTAAAATAAATCAAATACATTAAAATTAATAACTATTGGGAAACCTTTAATTATAACTTTCCCATAAAATATGTTTCGCTGACATTGCATCTTTTTGATATAAATACCTGTAATATTTCGATTAACAAATTAATTAATAATTAACAATTCAAATAAACAGTTTAAAACTTAAAACTTGTATTTTTTCTATATTAAAAGTGAACCAGTCACTTATTTCGGGCACTGTATTTAATTTATCGAAAATTATTTATTTGAATGTTTTAATTTAGTACCTACAACAAATATTTTTAATTTCATATTATAGGCATTTTGAATACAAGATATTTTTTAATAAAAATTATTTAAAAACGAGGAAGAGTGTAGTAGAGTAGACTGTGTCAACTCTGGGATACCCGTATGATCGTAACATATACATTATATCATCCGGCTAATTACTTTTGGCAAAATTTCAAACATTCAGCTTTATTAGATGTAGAGTAATGCTCATATAAAAGAAGGAGTTGTATGGCAGCTACTCGAACCCTTTGCAGTAGACCAACAAAATTTTGCAGTAACCTTGGCCATTACACTAAACTATTTTTGGCAAAATTTCAGACACCCAGCTTTATTTGGTGTAGAGTAATCCTCATATAAAAGAAGGAGTTGTATCGCAGCTTCTCGAACTCTCAGCAGTAGACCAACTAAATTTTTCAGTAACTTTGGCCATTACACTAAACTATTTTTTGCAAAATTTCAGACACCCAGCTTCATCAGGTGTAGTGTAAAGCTCATATAAAAGAAGGAGTTGTATGGCAGGTACTCGAACCCTCTGCAGTAGACCAACCAAATTTTGCAGTTACTTTGGCCATTATACTAAACTACTTTTGGCAAAATTTCAGACACGCAGCTTCCATAGGTATATTGTAATGCTCATATAAAATTAGAAGTTGTATGGCAAGTACTCGAACCCGTAGACCAAAATGGCTGAATTTAAAACTCGATTCCGTTTTTTGCATAAAAACGAATTTGTGAAAATTTCATAATCC
Source organism: Dolichopus griseipennis (assembly GCA_963082915.1). NCBI lineage: Eukaryota > Metazoa > Arthropoda > Insecta > Diptera > Dolichopodidae > Dolichopus > Dolichopus griseipennis. The sequence continues at coordinate 109,508,647 of OY720441.1, forward strand.
TAGCTCCTTTACTTTTTAAGTTATCGTGATGACGGACGGACGGACAGACAGACGGACGGACGGACATACATAGCTAAATAGATTTATTTTTCGATTCTGATCCGATCCATACACTTGAGTCTATATCTATATCTATATAGTCATACGGGTATAAAAATATTATTTTTTAAAACATAATATTAGAAATATAAGAAAAACCAATAACAATATTTTCATACATTTTGTCAATATTTGTAAATTTTAAAAATCCGAGACACAGTAAATCGCGTTACTCGTATTTTGGCTACTCTCATGTAAATTTATGTTTCTACTTATTTCTAAATTTTTTGACAGAAATTATACGTCCCTTTTATGTAGGTTGGGACCTAAGGAACAAATAATTTTTTTTAAGAAGATAATTTTTTTTAGTTTTGCAAATATATTGTAGGTATTTTCAATTATTTTGAATATAAGTTTTAAATAAAATTAATTAAAAAAAATATTATTTTAAAATATTTTATTTTTAAAACTTAATCGTAGCAACATAAGAAAAAACAATTACAATATTTTTATACGCTTTGTCAATTTTTAAATTTTAAAACTCCGAGATACAGTACTTCGCGTATGCTTTCATGTAAATTTCTTTACATTCCTAACTACTTTTTTCAAAATTTTTGACAGTAATTGTACACCGTACGCATTGATTTGTGTTGATTCCCATGTAAAAATCAATTTTCTTCAAAAGAAATATTATTTTTTTTTTTGTTTTTGCAAACATATTTTAGGTATTTTTTAATAAATAAATATTTTACAAAAATATTATTTCAAATTGTTTATTTTTATCAAATCATTTAAATTACAAATTATTTTTTTAAGAAAGATTATTTATTTTTTTTTTTTCAATTTTTTGCAAATACAAATAATTTTTAATATCATTACTCACAAACGTAATGGCAACTACAAAATATATTTCAGAAGTCGGTTTTTTATTTTACAAAAAACTTAACAAAAAGCAACAACAATATACAATTTACAAAAAAATTTTTTTTAGCAAACAAAAACAATAACGATCATGATGGGACGGAAAATATTCGTCGTAATTAAGGAATGTCGTTTTAAAACAATGCTGTGAATTTTTAAAAAAATTGTATAAGAATATATTTCCGAAGTCGGTTTTTTATTTTACAAAAAACTTAACAAAAAGCAACAACAATACACAATTTACAAAAAAATTTTTTTTAGCAAACAAAAACAATAACGACCATGATGGGGCGGAAAATATTCGTCGTAATAAAAGAATGTCGTTTTAAAAGAATGCTGTGAATTTTTAAAAAATTAGTATAAAACTTGAAAATTGTAGAATGTGCTGATTCTAGAATAGACTCCTCGAACTCATTTGCTAGAATTTTATTTGATGTGTCAGCCTCAAGCTTATGTTTAGTGCTTTTTCTTCTATTGAAATTTTTTTTTGTATTTTTGATGCGTTATTAAAGTTTGTTTTTTATATTAAAAACTAAACAAATAACACTTAATTAATAGCCGAGCAACATAATTAGATATAATAAGTTTAAATAAAAGAAATATCAATGTAAAATAAAAAACTTACAATTTTAGGTAAAAATTAATTCTTTGGCAAAAAGTGTTAAGTTTATTATAAATAAAATTGAGCCAAGTTCGATATAAATGAAAACTACTGTATAAACCAAATGTGTTGCTTTCATTTCGAACAGAATTCATTTTATTTTCACTGGAATTTTAATTCTTGTTCACTTTTTAAGATAAACAAAAAATAAAACCACAACAAAAATTTAAAAAAAATTTAAATCTCGTTGTTCATTGAACATTTGAACTAAATAAAAAAAAGAAAGACATAAGTCGGCGCATATAATAGTTTGATTGAGCTGCGAGTTATAACCGAAAATGAATTAAATTTACACAAAAAGTCGGCGCATTACATTAGAGTCATAAGCCTCAACTTTTAACCGCGTGACCGTTAAATTCAAATTTACGTTAAATTAAAGTCAGGTTTTCACCTGAAAAAACGCAATATTCTAAAAAAAAAAATCATTATAATATGAAAACAAAAAAAAAACTTTCTTTTGGTTATTATTTCATTAAAATTGGTCAAATAGTTTACCCTGAAAAGGGTTGCTTATATTTGTATGGGAAAAAATAAGCCGATTAAATATTGTGTTATGTTTTTTTTGTGTAAGACTTAAATCGCACCAAAGTGAGTAAATTAAAATAAAATTGTACTTTTGTTTTATACAAAACAAAAATATTGACAGCCCACGATTAGTCTTACACAACGAACACATATCATAGAACTAATTTTTAATTTTATAAAAAGTCAAAATTTGGAATTTTTCTATTTGTATTTCAAAACATTCAAACAATCAAAGCAATTGTTGACTTTATTTTAGTTAAAAAACGAGGAAGAGTGTAGTAGAGTAGACTGTGTCAACTCTGGGATACCGTATGACCGTAATATATACATTATATCATCCGGTTAATTACTTTTGGCAAAATTTAAAACATACAGCTTTATTAGGTGTAGTGTAATGCTCATATAAAAGTAGGAGTTGTATGGCAGCTACTCGAACGCTCTGATGTTGACCAACCAAATTTTGCAGTAACTTTGGCCATTACACTAAACTATTTTTGTCAAAATTGCATACACCCAACTTTAATAGGTGTAGAGTAATGCTCATATAAAAGAAGGAGTTGTATGGCAGCTATTCGAACCCACTGCAGTAGACCAACTAAATTTCGCAGAAACTTTGGCCATAAAACTAAACTCTTTTGGCAAAATTTCAGACACGCAGCTGTAATAAGTACAGAGTAATGCTCTTATAAAAAAAGAAGTTGTATGGCAGCTACCCGAACCCATGGACCAAAATGGATGGATATAAATAGTGATGACGGCTATTGGAAAAAAACTAATTTGCAAAAATTTTAAGATCCTAGCTCCTTTAGTTTTTTAGTTATCATGCGGACCGTCGGACATACGCACGGATATAGCTAAATCGATTTATTTTTCGATTCTGATCCGATCCATACACTTGATTCTATATGTACCTCTCCCCCTCTGCGTCACAAACGTAATAGCAAACTTATTATACCCTTTGATCTATAGTCATCCGGGTATAATAAAACAAGTAAAGAAACAGTCAGTCAGTGCAACCGACTTAGAAATACCCTACACCAATTTGGTTCAAATTTAATGAGATATCCATCAGTTATTTTAAAACCCTAAAAGCTGTTATTAGTTTGATCGTAAGACTTAGCTAACCAAATTAACCTTATAATACTAAAATCATTTTCTAATTACACTATCTATTCAAAAATATTACAAATTCTTACTAATTTATCTATTTAAAAATATTAAAAAACAAAAAAACTTGAAATAAATGAAAATATATTTATTTCAATTCAATTACAAAAGTGAAAAAAATTTGAATTATTAAATTTTGTGATGAAAGTCTAATCAAAGCATAATATTTTTAATAAATAAAATTTTCAAAATTGAAATTATTTTAAATTGTTAGTTTATGTACCTATTAGAAAAGCTTATAAACTCAAAATATGCAATAAATGCATTTCTGAAATACAATTACAAATTTAGAACTTTTCATATAATTCATTTAAATATACAAAAACAATTTTACATAAATGCAGCAAGTGCTTTTGAATATAGCTTAAGTATCGTACACAATGTCTTAATTATATATCACCTATGGTAATAGGTAAATTCAATAAAATATATGATATAATAAAAATTAAAAACCAAATATTTTCTTAATAAACGATCAAATTTCTTTTATAAAATATTATACATAATATTATGTTTTATGCTAAAATTCTTAGCCTTTTAAAAATATAACAACTAAAGAAACAGTCAGTCGGTGCAACCGACTTAGAAATACCCTACACCTATTTGGTTCAAATTTAATGGGAAGTCCATTAGTCATTTTAAAACCACAAAAGCTGTTATTAGTTTGATCGTAAGACATAGCTAACCAAATTAATTTTATAATACTAAAAACATTATCTAATTACTTTTTCTACTCAAAAATATTACAAATTCTTACTAATTTATGGATTTCAAAATATTAAAAAACAAAAAAACTTGGATTAACTGAAAAATAAATGTATTTATTTTAATTCAATTACAAAAGTGAAAAAATTTTGTGATAAAAAGCTCAAAGCATAATATATTTTTAAATTTTTTAAAATTGCAATTATTTTAAATTGTCAGTTTATGTACGTATTAGAAAAGCTTATAAAGGCAAAATATGAAATAAATGTATTTCTAAAATATTATAGTAACCAGGCTGATGTTACAGTTAATACTAATGGAAAATCACAAGCAGATTTTAGCAATAAGGGCAAGCTGACGGCTAGAACTCAGCCTGAGGTAAGGAAGCCAGAAACAACTACAGTGCAATCTGATCAATTACCAAAAAGTGAAAACAAAGAAATTGACCTCGAAAGCACACCAAAAATTTAACAAGTAAACACAGCAGAAGAAATTAAATTAATATATGAAAAGTGGCAAAGTGAAAAAAGGAAAGGAAGAATTGGAAGAATTGATTTAGGAGAAGCAGTTCAAAAATTAAATCAACAAATTATAGAACTCCACAACAAAATTAGTTTGTTATCTAAAGACCAGAAGAATGAGATAAATGAATATTTCACAGATGAACAACAACTAGATAAAGAAATCAACCATAAAAAAGATCGAAAGAAAAGTAAAATGAAAAATTCACCTGAAATAATACAAGATAATAGTCCATTACAAGCAAAGAAAACAATAGAAACGAAGCAAGTAGACAAAGTAAATAACGAGGGTGAGGGCATAAATAAACCTGCACCTAAAGAAAAGAGAGAGCCATTACCACCTCCAATAACTGTTAGCAACGTAGAAAATTTCAACATATTCAGAACTATCATATTGAATATTACACAACATCAAGTTACTTTCAAAGCCATAGCAAAAATTATTTGAAAGAATGAAACTATTTCTTATAGAAACCAAAACATTCTATAGTATTCCTCAATGCACGAATTGTCAAAGATTAGGACATACGAAAAACTTTTGTCAAAGACAACCCAGATGTGTAAAATGTGCCGAAGATCATCACACTAGCAAGTGTAAAAAAAGTCCTGATACCAAACCTAAATGTACTCTATGTGGAAAAATTGGCCACCCGGCTAACTACAAGGGATGCGAAGTTTACCAAAAAGCTGCAAAAAACCAAGCACCAAAAAAGAGATCAGCAGTTCAAACTGTACAAACTAAACCGGCAGAGAAAGTGACTACTAATAAAACTTTTGCGCAGGCTATAAAAATAGTAGAGGATAAACCAAATGAACAAACACAAAATCCTACAACAGAGAATGAAACAACAATAAATGACCTTATGAAGTTAATAACAAAGTTCCAGTCTGAAGCTAAACAAAACTTCAGGCAGTTAGCAAGGCGTGTAAATGAAATACAGAAAAAAACATCAACGTCTTACCAGATTATAGAAAATAAAAATGACAGATAGTTCTTTACGAATGATATCATGGAACGCAAACGGCTTAAACCAAAGAGCTCGAGAACTAGAAGTGTTCCTTAACACAAATAATATAGACATAGCACTCTTTTCAGAGACGCATTTTACAAATAAAAACTACATACAAATTCAAAGGGGTAAGAGTTACTGGACCACACATCCAAGTGAACGTGCCCGAGGAGGAACTGCAGTTATTATTAAGAAAAACCTCTCACACTATCAACAAGATGACATAAGAGAAAATTATATACAAGCCACAATAATAACTGTGAACCATAATGATGCAGAATTAAACATTGCAGCAGCATATTGTCCACCATCTCACAAAACTGATAAAAACAGTATATGGAAATCTTTAAGCACCTGGGATCACGATTTATTATTGCCGGTGACTTTAACGTGAAGTATACAGCATGGAGTTCTCGGCTAATTACACCTAAAAAGGGCAATGAACTCTTAAATGCTATTAAGTTAGCATCTTGTGAATACCACTCATCCAACAGTCCAACATACTGGCCAACAGATTCCAATAAAATACCAGATGTGCTTGATTTTTATATAACGAAAGGTATAATGTCAAGTTATATTAAAGTAGAAGGAATGGCAGATTTGTCATCAGATCATACTCCAGTTTTAATGGATATAAGCTCAAAAGTCATCAAAAAGCAGAGGAAACAAACTTTGACTAATAAGCACACTGACTGGGATCTATTTAGAGAAAATCTGGAAAAATTCTCAAATGAATCTCAAAATAAGAATCAAAACAATTGATGATTTGGAATCACAGGCACAGAGATTTATTAACAACATACAAGATGCTGCCAAAATTGCAACTCCTGTTCCTGTAGAAACTGCTGCGAAAAGTATTTGTTATCCTCTTGAAATTAGGGAACTAATAAAGGAGAGACGTCGAACGAGAAGAGTTTGTCATAGATCCAGACATGCTGCTGACAAAACAATATTTAATAGCACCAGTAACAAATTAAATAGATTAATCAAAAATTATAAGCAAAGTGATATTGATAATTTTCTTGTAAATCTAAGTCCTAAAGCTGATAAAAATTACTCTTTATGGAAAGCAACACGATGTTTTAAAAGACCGGATGCGCATGTACCACCTATAAAAGTTCTACGAGGAACATGGGTGAGACGCGATGATGAAAAGGCAGAGTTATTCGCTCAACACTTGACTTCCGTATTTAAACCTTATGATATGCAATCAAACATCAATACAACAAATATGTTTCTTGCTGAAAAAACTTTAAAAACAATTACACTACTTGAAATTGCAGAAGAAATAGACACAAATATAAATCCAAAAAAAGGTCCTGGAATTGATGAAATTTCACCTGGTCTTCTTAGAGAATTACCACGAAAGGGTATTGTTTTGATGACAGATTGTTTAACGCCTGCTTTAGATTCAAACATGTACCATTATGTTTCAAGGTAGCCCAAATCATTATGCTGAAAAAACCAGATAAACCGCCGAATGAGATTTCATCATATCGCCCAATATCTTTGTTACCAGCAATATCAAAATTGTTTGAAAAATTAGTACTGAAACGTATAAGACCATTGATTAACATACCAGATTTTCAATTTGGGTTTAGAAAGAAACATTCCATCATTGACCAAATACACAGAATAACTTCAGTAATTGAACAGGCTTTTGAAGAAAAGAAATATTGTCCATCCGTTTTTATTGACGTATCACAAGCATTTGATAAAGTCTGGCATGAGGGTCTCATTTATAAATTAAGTAAATTATTACCGAATAACCTTTGCCAACTCCTCAAATCATATATATCTGAGCGTAAATTTAGAGTAGCACATGAAGAAGCTCGTTCTGACTTTTATCCAATACTAGCAGGTGTACCACAAGGAAGCGTCCTAGGACCATTTTTGTACCTAATTTGTACCGCAGATATACCTACGTCAAGCGTAGGTATATCTGCGTAGGTTTGCCGATGATACAGTGATAATGGCAGTCAGTGAAACACAACAAGATGCAACAGGAAAACTTCAACGTGCTTTAAATAAAATAACCAAATGGACAAATGATTGGAAGATTAAACTTAATGAACAAAAATCGGTACAAGTAGCATACACATTAAAAAAGAAAAGCTATCAATATTGCACTTATTTAAATGTCATTTAAATACCACAAGAAAAATCAGCAAAATATTTGGGGTTACATCTAAATGAACGGTTAAACTGGAAACATCACGTTAAACAAAAAGCACTACAAATTAACTTAAAACTACGTGAAATGTGGTGGATTATAGGCAAACATTCTAAACTCAAACTTTCATCCAAAAGACTCATTTATTTGTCAATAATTAAGCCTATATGGACATATGGTATCCAGATGTGGGGATGTACAAAATCATCAAATAGAGCAATTATTTAGCGTAGTCAAAATAAATTTCTTCGTACGATTACCAACGCGTATCGTTATGTAACCAATGAAGAAAATCATAATGACCTTAACATAAAGTTAATCGAAGATGTAATAGGTGAATATGCCACAAAACATCAAAACCGACTTTCGCAGCGTGTTAACATAGAAGTTTTACAACTGATGAACAACCGCAACAACACAAGACGATTAAAAAGATTAAAACCATATAATCTAATTAAAAAAATAAATACATGTAATGTACTGTAATGTAATTGTAGAAGTAGTATAGAGAATAGGATATTGATTCTGTAAACTTACACAAGTTTTGCTGAGTAATTCTAAGTACATTGTTAAAAATAGTAATAATTTATATAATATTTTATAAGATTTACTAACCATATCTAGAAAGGAATGTTTAATAAAAAAAAAAAAAAAAAATATAATTAATTTAAATATAACAATAAATTTTACATAAATGCAGCAAGTACCTTTTATTAATTTCGATGATAAGCTTTTAAACTATGGGGGGTCTAAGAGGGGTACTGAACCACAACTCCAATTGATCCCAAATTAGGGGGGCAGGAAAGAAGTAGTAAAAAATACCCTTGTGCCAAATTTGAAGCTTCTACACTTTGCAAGTTGCTATCTTTAATAATTTTCAAGATATTCTTTAAGGTCTTCGGAAATGTGTGGCTGGTCTCCGACCCACTACTCCAATGGGGCCCAAATTTCAAGGACACTAAGGAAATAGGAAGGGACACCCTGATACTAAATTTGGAAGTTCTATCTTCATTGGTTTCGGAATTATGCTCATTTTGCGTAAATTCGATCAAAAATTTCTAGGTTCCGAAAGCATGATCCAACCGTACGCAATCCCCGCCGTAGTTTCATTACTAGTAACCTACATCGCAATAGTTGTTGAGTTATCCTTATCTTTTTTATATGTTCCTTGGCCCTTAGAACAAATAAAAAGTCCAGAATCCAAACCCATGGGGCGATTTCGCCCATATTCAATGCCCGCCGTACTTTAAGTCCTAGTAACCTACAGTTAAAATTTCATCAAGATAGCTCAACTATTTTTTGAGTTATCGTGCCTACAGACGGACGGACGTGGCTATATCGGATCAGGAGGTCACGCTGATTACAAATATATTTACTTTTCCATATCTAGTTCGCTTCCTTTAGGTGGTTACAAACAACATACCAAAGTATATAATATACCCCTTTACCTATTCTAAGGTGTAGGGTATAAAAAAAATCAATTTTTACTCGATAAGTCGAGTTTATGTATATGAAGCAGTTCCAAAATTTGACGTTTTTTAAAATGACTAACAAATTATACGATGATATATTTTTCTTTTGTAAGACTAAAATTGTACCAAATGTGAGTAAATTTAAATAAAATTACACTTTTGTCTACACTCATAATTTAAATTAATCGTTTTGGTTTTCTTATCTGTTTGCCACTATTTCTTTAAAAATCGGTTGGTATTTTGTTTAAATGTGTAGGTATGTACACTTTCAATATTGAATTTTATATTCTTCTTTTTCTAAAATTTTCTGTTAAGAAAAAAGAAAAAATACAATTTTCAATTTGCAAATTTTATTGAAAATTGAGTAAATTTCAATCGAAGAACACGTGAACATAAAATGAATTTTTTTTTGAATTATAAAAAATAATTACTAGCTGATTAATTAACATTTTATTTTAATATTTAGTTAATTATGTTAGCAGTTGTTTCCGTAAAATTCTAAAGCAGTACAATTAATAAAATAATAATTAAAAGCGAACAAATTTTTTTCAATTTTACATTCTTTGTAATAAAACAATATATTCTATGCAAAAAAAAAAATATAAAATGAGTGTAATTTGCATTGAGAAAAGCTGTAAAAAATAAGTATTTATAAAAAATAGTGAGAATTTTTTTTTTATGTTCATTTGGATGTAGCGGTGCAATTCACACTCGATGCTCAAAATTAACGTGCTTTAAATTCAAATAAGAACTTAAAATACTCTTGTAATGAATGTTGTGAGAAAGGAATAAATAGCATAAATAAAGAAGTGATGAAAAAAATCAAGGGTTTTTAAAAAAGCACATTTTCATAATAATATAGTGTTTCATACTGAGTATTTTAATAATAATAATGATATAATAATGATATGAAGCTTCAATAATAGTAATATAATGTTGAAGCTTCAACGTTAACGTTTAATTTAGGAAATATATACGTTGGTTACTAAGTTACTACTTACTGATAAAAACGGTAATTTTTTTAATTTTTAAGTTTTTTTTTAATTTTTAAGCCCTTCTATGGGGAAGGTTGCCCAATTTTTTAAGGATCTAATCCTCACTACTCCCCTTCCCCCAGCTTTTTTAGGTTCAAGGAATTAAATTGTGAATTCTAGCAAAATTTGGAATTTTATTTAGAATTTTACTATATAAGCAAAAATGGTTAAAACTGACAGAGACTTTCTTCAATTTAAAGAACCGCTTTTATATTTAAGAAAATCTTTTAACATATGTTAAATTATAGTGTTGGACCTTAAAATTTTGTATATTAACAAAAAAAAATTTGAACAGGTATTCAAGTTACAGGTGTTTAAAAATAGCAAACTTTCAATTTTCGAGCTCTTATAGCTGCTGAACAGGGGACGTGACAAAAATATTTTGTTAACGGACTCCTACTAATTTCTGAAGGCCTAAATTCTCCCAAAATTTCAAGACCCCAGCTGGAACCGTTTAGAAGATATGTGGGGCCAAAAATTTTACAAAAATTGAGTTTTGCATAATGGTAAATTTTAGTACTGTATGGCAACTCTGTACATTTTAGTGATATATTTTTGTAAAAATCACAAAAAAAAAATTTGAACAGGTATTTAAGTTACAGGTGTTTAAAAATAGCTAAATTTCAATTTTTGGGCCCTTATAGCTGCAAAACAGGATCTAAGGATCTAACTACTCCCAAAATTTTAAGACCATAGCTTGGCTCGTATAAAAGATATGTGTAGCCAAAAATTTTGCAAAAATTGAGTTTTGCATAATGGTAAATTTTAGTACCGTATGGCAACCCTAAACATTTGGCTTTTAAAAATTTATAAAGTTTATAAAACCAGCTATCTATTGCCGTTTTCAGATTGAAAATACACCTAATAGAACTCTTGTTATAACAATTTGAATATAGGGCTTTTCCCAACTTTCGGGGCTGCAGCTCCATAAGGGGTGGGGCTACAGAAAAAAATTCTTCTACGAAATAATTTTTTTTGTAATACCTACTCGTAGTTAAAATTTATTTTCTCTATTTCAAACGATGTAAATGTTTTTGTAAACATACGGACAGACAGACAGACAGACGGACGGACGGACAGAGTGAAACTATATAGGCACATTTTTACAAAATTTTTTGAAAATGTGCTAAAAATTGAGTGATTTGGAAGAAGCATTAAATAAATTGAGTGAAATTGACGTAAAACAAGCAATTAAAAAATATGATAGAAAATGTTGATAATTTAGAAAAAAATATTAGTCTTATATCAAGTGAATTAAAGAAAAATAATAATGAAATAATGAATAAAAAAACCTATTTCTATTTCTTATGCTGATAAGTTAAAAGTACCACTTATTATTAAACCAAAAGAAAATAATCAAGACAGTGCGAAAACCATTAAAGAAATAAAAAATAAAAGAAATCCAACCGAGTTGTCTGTAAAAGTTAACAATATTTATCAATAAATTGTGAAGTATCAGCTAGTAGCAAAGTATCAGCTGAAAAAATCAAAACTAATATAGAAAATAAGTTTGGTAAAAATTATGAGATTCAGTTTCCTCAACTTAATAATCCAAAAATTTTGGTTATTGGAATAAATGAAGAATTAAATAATAGTGAAGTAGAAAATGCAATTAAAGCGCAATAAAATTTTGAAATAAAGATTTTAAAGTGTCATAAAGTGTATGAATCGAAAACATATAAAAATGTATTTACTGCTATAGTTGAAGTAGATGGTGATGCTTTTAAAAAAATTCTTGAGCATGGTAGAATCAATATTATGTGGAATCGTTGCAAAGCCGTTGAAATGATAAATGTTTTAAGATGTTATAAGTGCTTCGGGTACAATCATAAAGCGTATAAGTGTACCATAGGTTCTTGTTGTTATAAATGGGCATTTAGCAAAAGAATGTACCAAAAATTCAATTGAGTGTTTAAATTGCTGTAGAGCAAAAAAAGATTAAAATTTAACCGATATTAATGTTAATCATGATACTAAAAGTTTTGATTGTCCTATATATAAAAAAAAACTAGTTATTGAAAAACCAAAAATAATATATTAGCAATTAAAAAAGATTCAGTGTGTTTACAATATATGAATATTCAGGGTGTTATCAATAATTTTAATGAATTAGGGTCAGTAATTTTAAATAAAGAATTTGAATTTATTATTTTAAGTGAAACACATTTAACAAATGAAGATGAAAATGAATTAATAGAATTAGAGAATTTTAAAGTAATGAGAATGAATACCACAACGCGGCATACAGGTGGTGTCTTAATTTACATAAAAAACAAGTAAAGAAACAGTCAGTCGGTGCAACCGACTTAGAAATACCCTACACCTATTTGGTTCAAATTTAAGGACATATCCATAAATCATTTTAACACCATAGAAGCTGTTATTAATTTGATCGTAAGACATAGCTAACCAAATTAACTGTATAATACTAAAAACATTTTCTAATTACCCTATCTATTAAAAAATACTACAAATTCTTACTAATTTATCTATTTAAAAATATTAAAAAACAAACAAACTTGAAATAAATGAAAATATATTTATTCCAATTCAATTACAAAATGAAAAAATTCTAATTATTAAATTTTGTGATAAAAAGATAATCAAAGTATAATATATTTAATAATCCAAATTTTTAAAAATTGCAATTATTTTAAATGGTTAGTTTATATACCTAATAGAAAAGCTTATAAACGCAAAATATGCAATAAATGTATTTCTAAAATACAATTAAAAATTTACACCTTTTCATATAATTCATTTAAATATAAAAATAAATTTTACATAAATGCAGCAGTACCTTTGAACATAGCTGAACCACTACAATTAAGTCTAGATTTCGGAGACACATAGGACATAGGAAATATATTCTTTGGCTTCAACTCGACCACAACCAATTCCCATGGTACTTTCATTACTAGTAACCTACTGTTAAATTTCATCAAAATACCGGCATTATTTTTTGAGTTATGGTGTTTGTAAGATATATTTTTTTTAGTCCTTGAACTTTTCAAGGGTTCCAGGACCCGAAATTATGGTACGATTTCGCCCATATGCAGTCCCGTCATACTTTCAATACTAGTTAACCCTTGTACACAATTGGAACGCTCTATCTCAATTTTAAGTTACTAGTTTTATTAATTTCGATGATAAGCTTTTACACATTGGGGGGTCTAAGAGAGGTTCTGAACCACCACTCCAATTGATCCCAAATTAGGGGGGCACGCAAGAAATAGTAAAGAACACCCTTGTGGCAAATTGGAAGCTTCTACATTTGTTTCAAGTTACTATCTTTATTAATTTCGAAAATATGCTTTAAGGGCCTAAGAACTGAGTGGCTGGTCCCCGATCCACTACTCCAATGGGGCCCAAATTTCAAAGACACTTACAAAATAGGAAGGGACACCCTGATACCAAATTTGGAGGTTCTATCTTCATTGGTTTCGGAATTATGCTCGTTTGGCCTAAATTCGATCAAAAAGTTCTAAGTTCCGAACCCATTGTCCAATCCTCACCGTACGTAATCACCGCCGTAGTTTCGCTGCCAATAACCTACAGCACAAATTTCATGAAGATAGCCTCATTAGTTGTTGAGTTATCGTGATTTTTTATATATGTTCCTTAGCCCTGACATCGATTAAAAGGTCCGGAATCCGAACCGTTGGGCTGATTTCGCCCTTATATAGTCCGCGCTGTACTTATAGTACTAGTTAACCCTTGTACACAATTTGAACGGTCTATCCTAATTTTAAGTTACTAGTTTTATTAATTTCGATGATAAGCTTTTACACATTGGGGGGTCTAAGAGAGGTTCTGAACCACCACTCCAATTGATCCCAAATTAGGGGAACACGCAAGAGATAGTAAAGAACACCCTTGTGGCAAATTGGAAGCTTCTACATTTTTTCAGGTTGTTATCTTTATTAATTTTAAAGATATGTTTTAAGGTCTTCGGAAATGTGTGGCTGGTCCCCGACCCACTACTCCAATGGGACCCAAATTCACAAGACACTTAAGAAATAGGAAGGGACACCCTGATACTAAATTTGGAGGTTCTATCTTCATTGGTTTCGGAATTATGCTCGTTTGGCCTAAATTCGATCAAAAAGTTCTAGGTTCCGAACCCATGGTCCAATCCCGACCTTACGCAATTCCCGAAGTAGTTTCATTACTAGTAACCTACAGCACAAATTTGATGAAGATAGCGTCATTAGTTGTTGAGTTATCGTGATTTTTTATATTTGTTCGTTAGCCCTGAAACCGATTAAAAGGTCCAGAATCCAAACCCATGGGCCGATTTCGCCCATATGCAATCCCCGCCGTACTTTCAGTCCTAGTAACCTACAGTTAAAATTTCATCAAGATAGCTCCATTATTTTTTGAGTTATCGTGCCTACGGACGGACGGACGGACGGACATGGCTATATCGACTAAGGCGGTCACGCTGATCACAAATATATATACTTTTCCATATTTAGCTCGCTTCCTTTAGGTGGTTACAAACACCATACCAAAGTTAATATACCCCTTTACCTATTCTATAGGTGTAGGGTATAATAATTGGTCTTATGATATAGTTAAGAGACACGCTATTGGTGTTAAATTTTGGTGGCTTGTGATCAAAGGTTACAAATTTAATTGTGTTATCCACTTAGCAGTATTAAAGAGAGCTCCAAGCTACTTAAGTGCAAATGATGAATTTTATACGCATTCCAATTCATATGTAGCTGAACTAACTGAATTAAATCTTAAAAAATCTTATAAAGTGATAGTTGTAGGTGATTTCAATGTTAATAGGTTAGTAGCCAATTGTTCAAAAAATAAATTAGCAGAAATCATTCATGATAGTGGTTTAAAACATTAATTGATATTAATGCAAATATAAACTTAAATAGTGATATAAGAGAAATAAAATACTTAAAATATAATAAAAATAAATTTAGGAGAAAAATAATCAGTAGTGATCTAATGACAACCTATTTTGCAGATATTAATAGAAAAGTTGAAATATTTATTAATAATTTAAAGAATTATAAAGCAAATGAATTGACTGTAAAAAAAAGACTTAAAAATATAAATTGTGAATGGTTTTCGCAAGAACTTGAAATAATGAAAAGTGAGAAAATAACGCAATACAGAATCGCAATATATAGTAATAATCATAATGAATGGTATAAGTATAAAATATTAAGAAATAAATATTAAAATAAACTTAACAGTGCTAAATCTAAACTAATATCAAACAAAATTGACTTTGCTGAAGATTCAAAGTCAATATGGAAAGCAATTAAGAAACTTGTTTTAAAGAAACCAAATTAGAGAGATAATATTAATTGATAATGTGGTATATAAAAATAATTTAGAAATCGCTAATAAATTTAATAAATATTTTGTAGACAGTGTAGAAGAAGTGAATAAATCCATGTAAGACAATATAAAAATAATATAAACATTGTAAACACACAATTTAATTTTAAGCAATTGACAATTCATGATCTAAAATTAGTTTTAAAAACATTAAACAAAAAAAAGGATATGGACTTGTGTAATAAGTTATTAAAATGATTAGTGATTCATTTAACTTAATTGGTGAAAGATTCTTAGCTATTATAAACGATTCACTTACATCTGGAATTTTTCCTAATTGTTTTAAGGAGTCGGTGGTAGTGCCTATTGAAAAAGTAAAAAACACTATTAATTGTACCGAGTTCCATCCGATCAATATGAGCCTTATATTAGCAAAAATTCTAGAAAAAGCTGTGTATAATCAAATTAATGATTACTTTGAAATTAACAATTTGATATCACAGCATCAATCAGGTTTCAGAAAAACACATAGTTGCGAATCATTACTGAATTTAGTTCTGACTAATTGGAAAATCGCAGTTGATGATAATAAAATTGTTGTAGATGTCTTTCTGGATTTAAGACGATAATTTTAAACTATAGACCGTAATATTTTATTGCATAAATTAAATGTATATGGTTTTCGTGCAAATGAAATGAAATGGTTGCAATCTTATTTAAAAGATCGTAGGCAAAGAACAAAAGTAAATAATGTAGTATCTGATGTAATCAACGTATCATTAGGAGTTCCACAGGGTACTATATTGGGAGTTCTACTTTTTTTAATATACATAAATGATATGGAAAAAGTTGTGAAATTTGGAAATTTGGCGTTATTTGCAGATGATGCTTTATTATATGTCGTTGGTAATAATGTTGAAGAATGTAAAAAAAAAAATTAATGATGATTTAGAAAATTTAAATGAATGGTTTATAATAAACAAATTGAAATTGAATATTGATAAAACGAAATGTATGGTAGTTAATAGTCTTTTAAGTAGTGAAATTAAAATTGATAATATAGTAATTGAGGTAATTAATGAAATTAAGGATTTAGGTGTAGTTATTGATAGTAAATTAAGTTTCAAATCACATTTAGATAGAAAAATTAGGAAAAATTTGTCAACTTTAAGTGCAATTAAACTATTTAATGTTATGATAAAACCGCATTTTGAATACTGTTCGTCAATACTTTTCATGTTTAATTCTGAAATGATGAATAGATTGCAAAAATTGCAAAATAGGGGAATGCGTATAATTTTACAATTTAAGAGATTTACTTCAAAAAGATTTATGTTAAGTACATTGAAATGGTTGAGTGTGTCCCAAAGAATCAAAATGAATGTATTGACAATAGTATTCAAAATAAAAAATAAGATGATGCCGAATTATCTCACAAACAGATTAGTCTATGTACAGAATGCACAAAATTATTATTTAAGAAATTTTTTGGATTTTAGATTAAATTTTTTTAGGAAGAGTAAAACTCAAAATATTTTATTATATAACGGATTAAAACTATACAATGAACTACCATCTAGTTTAAAAATTGAAAAAAATTTAAGAATATTTAAAAGAAAATTAAGTGCGTATGTTAAAGATACTTTTGTTTGAAAAAATAAGGTAAATATTTTTTATAATTATTATGAATTGTATATAATAGTAAAAAAAATACTAAATAAATAAATGAATAAAAATAAAAAATGATTTTCTTCCAACAAAATTTTAAACCTTCAAAATGATCTTTCAACTTGCACATGCACGATCCAACTTCGGAAGTACGCGTACCAAGTTGAAAACATCGTGTATGTGATGGATAACAAAAAAAGAGGTCCATTGTGTATGGGGTGCATAATAATAAATTTAACGGTATGAGTATTGCCATCATTATTTACTGTGTGAAGCATATTTATAACAATTTTGATGTGCTATTGCTATTTTATTTTTTTACATGTTGGCAAGGTCTCGCCAACACCTGTGTATTATATACATGTTGTATTATATAACACAGTCTACTCTAATACACTCTTCCTTATTTTTTTATATAATAAATCCTTAAATAAATATATTTTAACATTGTTATAATTTTTAATGACACTTTGCATATACATTTTTATATTAAAACACAGGCGCATTTAATTTTCACACCGCGTTTATCTACCGGCGCCTTTACACTTATTCCATGCAAATTTGAAATTTAATCGCATTTAATATTTTCTATACTGTTATTAATTATACCCGTATGACTATTAAGTCAAAGGGTATAAAAAATTTGCATTACGTTTGTGACGCACGAGAAATATAAGGGGTAGATATAGACTCAAGTGTATGGATCGGATCAGAATCGGAAAATAAATCGATTAAGCTATGTTTGTTCGTCCGTCCGCACGATAACTCAAAAACTAAAGGAGCTAGGATCTTGAAATTTTCGCAAATTTGTTTTTTTGCAATAGCCGTCATCGCTATTTAAATCCAGCCATTTTAGTTCATGGGTTTGGGTCTGCTGCATTGAGTTCGAGTAGCTGCCATACAACTTCTTATTTTATATGAGCGTTACTCTATACCTGTTAAAGCTGCGTGTCTGAAATTTTGCGAAAAATCGTTTAGTGTAATGGCCAAAGTTAGAGAAAACCTTGATTTCAGCTCAAAACATAAAAGTAATCTTAATATAATATACCTTAACATCCAGAGTTTACTAAATAAACAATAAAACAAGAAGATCTCAAAAGTTTAGCTTTATAATTTGTATTTATTTTAATTTTAAATTTTGGATCACAAAAGATCTAGACAGATTTATTTTTGTTTTAACTATTTATTTTTTTTTTTTAATCTCTAAAAAATACATTTAATCAGCGGTGTGGTGTTTTTCGTTGTTTATTTCAAATATTAATAATATAAAAATATATAAAAAGATGAGTCGTAAGTTGAAATATTTTAAATTTGATATACATATACTAATTTTTATACCCGTGCATACATATATGACATCGGGTATATTAAAATTGCTCCTCCGTTTGTAACGCATCGATCTAGACGAGCTAGATATAGTGTCAAGGGTACGTATCGGCTCAGAATCGAAAAATGAGTCGATCTAGCTATGTGTGTCTGTCCGTCCGTCCGTAAGTAAATGGCTTATTGATATTGATAGATATAATCATTATGAATATGATGATTGTTATCTATCATAATGATCATTATATGAATATGATTATGATGCTTATTTTGCTTAGGTTTAATAATATATTGCTGAATTAAAAATTAATTATAAGAGATAGAATTGAAAAATTAGAGCTAGAGTTTTGAAATTCACACAAAACATTTTTTGGACATTTTTGATGTTCCCTATTCTTTTTGGTTAAACCCAGACCAAAGCTTCCTGGTGCTGCCACACAACTTATTTAAACCAATATGAATTTCTTCAAAAGTAATTATACCAGGAAGATGAAAATTACACACTATAGTTTTATAATGAACCAAGAACTTATATGAAGTTTCAAAATCTTACGACTTCTTTTTCGGGGGGCTGCCATACAACTTCTTTGCACCAATATGAATTTCTTTGAAACTGATTACACTACGGGGATGAAAATTACACACTGTTAGTTATATAATGAATCGAGCACTTATATGAAGTTTCAAAATGTTACGGCCCCATTTTCGGGGAGCTGCTATACAACTTCTTTGCACCAATATGAATTTTTTGGAAACTGATTATACTACGAGGATAAAAATTACATACTGTTAGTTATATAATGAATCTAGCACTTATATCGAATTTCAAAATGTTACGGCCCCGTTTTCGGGCAGCTGCCATACAAAGTTGTCAATTCGATAACTGTGAATCTAATGAAGCTACGAGGTTAAAATCAAATAACGGTTAGTGGGTATGCACGGGTATCTAAAAGTTGACAAGGGCAACTATAATCTTCCTCGTTTTTAATATTTTTAAAAAAGTACAATATCTTAATTGCTATGATTTATTTTTTAAAAACGATAGCCGATCAAACTACTTATACACAAATATGTTAGCGAGACTTAGTTATTTCACATCACAATTCATTTTCATACAATGTAATTCGATCATCAATTGTATTCATAGAAGAGCAACAGATATGTATTTGAAATAGAATATAGAGGCAAATATAAAACAAAAATTAATATGAATTGAATTTTTTTTTATTTTGGTTAAAATTGTAATACGAAAGCAGGTATGATATCCAGAAAAATTTTAAAGTAATGAGAAGATTAAGTTTTTAGTTTCTCACTAATCAAATTAGTAACGCGTTCGAAAATAAATTTTTAAAAACCTGAATTTTTATTTTTTTAGCAATATTTATATAAAACGTAATTTAAATATTTGTCGAAATATTAAAAAATTTACTAAAGTGACTCGGTATTACAAAGTACTTCTAAATGCCTATATTAGGTATCTAATACTAGAAGAGATCAAATACTTTAGCAAAAATGCCTAAGAAAACCTGTACAGGGGTGCACAGGGGTCCTACTAATTTATTTTTTTTTTTTTTTTTATTTATTTATTTAATTTCTCTAAAAGAGCCTTTGGGCTCGTACAGAGTTCCTATATGTTTTCTTATAATATAATAGTTAATTTGATTTAATTTAATTTAGTTTAAGTGCAATTTTCAATAATTTAATTAATTTAAATGGTATAACAAAAAATATATATGTATATATGTAATATGCTAATATTTACTTTGTAAAATGGCAATGGCTACATTAGATGAGAACTTTACGCTTATAGATAATCAAGTTATTTAGAATGTATAATTTTAATATTTACTTATGTACAAGTTTTTACAATATTTTTTAAATGGATGATAATTTAAGGTCTTAATGTTATTTGGTATACTGTTATATTGTTTTACACTGCTATTAAATATTGGCTCCAGTCCCTGCAAGTTGTTGCTGGCAACTGTCCTAATGTGGTGAGCACTGCGGGTGTTGTATTCATGAACTTCGTTATTGGTTGTTACTTCAGTGTTAGACTTGATGTTGTTTGTGTTCATGTTATAGATGTGTAGTGTTTGTGTATAACGAATTAGGTCTTCAATTTTAAAGATTTCATATTCTTTATGCATTGAATTTGTTGAAGTACGAATTGGCAAGTTGTAGAGATTTTTTATGGTCCTATTTTGGATTTTTTGAAGATTATTTATATTGTTATAGAATGTATTTCCCCATACTCCTATACCATAGGAAATTATGCTATGGAAAAGACTATAGTATACTGATTTTTTTAAACAATGTGGGAGTCTTCTTCCTAGTTTTTTCCCTAGTAATCCGGCTACCCTGCGAAGTTTAGGTAACAAATCATTAACTTGTGGGTTCCACTTTAAATCTTCGTCAAGTGTAACACCTAGGTATTTATATTTGCTAACTCTTTGAATTGTGTTATTATTATACTTAACATTAAAGTTGACGCTTTTTGATTTAAATAGCATTAGTTTTGTTTTATTTACGTTAACTGTGAGTTTATGTTTTGACATCCACGCATGTATCAGTGACATGTCATTATTCATTGTTTTTTCCAGTTCACATAAATTATTTTCGTCGTACACTAATATTAGGTCGTCAGCAAATAAAAATTTACCACAGTTCAATTGCAAATTTGCTATACTACTAATGTAGCAGCAGAAGAGTGAAGGACCCAATGAACTGCCTTATACAACTCCATATTCGATGTTTTGCTTTTTACTTTTAATCTCGTCCAATTCGACATATTGGTATCTGTTTTTGAAGTAATTTTCAAACCATTTGTGTTCACTGCCCATTATCCCATGTTCATATAAGATTTTTAGTAGTGTTTTCCTATCTACTGTGTCGAATGCCTTTGCTAGATCAAAAAATATGACACCAACTTTTTTATCTTTACTAACATTAGTTTGGATGCGTGTGACAACATCAAATAGCGCTGCACTCGTATTCGATTTCTTAGAAAAACCGTATTGTGATTTGCAGAGTAGCTGGTTGTGTTGCAGATACTCAATTAATTGTTCGTTAATATGTGTCTCAAGTATTTTACTGAAAATTGAAGGAATAGATATGGGTCTAAAGTTGTTAAAGTTCAATCTATCTCCACAATTTTTATAAATTGGAATTACTCTAGCAATTTTCAGATTGTCTGGAACTTTACTTTCCGCTATTGATTTATTTATTAATAAAGTTATTGATTCAGCCAGTTCATATTTGCATGTTTTAATTATTTCTGTGCTAATTCCGTCTGCGTCGACGCTTTTTGATAATTTCATTTTCTCTATAATGTTTATTGTTTGGTTTAAATCAATTTTATTAAACGTTAATCTTTTATCAGTTCTTACACTTGGATAATAAATTGGATCATAGTTTGCTGTCATATTTTTGCCAATGTTACAATAAAATTTGATTAACTTGTCTATTTCGTTTTTTTTATCATTTGTAGAAAGATTTCTATTTTTGAAAAGATCGTTTTGGTTTTTCGCTATTGTGTTATCTGTGGCAATGTTTTTAACAAAATTCCATATTTTTTTCGGATCGTTACCACATTCATAAAATTTTTTCTTATCGTATTCCCTTTGTTTTCTTCTTTTTAAAGAAGTGAATTTATTTAGCCAAAATTTATATTTTTCTTTGAAGTATATGTCATCATAATTTAGGCAATGCTTTCTGTGCCAGAAGTTTTTTAATTTTTATAAGTTTTTACATTCTTTATCAAACCATGGCATACCGAATTTTCGTTTTTTCTCTTTGACAGTTTTTTCTTTGGTTGATAGTTTTATAAAATTTTGAAGATTTTTTGTAAGATTTTCGCTAATTGTACTGGCAGTACTTTCTGTTGGATTATCGGTAATGTAGTTTTTTATTTGACATTTCAGTTGGTTAATATTTACTTTTTTGACAGTGTGTTTATTTTTTAATATTTTGTCAATTTTTTGTTTATTTATTTCTACAAATAAGAGGTGATGATCTGTAAAATCTGTTTTAATATGATTAATATTTATATTTTGTTTTAGGTCATTGCAGAGTACATGATCAATGCAGCTACTCGAGGCAGGTCTGGTGATGTTTGAATTTCAGAAATAAAAGCCGTAGCTTTCCATAATATTTTTGTAATCGTTTATTGTATTTGTGTTATTGAGAATATTAAAATTAAAATCACCCAAGATAATAGTGTTTTTGTTTGCAACCATATCTAAATGTGATTCTAATAATTTTAAGAATGTGTTTATTGAGTCTCTACTATTATTTGGTGATCTATAAATTGTTGATACGAAAAAATGTTGTGTTTTTTTTTTAATTTGAATTGTGATTATATTATTAAAGTTATCAGTATATGATTTGTGTAATTCGTAGCTTAAACAATTGTGGATGAGGAAACAGACACCCCCACCACGTCGGTTGTTGCCACATGACAACAATTTAGAGTAGTTGGGAATATTGACCAAGTCAATTTCGTCATCTTTAATCCAAGTTTCGGCAATGGCTATTATATGAATAATGTTTTTTACAGTGTCAAGAATATAATTTATATCATCCATTTTATGTCTTAAGCTTCGTACATTGAGATATAGAATTTTTAGCGTAATATCATTTTCGAACTTGAGATTTTTAATACAATTTATGTGTCTTGTTGTGGTGTTAATTGGTGAAGTATTGTAATCTATTTCGTTATTAATCGACATTTAAGTTTAGAAGATTATTTTCTTGTAATATTTGGTATGTTTTTCCTGTGTCAGTTTTCTTTACAAATACTTTACCGCCCTTTACCCACGCATATTTTATTTTTTTAGCTCTTTTTAAATCCCTTGATTTTTTGAAAAGCAAGCTGAAATATGGAGTAAGCCGTTCATTAATGAAAGCTTTGTTTGGATTTTTATTTTCAGATGACGTAGAGAATATTTTGCAACAATTTATTTCTTTGTTTTTTTTTGCGCTCAAAATTTTGTCTTTAATTATTTGAGTAGTAAATTTTATTATTAATTTTTTTTGCTCACCTGAATTCTTTTTCTTGTTTTCATTTAAGTAAGCTTCTTTTATATCGATTTGTTGTAGTTCAACTCCAATTTCACTGGCAATTTTTGTAGCTATAGTTATTGGGTTTTTCTCTTCTACACCTTCAAGTCCAGATATTTCAATATGTTTCCTATATTTCTTTTGCTTGATTAGTTCGATTTCTATTTTGTTATTTTCAATTTGTTTTTTTAGTATTTCGTTTTCATTTTTTAAGTGGATATTATCATCTATCACGAGCTCTAATGTTGCTTTGATTTCAGCAATAGTGTTTTCCTGGTTCTCCTGGTTTTTGATGATTCCATCCAATTTTTTTATTATTGCGGGATTGTTGATATCATTTTGCGTTCGATTACCATTTTTGCTTATATCCAATGTACGGTCGTTTGTTCTATTAAGCCCCATTGATTTGCGTTTGTTTCTTTCTTGTATACAGCGAACGCAAAACCAAAATTTTCCGGGATCCGCTTGGATTTCCTCCAGACTATCAATGTCCAAGTTAGAACAGACACCGTGGAATGTTTTTTTGCAATCGCCATCGCATTTTATTATACTATCTTTTTTTAAATTAATTATTTTATCGCACTTGTTACAGATATTCTTATTCACCATTTTGACGTTTTGACGTTTTTTCGCCGGATGTAACAAGAGTAGGTACATATAAAACAGAGGAAATGGTTAAAACAATAATTGATCACTTTCTTACGGATTTTATAATTGCTATTTTTATATTTTTTGCTTTCTGCTCTTAATATTTTATTTTTTCTTTTTATTTTATTTTAAGCTGCATTAAAATTACTGATAATAATAATGATGTTAATCGAAAATTTCTTTCCTTAATTATTTAAAATGTATTTAATTATTTTGTCTTTGAAAGCGGAAATACCGGTTGTTTCTTTTAGATAGGTAGGTAATTGGTTAAATATTTTCAAACCAGTATAAATGCAATTACTTTTCGAATTATTTATCCTGAATAGGGACGGATAAAAATTCCACCTATTTCTTGTATTGTGACCATGAATATGTATTGTTTAAGAATGAAGTTATGTTTTATCAAACTATTTACTATTTTGAATGGTGTTAAGTAGTGTTCCATTTTAATGATATTTTGTATGCTTATATACTTTCCTGTAGACAGTAAGTTTGTTGGGTGAGTAGGTGCGTAGAAATTTTAAAGTTTAATGGCTTTTTTGTGTACCTTATCTAACTTGTCTATAATATATTGATTAGCACTGCCCGATATAAGAATTAGATAAACTAAGTCAGATAGATATATGATTTAGAAATTCTTTCGATAGAAATTTACGTAGTCTGCGTATCTGAAACAAGTATGGGGTGATTTTTTTAATTAGGCAATCAACATGGTCGTTCCATTTCAACTTTCTATCAACTATTACACAGAGGTAATTTAAGTTTTCCACTATTTCTAATACCGTTCCATTAAGTAACGGAAAAGATGCAGTACTTTCTATTACTTAGTAGCAGTAATTTTGGTTCTTTGGTGTTTAATAAGCATCGGTGGTTCGTTAACCACTCCTTCAGTATTCGCAGATCATTTTTAATATCATCCTGAATTTGGTTATTTATGTTCGCGGTATATTTAAGGACAGTATCATCTGCGTATAATTGTATTGAACACGACAGGTTTAAACTGCAGATGTCATTCAAAAAGAGTTTGAATAGGTCCGACCCTAAGATGGAACCTTCTGGAACACCGTTTTTAATTAAACATTCAGAGCTAAGAACATTACCAATCTTAATCCTCTGCTTGCGGCCAGTCAGATAAGACTTTAAGAACGGGATTTGGTTTGTATTGAATCCCGAATTGAGAACTTTCTAAGAAGATACATGACACATTTTTACCGTTATCTAAGTTCTTGAACAGGTATTATAAAACACCTCGAACTATTGAATTCTCTATTAAACCTAAATTTGTGGTATAGAGCCCAGAGTTTTCTGCTTTTACCGGTATTTTTTAAAATGGTATCGAAACAGAATTTCTTTTTTGTCACAAAAATATTATAAGAGATATCACTGATAATAGAAGTTATCACTGATAATAGAATAATTTTTATCAATGAAAACTAACGCCATACTTTAGTTTATTATACAAAAAGGCTAGAGATCTGAAAAGACAAAAGTTAATAAAATATGCATGGATTAATGATGGTAAAGTATTTGTAAGACAACATGATAGTTCTAAAATCATACGTGTGTTATCGGATGAAAATCTACAAGAATTTAATGCAAACTAATAACATAAAATACAATACTTTACCCATTAATACGTGTTATAAAAATTTGAGTAATGGAATTAATGGAATTTGCTTGGGTAATAATTGCAAGCTGTTTATAAGAAAGGCTTCAAAAAATAAAAATACTTAAATGTTGAATAGCATGTCATACGACTTGCAGTTGAATACCCATATCACAACAGACATTTATACGGTGGATGATATTAGTTTTAGTAACAAAGAAACATTAAAAATTCTATACTTAAATGCGCGAAGTCTTAAGCATAAAATTGACGATTTAACATACATCCTAGATAAGTTTAACCAATTGATTCATGTAGTTGCAGTAACAGAAACTTGGATTCTCGACAATGAAGTTGACCTTATAAATATTAAAAACTATTCTAAAATATATTCGTGTAGGAGCATTAGGCGTGGAGGAGGAGCTGGCATATTTGTACACAAGAGCGTATCGTATAAAACTATTGAAACTTATTGTGACGAGTTTAACAGCATCATTAATATTGAAATTGTTGGCAAAAATCATAAATATAACCTAACTACTATTTACAGACCTCCAGAAACATCAATTTTGCACATAAACCAATTCCTTGAGAAACATGATACAATTCTTGAGAACCTAAAAAATAAAACAAGTATATTGATTGGAGATTTAAACTTCAATATTAGAGATTTAGATGATGTAAATGTGCAATCCTACAAAACAACAATTGAATCAAATGGATTTTTTATTTGCAGCAATGAAATTACTAGACCAACATCTGGTACGTGTCTTGATCATGTTATTATAGGTAATCCTGATACTAAGGTTTCAATGTCTTTATTCCATCATGACCTCTCAGATCATCTTGGTATTGTAGTAGAGTTAGAGGATATTCATTGTAAGTATAGAAATATTTTTGTAACCCAGCAGTCTTACAGCAAAATAAACTATAATAAAGTTAAAAGTAATTTACATAACCAAAATATTGTATCAACTGATGTCAATCAAATTGCAAATGAACTGGTATCAAAATGCAATAAAAAGTGCTACCGTCGTGAAAAATATTAAAGATAGCAAAAGCAGTAGATTCGCAGCTGCATGGATTGACAATGAATGTGCAGAAATTTTTATTTTTTTTTTTATTTTATTTATTAAACCAAAACAAGGTTTTTACAAAAAATATCTTACAGCTATTGAAAAAAACAAAAAAAAATTAAAGCTAACAAAATGCACAAACAAAAAAAAATACAAATTTGATTACTAAGTTAAAAATTTACAATGAAAAATTAAAAAGTTGTACTATATACTAAATTTTAAAACAAAAAAACGAAAATGCTTACAGGACAAAAACACAGTATGAGATATAAATAATTGGAATGTATGTGATATGTATATGAACTTGAACTTGAAAAAATTTTAAATGTTTACAAAGTAATTAGGTAATTTAAGTATTTAGGTCATTTAGGAATTTCTGTTTTAATTTATGTTTAAAAGAGTTTCTTGATATGTCTGATGAAAAAAGATGACTGTGTTTGTTGAATATAGTGCAACATCTGTTTATTGGCTCATTTCTTCCGTATTCTGTTCTGTGTGTATTTTCTAATAAAAATTTAGTGTTTCTTGTATTTCTGACTACATTGTTTAGTCTAATCTTATTTACTAAGAATTGAACGTCAATACTTTTTTTTATGACGTCAAAGGTAAAGCAAGATGAAAGCATTTGCCTACGTGAAGATAAGGTTAACATATTCAATGAATTAAGTCTTACAGCATAGCTTGGAAGAGTAGAATAGTCTGTAGGATTATATTGGTTTCTCAAGGCAAACAAAAGGAATTGTTTCTGAACGGATTCTATTCTGTTGGAATGTAATTGAAACGCTGGATCCCATACGATGTTACCGTATTCTAGAATAGATCGAACTAACGAGCAATAGAGAGCTTTTGTTACTGCTGGGTTATTAAATTCTTTAGCTCTTCTCTTAATAAAACCTAACATTTTGCTTGCTTTGGAAATCATATGATCATAGTGAATATGGAAGTTAAGCTTATAGTCCAGAAGAATGCCAAGATCGGTTATACTGGACACCCTTTCAAGAACTATGTTATCTATTGCATAGTCGAAAAACATTGTAGATCTTTTACGTGTGAAGCTTATGACCTTGCATTTCGCTATGTTAAGTTCTAATTTATTGTAGAAACACCATTCTTGTAAAGAATGTAAATTTGATTGAAGTAATGCCAAATCAGAACTGTTTTTGATAACGTGGTAAATTTTAAGATCGTCAGCAAATGCAATATGTGATACACCCTCTAATTTTCTAGAAAGGTCTGAAATAAAAATATTAAATAGAAGTGGGCCTAAATGGCTACCTTGCGGCACTCCTGAGGTGACATTAATTGTGTTTGATAAATAACCTTGAAATTTAATATTTTGGGTTCTTTCAGTAAGATAAGAGCAAAGCCAAGCGAGGAAAGAACCTGAAATGCCTAAAGTTTCAAGCTTTTTAAGCAAAATATTGTGATCTACACGATCGAAAGCTTTGCTAAAATCCGTGTAGATAGCATCAACTTGATAACCATTTTCCATTTCATTTAGTATTTCCGATGTGTAAACCGTAAGATTAGTTGTAGTAGAACGACCTTTTCTAAATCCATGTTGTTGTTCGTTTAATTTTGTATTTATGACGGGTGTAATTTTACTAACTACAATTTTTTCGAACAATTTTGGAATAGTGGATAAGATAGCTATACCACGGTAGTTTTCGATGGAAGCTTTGTCACCCTTTTTATAAATGGGGGTCAAAAAAGAAGATTTCCACGCATACGGAAAAATGCCTGTCGAAAGCGATAGATTAAAAATAAAATGAAGCGGTTGCGTCAAATAATTGGCACAATTATATAAAAAAGAAGGTGGGATCAAGTCGGGTCCAACACCTTTTTTTGTATCAAGGTTGGTAATTGCTTCAAATATTTCGTTTTCAGAAAGATATAGATCTGTAATAATTGAATTAGATCTATTAAGTGAAATAGGAAAAGCGAAATTGATACGCGAATCTAATCGCCTATAAACTTTTTGAAAACAATCTGCAAAGAAATTACAGATTACATTAGGGCAAGAAGAAAAAACATTATCTTTAGACATAGAACTTGGATATCCATATGTTTTTCGCTTTGTATTAATGAAGTCGAAAAACTTTTTTGGATCTGTAATTAATTTATTACCAATTTCATTGACATAATTATCGTATGCTAGATTTGATTTCTGTTTAAATTCTAAAACAAGATCGTTGTACCTGTTAAGTAAAATAACATTAGGATCCTTCGTAACTTTAATTTTTTTGTAAAGTTTGTTGCGTTGATTACGCAATGTCCTAATTTCTCTTTTAAGCCAAGGTTCTGTTGTTTTATCTTTTTTACGAATTTTTGGCACAAAGCCGTTAATTATGTCAAATATTTTTAAGTAAAATATAGAGATTTAAGAGTTAATATCCTGTTGTATTAACAGGTCGTCCCAATTTAAAATTGATAAAGCATTATTAATGCTTTGATAATCAGCGTTAAAAAAGTCATATACAATATTATTATTGAAGGATTTCGCAAATTGAGGCATAGAAGAGGAAATTTCGAAGATGACTGCGTTATGATGAGGAGTGTTAGTGAACAGGTTGACTGCATCATCAGCGAGTTTTACCACCACTCTGTCATATGCATTTGAAAATGCAAGATCTAGCCACTTATTGTTTTTATTTGGAAAATTTATAATTTGTTGTAAATCATTACCATAGAACTCCGAAATAATGTCAAAATCAATTTCATCATGAAAGTTAATTGGTAATAACAAATTATCTGAATCATCTTCTATAAAAGATAATGATGGACGATTGAAATCGCCAAAAATAAAAATTGAATCATCCTCATTCATTTTAGATATAATATCGTGATAAATATCAAAAAATTCAGAATATGAGGAATTGTCAGAATTTGGTGGAAAGTAAACAATTCCTAGGTAAAGAAAATTATTACCTAAGTTTACTCTAATAAATTGGTGATCGAAAGTGTGGGAGGTCCTAGTGATTAGTGGAATACTAGAAAGGTTATTATTTACTGCAAGTAAAACACCGCCGCCACGGGTGCAGTTTGTAGAGAAAAAGTCCCTATCCTTTCTATAAATCGACCAATTATTGTCCAGTATTTCTTCATTTATGAAGGAATCGTTTAGCCATGTTTCGGTAATAGCAAGCACAACGAAGTCACAAGACTTAGCATCAACATATAATTTTTTTAGTTTACCTCTCATACCACTACAGTTGTGGTAGAAGATTTTGAGATTGTCACTAAGATTACATTTATTATCTGTTGGTTTTAACTTCTTAAAGCTAGATCTTGTATTTACTAAAATAAGATTAGTGTTAATGTTATTTTCTTCCGCTAAGGGGACGAAAAAAATCATTACTACTTTTCCTAATTTTTTGCAAATAATCGATTCTCTTACTTTTAAGGTGACTACAATAAGCTTGTAAATCTTTTTCAACCGATTTGGACGAAGCACCGAAACCTTCATGATATTTTAAGTATAATTTCATTAATTCCTTAGGGTTAGAAGGCAAACCTTCTTGATCAATAAAAATTTTAATATTGAGTTTGGTTTTACCATCTACACAAAGGTCGTCATCCTCCTTATGTAAGTAAGCTAAATATAGCCTTACATTTTCGTATATTTTTTGATCTCTAAAACGTGATAAAACATACGTATGATCGTCATTAGCTACAGCATTTTTCGTTAATCTGACTATAGGAGGTAACATAGGATTAACAAAACTCGCAATAGATTGGGATGAAACCGATGCAATTGGCTTATCGTTAATTGAAGTCGTGTTACAGTTTACGTTTAAGCTCTGAGTACACGGAGTGCCAGCATTAAAGGTTTGTCCCTGAATGAAGTTAGAATATTTATGTTTAGACGTAATTGGTGTTGTTGTAATTAAATTTGAATTTGGATTTGAAATTGAAAATGAATTTTCAGAAATGACTGAATTGCACATTGTGCTAGACAATGCACTTGAACTTGTATTAATGGCTGGAGTCTCAATTAAATTGGGCTTATTTAGTGAATATGTAACTAAGTTCGACGGAGGCAAATAGTTTTGAAATTTAATAGGTGTTTGTGTTAATAAAATGGGTTGTGTTTTGTTTGAATTTAAAATATTATTATTATTATTATTATTAATATTATTATTATTATTGTTCTTATTATTATTATTATTATTATTATTTTTATTATTATTATTATTATTATTATTATTATTATTAATATTATTATTATTATTATTATTATTATTATTATTATAATTGTTATTATTGTTATTATTATTATTATTATCCTTTTTTTTGATTTGTTTATTTTTTGTTTTAATAATTTTAGGCAAATTAGTATTTCTATTGTTTGAATTTTTAGTGTTTGTTTTATTATTTTTAGAATGTTTTGTGTTTATTGAATGTTGTGTGTTTGTCCTTAAATTATTTTTACCTAAACTTTTGAAACTGCTGATATTGGTTCCTATACGCCACAAGCTCCTGTTTTTAATTTCATTCACTTTTGATTCCGGAACACTAACTTTAAATGTGTGATAGTTCGGTTTATACTTCAGCCACTTCGGTGTTATTAATTTGCAGTGAACATCATCGCATTTCAGCTTGCTTCTTATGTATTTGGCCAGTTTGACTTCAGTTGTGTTAACGCTAAGATTCGAAATTCTTATGTTAAATTTCGGCTTACTTATAGCATCTGGTGGATCGACAACTTTTGTTTCTTTTTCAATATCCATTGAAATATCGTCCTGTTTTTCCTTTGCTACATTTTTGAGTTTGTCTGACCCAGCGCTATTTATTTCGTTAAATTCGTCAAACAATGATTTAGGTAACTTATTTGAGCTGTATTGATTTGGATGAGAATTATTGTGGTTTTTCATAAATTCTTGCATCTCCTCCATTTTACTCTTGAGAATATCTAAATCAGCCAAAACTAAATCCCTGAAGCTCAATGAAATCTCATTCCTGCTCGCATTTTCAGAAATAGAAAAACATATTTTAGATAAGTTGTCAATTGAATCTTTTAGTTCCATATTGTGTGAGTTATTTGTATCTTGAGGTAATTTATTGGAAATTAAAATTTCATTTTTTAATTTACCTATTTCAACTTTTATTATATCTCTAATAAATTTTTTGTTGTCTGTGTTGAAACTAATTACGCTATTGTTTAGCGATTCAAAATTTTTTTCCATTTCTGAAAAGTTGGCGGAGTTATTTTTTACAACTTCCAATAATTTAACAATTGTTCCTTGGAAGTTGTCCCTGACATCATTAATATTCTTTTTGATTTCCCGCGAAAATTGTCCGAGAGAATTTTGTTGATCCAGACAACTTTCACAAACAAAGTGCTGCGATAAAAAGCTGCTGTACCAGTTTCTCGGAGCGTTTAAGCAGACTCCATGAAATTTACGATTGCAGAAACCTTTGCATTTAATATCGAATTTCATATCGGTGACTAAACAATTTTCTACGCTGCATTTGAAATCCATAAATAATAGAAATAAAAAATTACTGGTACAAAAAACATGTGCAAAGTAGAAATTCTATACAAATTAAAAATAAATATAAGCACTGGTTAAACAAGGCAACCCTGATGAAAATAAAAAAAAGGAAACAATATGACCAGAGACAATTTGAAAAAGCAGAAAATGATCCAAAAAAATACTGGCGATATATTAAGAAACTAATTAGTGGAGAAAACAAAAATGATAATGAATTCTTTGTAGGTAATGAACTTAACAATGAAGAAAAATATGATAAGCTAAATAAATTTAATGAGTTCTATGCAACTATTGGGGCAGTGATGGCTGCAAACTTTGAAAGTGTTTATTTGCCTAAAAGCAGAACTGAAAAATTATTCAAGTTTAAAACAATAAATCATAATGATTGTTTAAAGCTAATTAGTCGCTTATCAAATACCTACTCTGCGGGTGTAGATCAAATTTCACCGCAGTTAGTCAAAATCTGTAAGGATGAAATTGCTGACAACCTAAGGAAACTTATAAATCAGTCATTAATTCAGGCAGAAATGCCAGAATGTGCTAAATGTAGTAAAGTCATACCAATCTACAAGAAATCTGGTGATACTGCCGATATTAACAATTTCAGGCCTATCTCTATTTCTACAGTATTCAGTAAAGCTATTGAAACGTTGGTAAATGACCAAATCATCGCTCATCTGTATGACTCAAAAAATGTTGCTAAACAACAATATGGTTATAAAACAAATTCCAGCACACAAGCAGCGCTATTTGATGTTGTTACAGAAATTCATTCTAAACTCGAGCTGGGTAGAAAAGTAGTAATGGTTTCAATTGATGTTAAAAAGGCTTTTGACAGCATTGATAGAAATATACTTATGCGAATACTTTATGAGCACGGCATAAAGGGTAATGAATATAAATGGTTCAAAAGCTATCTCAGCAATAGAATGCAGTATGCAGAATATGGTGGTTTGAAAAGTTGTCTTAAGCAAAATGAGTTTGGAGTTATACAAGGAAGCTCCCTTGGACCAACATTATTTTCCAAATATATCAGTGGTCTATTAAACTTGAAAATGAACGGAAAAGTGTATATGTATTCTGATGACTTGGCAATAATTTATTCTGAATCTACATGCCAAAAGTTGCAAGATATGATAAATGAAGACTTGGAAAAAATTTAACAATGGATGAACCAGCATAAACTACATATCAACACGAATAAAACTCATTTCATGATATTTAAAAGAAAACTCATTGACAAACTACGAATTAAGCTTAATAATAATCACTTGGAAATGGTCAACCATATTAAATACTTGGGTGTAATAATTGATGAGAAGTTGTCTTGGGAAAATCAAATTACGGAGCAACTCTCAAAAGCGAGAAAAATTGCTGGTATATTTAGAAACATCAATAAAAGAGTTCCATACTGTATGAAAAGGTCAGTGTATTTTAGCATGTTTCACTCAACCATTACATATGCCATACTTATTTGGGGAAATGCGTATAGCAAATATATCAAATTACTTCAAACTGCTCAAAATAAAGCAATTAAAAATCTATTTGGATGTGACCGCAGAACGGCAACGCGAGCAATTCATGTAAACAATAAAATACTGCCAGTACATTTGTTGATAAACAGCAAGCTTGCTACACAAGTGCATTTAATTCGGCATAACAACCTAAATACAAACATAAAGCCAGTTTTGAACAGTGAAGTACACTCTTATGGAACAAGAAATGCTGATAATATTCGTATCACTTCATCTAGAATAAGATTTAATAATCAAGATGCTATACATAACAAAGCTTACAAAATCTACAATGCGTTGCCATCTGAAATAAAGAATATATCTGATATAAATAAATTAAAGAACAAGCTCAGCGAACATCTTTTTAATTCTATATAAACTACATATATATACCTAAATTTCTATTTTATGCAAAAAATATTTTACTTTTAATTTTCTTGTTATAAAGTTTTTATCATTTACTGTTCTAAGTGTTGTGTAAAATTCCAATTTGCACATTGCTTATAATTAATATTTTGTTTTTTTTTTTTCTCTTTCAGTATATTTGGTATGTTATCAATATAGTAATTTTTATTTTTTGTTGTTTTTATTGCTTTGAAATCTTTTTCTTATTTTTTTTTTGTTATATATTGACATTTGATAGTTGTTTAAGTTTATTGTTAAATTGAATTACACTCTGTACGAGCTGAATAAGCTCACTTGAGTAAAGATGAAATAAATAAATAAAATAAATAAATATCTTCCTTTCTATACTTCATGTATAACAATATTTTACAATTGAGTAATTACAATATAAGATACTCATATTGTAAATACTCATTTAATAAATTAAATGAGTATTTACAATATGAGTATCTTATTCTCATTTTGGTCATTATCTCATCCGTCATTTATTCATTCTTTTTTTATTATATTTTACTATAATAATCTTAGTATTATGTGTAATAATTTGCCACAAGTCATTTACAAATTTTTCAAAGTTCGTGTATGAATTTAACCTATTCCAAATGTCCATAGTTTCTAAGTTACTAGAATCCAATACGTTCTTATACGTCGGTTTACGTGCTACAATTGGTTCCTAGAACATACTTATACAAAACATTATGTGATCGGAGTGTAGTGTCCATTAGATAAAAGTAATATTTTTATCAAAGAAGATCAAAGAGAAAAACTCGATTTATTAAACTCTTCCTCAAAAATTAATGAACAGATTAAAGGGTTCTTAAAATATATAGCCGTTACACCGTTTAAAGTTTTCTTGTTCGAGAAGGGAGTGTAGCCATGTATATTAAAGAATTGATTTTCTTGTTCACCTATCCAGATTTCCAGACATAAAAATTATAAGATTCTATCAATATTTCTAGAATGGTATTCTTTTTTTGATTTTAGAATTAAAATTAGCATTTTTAATTAGATCTGAATAACATCATTTAACTCCATTAATTGTTAAATATAATATAATACTATAATAATAAGTAAAATTAAAGCCAAACGAGGAAGATTATAGTTGTTCTTGTCAACTTTTAGGTACCCGTGTATGTATAAAATAAAATAAACCGTTATTTATTTCCCTTATACTATGACATTAAAGTCAAAAGACGAAGATTATGGTTGTCCTTGTCAACTTTTAGCTCCCCATGATATATAAAATAAAATAAACCGTTATTTATTTCCCTTATGCTATGACATATATTACAATTAAAAAAATAAAAAATTTAATATTTTATACTTAAAAAAAATATTACTTAAAAAAATAATTTTTACTTAAAAAAAATAAAACAAATTGGCCCACCCTAAAAGTTGGTCCGAGTGATGGCCAGCTTTTGAACTAACTTTTCCTATTACTTTCCCTGTCTAGTTTTAATTTTAACCTCGTAACTTCTTTAGATTCATGGTTATTGAATTAACAACTTTGTATGGCAGCTCCCCGAAAATATAGTCGTAACATTTTGAAACTTCATATAAGTGCTTGTTCTATTATACAACTAACCGTATGTAATTTTCTTCCTCCTAGTATAATTAGTTTTGAAGAAATTCATATTCGTGCAAATAAGTTATATGGCAGCAACCCGAAAATGAAGCCGTAACATTTTTTTCGATGCTGATCCGATACGTATCTTTGGCTTGGCAGTTTTAATATAACCAATGTCGTATATGTATGCAGGGGTATAAATATTTTTATTGATATAGATGTTGATTAATTTGATTATAATACTATATTGAAAAGCAAAAAAAAACTATTTATACTAATATTGATGTTGAATATTTTGATTATTGTTGTATTCAATGTAGTATTTACGCACCCGCAGAAAATTAAAAAAAAATGTAAGTTAGTTTGAGTTTTTCGTGAAGTTTGATATTAATTAAAGTAAAAAACAATGAAAATTAAGAAAGATAATAATTTGTAGATTATCCGGTTCAAAGCAGATTCAATATGATAGATGTGACAGTTGTAGACATTCTAAAAAATACATTATCTAATCACAAACAATCATTTCTAAGTGTACACAAAAAACCTGTGAAAAATAATACTACGTCTTTTAAAACTATTTTAAGTTACACTGCTGTAGAAAATGATGAATTCTGGTGTAATCTAAATTCTTTATGAACTTTACAATATGGTAAAATTTCTTAACCATTTAATTACAAATAATACGCAAAAAAAAGTTGTTAAAATTACCAAAAAAACAAAACATGATTGGATAACTAATGAAATAATTAAAAAAATGACAATTCGCGATTTTTATTATAAATTCAAAAAAAACATTAGCAGTAACCCTCGTGTAGGACAATTATATAATGAATTGAAAAAAGAAGTTAAACGTTTAATCTCCCCAGCTAAAAAGAAATTCGGTTCACAAGAATTCGTAAAACATTATAGCAACACTAAAAAATGATGGGATCATTACAG
This sequence comes from Dolichopus griseipennis, assembly GCA_963082915.1. NCBI lineage: Eukaryota > Metazoa > Arthropoda > Insecta > Diptera > Dolichopodidae > Dolichopus > Dolichopus griseipennis. Next base: position 109,545,481 of record OY720441.1, read on the forward strand.
GGAGATATGTTTAATATTTTTTGAAATCATTATAAAAAATCGCCTAAATGCTTTTATGTTAAATAATGATTTTTTACATAAAGAGCATAACATAAAATACATTTATATATTTACATTTACATAAAATAAAACTGCTGCTTGCCTAAGTTTAAGAGACTTCATCTCTAAGAACTCTGACAAACAGAATTATGTCACTTGCGTTTTTCTTGATTTTCAAAATCTAGAAAATTGTCTTCTATTAAATATAAAAAAACTAAAATAATTTTATTTGAAGATAAACAATTTTAAAATAAAAACTTTTATTTCAACAATGAAATTATTGAAACCGTTTAACATTTTAATTATGACAATAAATGCAGTTGGTGCAGCCATGTAGATAATGTAATAAAACGAGGAAGATTATAGTTGCCCTTGTCAACTTTTAGATACCCGTGCATACCCAGTAACCGTTATTTATTTCCCCTATGCTATTATAAATATTACAAAAAAAATATAAGAAAGTAAAATAGTTAAAAAAAAATTTAACTTATTAGGTATCCCATAATTTTTGATTAACTTATTATCCCATAAAAAAAAAAAAATAGCCCACCCTAAAAGTTGGTCCGAGTGATGTCCAACTTTGCCAACTAACTTGTCCTATTACTTTATCTGCCAAGTTTTGATTTTAACCTCGTAGCTTCATTAGATTCACAGTTATCGAATTGATTACTTTGTATGGCAGCTGCCCGAAAACGGGTCCGTAACATTTTGAAACTTCATATAAGTGCTCGATTCATTATATAACTAACAGTGTGTAATTTTTATCCTCGTAGTATAAACAGTTTCCAAGAAATTCATATTGGTGCAAAGAAGTTGTATAGCAGCCCCCCGAAAATGGGGTCGTAACATTTTGAAACTTCATATAAGTGCTCGATCCATTATATAACTAACAGTGTGTAATTTTCATCCTCGTAGTATAATCTGTTTCTAAGAAATTCATATTGGTGCAAAGAAGTTGTGTGGCAGCTCCCCAAAACCTTGATCTGGTCTTAACCAAAAAGAATAGGGAACCTCAAAAATATACAAAAAATGTTTTGTGTGAATTTCAAAACTCTTGCTCTAATTTTTCAATTCTATCTCTTATAATTAATTTTTAATTCACGAATATATTAAACTTAAGCAAAATCAACTTCATATGATCATATTCATATAATAATCATCATGATAGATAGTAATCATCATATTCATAATCTATCAATCTATCAATATCAATAAGCCATTTACTTAAAAAAAATCTTTGTGTTCTTTTTTGCTTATCTGAAATAAACTACGCATCATTTAAATCATATGAATTCTAACTCGAAATCGTTATCTACAAAAAAAACAAAAAAACAAAATTCATATAATTTCATGTTAAATACAAGATGCATAGCAAAATTTCAAATATTTGTATGAAAATATTGGAGTTAAAAAAGTTAGTTGTTCGAGAGCTACCCGAAGTTTTGGTCCGATCTTAACCAAAAAAAATAGGGAACCTAGAAATTGATTGAAAAATATTTTGTGAAAATTTCAAAACTGTAGCTCTTTTAGTTTTTGAGTTATCGTGCTGACACACAGACGGACAGACACACATAGTTAGATCGACTAATTTTTCGATTCTGAGCCGATACGTACCCTTGACACTATATCTAGCTCGTCTAGATCGATGCGTTACAAACGGAGGAGCAAATCTAATATACCCGATGTCATATATGTATGCACGGGTATAAAGATCATAACTTTCATTTTTATTTTGAAGCTTATGCGTATATATTTTAACTACGATACGTTATATATTATTTATTTTTCATACATAATATATTATTTATTTATTTATTTATTTTATTAGTTTAACTCAAACTTTACAAATTACTTATATACAACATTTACAAAAATAATTAAGCTTAGGAATTAAGTTACAATTTCATATAAATATCTTAAATTAAAATTTTAGTTAACAATAAAAAAATTAAATATATATAAAACGAGGAAGAGTGTGGTAGAGTAGACTATGTCAACTCTGGGATACCCGTATGACGGTTTTTTAAACATTATATTATTTAAAAACATTAATTACTTTTGGCAAAATTTCAAACATAAAGCTTTATTAGGTGTAGTGTAAGTCTTATATAAAAAAATGAGTTCTACTCGAACCCTCTGCAGTAGACTAACCAAATTTTGCAGAAACTTTGGCCATTACACTAAACTATTTTTAGCAAAATTTCAGACACGCAGCTGTAATAGGTACCGAGAAATACTCATACAAAAAAAGAAGTTGTATAGCAGCTACCCGAACCAAAGGCTCCAAATAGATGGATTTAAATAGCGATGACGGCTATTGCAAAAAAGCAAATTTGCGAAAATTGCAAGATCCTAGCTCCTTTAGTTCTTGAGTTATCGTGCGGACGGACTGACAGACGGACGGACGGACAGACGGATAGACGGACAGACGGATAGACGGACAGACGGACGGACATATATGCCAAATCGATTTCTTTTTCGATTCTGATCCGATCCATACACTTGAGTCCCTCCTTCTCTGCTTCTCCCCTCCTTCTCTGCGTCACAAACGTAATGGCAAAATTTATTATACCCTTTGACTATATAGTCATACGGGTATAATGACTATATAGTCATACGGGTATAAAAAAAAAGATTTTATATTTCTATTTATACAATTTAAGTTTTTGTGTTTGTTTTGAAAGTATGAAATCGATGTTGCTCCTGTGTTTATTATCCATTATCAACATCCCATGAATCGGTTCATTTTAAATAGAATTATTGATGTTCATTCTTATAATACAAGAAATAAATCGAATTTTTATCTTTGTCTTTTCAGAACAAATCATCAAAAAAATATTTGTTTGTATAACTTTTTAAAAATATTTGTTTGTATTATGAACTTCCAAATGATTTAAAAAATAAGAATAGTGTAGGGAAATATAAAAGAGAAATAAAAAGATTCTTATTTACAAGAAATTAAAACAAGGTTTACTAACTACATACCTATTATGTACATATATCTTTTTGAAATAATAATATTGTTGTAATTTTTAATAATCTTAAAGTAATTTTTTGTTAATCGTAACGTTATATTTAAATATTGTTTTTAAAAATATTAAACATAAATTAAGCAACATAATTAATATTAAACATAATATAATTAAATAAAAATAAAAAACAAGCAAAGAAACAGTCAGTCGGTGCAACCGACTTAGAAATACCCTACACCTATTTGGTTCAAATTTAAGGACATATCCATTAGTCATTT